>JANTPM010000246.1:5684920-5695809 GCA_025434745.1 Erythroxylum divaricatum | reverse complement strand
TCTAGGGCTTCAGTAGGATGGAGATCAGTCATCATACCAATCTGTCGTGCGAACGACTGCTGTTGTTCCTGCTGAGACTGTAAAATCTGACGAATCAACAGATCAGCCGCTTCCTCGATCTGTTTTTGGGTGAGGGAGGTATGCTGTGGTGTAGGAGGATTTGCATCTAGGGGGTGCTGGAGATTAGGATGCATATTGGTCTCAGCATTGTCCTCCAAGGCTATGCTCTGTTATTCTTGATCTGGGTTCTGAGGTTGTGGTTGATCATTCAGGTGCGAAGATTGTGTGCGGGAATCATGGTGTGTTGGCAGCAGAGTGGCAGGTAACTGTAAATTCATCTGTTGTAGCGCCAGTGCCGCGACAGCGGCTATATCAGGGTTGGCTGTTGTCGCCTGACTGATCTGCGTGTTTCTGGACGTGGTGCCTTGGTATCAAGCCCCACGGTGGGTGCCAATTAGTTCAGCCTGATTCTGGCGATGCTGAACGTTGCTGTTCGGATCCATGAGGTTGTCGTCTAGAGTGAGAGAATACCTGTACAACAAAGCAAGGCACGCCGGGGGTTGATAACCGGCAGGCCCCTCCCACGCTCAAGTTAGTCTTTTTGGTGAGGGTTTGATAGCTAAGAACAGAGAAGCTAGGGTTCTGATCACGTATCCGTATCATGGCAAAGTTATACCTTATATATGGGATGGTTGCTAGGTTTAAGTCTTTATGTATGCATGGGAGACTTCTACCTGCGAGTGAGCCGTGGATACGTGGACTAGGGCATGGGCCTAGCACAGTCGATAGGAATTAGGTCAATCCTTGCGGGGTGGACCAATGGGCCCATGAGTCGTTTTTAGTGGGCTTGGGCCTAGCACGACCGACCCAACCTAGCTTCTTCCTCAAACTAGGTCTCCTGTCCGGCTCTGTTCAAACTCAACATCCTCCGCTGTAGCTCCCTTCTGTTCTACCTTGCTTTTAAGAGTTCAAGCCTCTTAAAGGGTGATCGGATCCCCATTGTTTATCTTCTCTTTAATATTAATCTATTTTCCAAACCTTAGCTTCTTTTAGGAGTTCTTCAGGTTGATCTAGTTCCATTTATATCTCCTCTATATATTTGCTTCAACATATGTTGTTCATCAAACACTATCCACCTTAAGGTAGTCAACAAAGATACATTTTTAAAACTTCATTAGACCTCTCATCATCGAAAATAGGCATATAATTGGAATAATTAAAGGCTTAGAGTCTAGAGGTATCTCCTACATATATTTCCTATACCACTCTCCCATTCACTAATGTTTGTGGTGATTTGTTGATGAAGTAACATGTCATACTGCCAAGAAAATTCTAAGGACCCCATGTCCAGTCTAAAACATCTAACACTTTAAGATCTGGATTTGTTTATCCTCTCTAAAATGTTGTTTACTGTGGATTTGAAGAATTATAGAAGAGAGAAGAAGAAGATAACATAAGGTTATAGAAGAATGAATCTTCACTTACTTCATTCCGGAAGTTACGAAACAACATTTATACATAAACAGAGCATAAAGTGTGTTTATGACAACTGCCAAAACTAAAAAAGAAATAAAAACAAAATAAATAATTAATTTGTAACTAATTATATCGTAACATCCCCTCCTCAAGGTGGAACTTGGTGAAAATCACAAAGAGTCAACTTGGAATGAAATCTATGAAAAGTTGGAAGGGGTAGAGCTTTAGTAAACACTTCTGCGATATAAGCATGGGAAGAAACATGAGCTGGAGAAATAAATCCCTCCTTGAGTTGATTGCGAACTAGGTGACAATCAATATCTAAGTGCTTAGTTCGTTCATGAAAAATATGATTATATGTAATATGAATGACAGCCTTAGTATCACGCTAAAGAGGAATAGGCTTAGGCATCTGCACTTGTAAATTTACAAGCAGAAAAGACAACCATTGCAACTCGTAAATTGTAGCTGCCATCGCCCTATACTCTACTTCAGCTAAAGACCTAGAAATTGTCAGCTACTTCTTAGTTTTCTAGTAAATAGGACAAGAACCAAAATAAATGATGTACCTAGCTAAGTTCCTATTAGTATTGGCATATGAGGCTCAATCTGCATCACAATAAGCAGTGAGCTGAAGAGAATTCTTAGCTGAAAAATGCAATCCCAAGGAATAAGTGCCTTTGAGGTATTTGAGAAGATGAAAAACCAGCTTAAGATGAGAATCCCTTGGTTGATGAACAAATTGACTTAGTTGTCGAACTGAGTAAGTGATATCAGGTCTTGTAAACCCTAAGTACAATAATCTACTCACAATCCTTCTATGTCCTTGGGGATCAGATAACAAAGTTCCTGTACTAGCGGTTAACTTCACACCAGAAGGAAAAGATATAGGCTTGGGTTTTGCTCCAATGAGACCAACATCTGAAAGAAGATCTAGGGCATGTTTTCTTTGGTTGACAAACAAACCAGAAGAAGGAATAAGAATCTCTAAGCCAAGAAAATACTGAGTAGAACGTAAATCCTTTATGATAAACTTAGCATCCAAGGATTTTTTTCAAGTGATCAATGGCAACTGTAGAAGTCCCACTGATTAATAAATCATCGACATACACCAATAACATCAAGAAAATATCATCCTTGGTAAAAGTAAACAGGCAATGATCCTGAGATGACTGTGGGAACCCATAACCAACTAAAAAAAGCAGTAAGCTCATAATTCCATTGCTTAGATGCCCGCTTAAGACCATAAAGAGACTGCTAGAGTTTGCATACCAAGCTAGGAGTAGTTTTTGCATAATAAGGAGGTGGTGTCATATAAATTTCTTCATCCAAGAAACCATGCAAAAATGCATTGTTAACATCCATTTGCTGCAAAAGCCAACCTTTAGAAGTAGCAATAGTAAAAAAAATCTAATAGTAACCACTTTAACAACTGGTAAAAAACTATCTGTATAATCCTCTCCAGCAACCTGAGTAAATCCCTTTGCTACCAAACGAGCCTTGTGTCTATCAATAGACCCATCAGGTTTAAGTTTCAATTTATACACCCATTTTCAACTTGTGGGTTACTTATTAGGTGGTAAAGAAGTTAAAGTCCATGTTTGATTCTTCTCCAAAGCCTCAAGTTCAACTTGCATAGCCTGGACACAATATGCATTTCCTTTTGCTTCATTATATGAATGAGTTTCCTGAATTTGGATAATGTTAGCCAAGAAATGAGTTGTTGTTATAGACAAACCAGGAGCTTTGAGAAAAGATAAGTAAGAGGTGTATGTGGTGAAGGGATAAGAACTATATTGTGAGCAACAAAATCCTATAACCAGTTGGGATTTTTGTGAACCCTACTACTTCTCCGAACAACATCCTGCTAAAGAATTATAGGTACGTCAATAACATCAATAATAGGCTCTACAGAAGATGACAAATCTGCAGAAACATCAGTTGGTGGTAAAACAACAAGTAAATCAGAAAGAAATGTAATATTAGGAATAGGTGTATCATCTGAAAGAAGCAATGAAGTTGTACTATGAAAACAAAAATAGTCCTCATAAAAGACAATATCTCTAGAGACCATCAAAGATTGAGAATCCAAGTTAAACACCTTAAAGCCTTTTCTACCAGGCACAAAACCCATAAAAATGGATTTACAAGCTCTAGGAGCAAATTTATCTGTGGAAGGCTTGGTGTTGGTAGCATAACATAAGCAACAAAAAAATTTAATGGCCTCATAATCAGGTGAAACTCTAAAAACAACTCATTTGGTGTTTTCCAACCAGTAACAACAGAAGGAACTCGGTTAATCAAGAAAGTTTCCAGTAAAATAGCTTCTCCCAAAAGAGTAGTAAGCAATGAAGCTTGAAAAAGCAAAGCTCGAGCTACTTGTAGAATGTGCCTATTTTTGTTGAGGACTATAAACACAAGATCATTGGTGAAGGATACCATGAGAATCTAGAACATCTTGACATATTGACTCATAAATTCACAGCCATGTCTATTCGAATGAGCTTAATCTTGGCACCAAACTGAGTCACAGTCTGATTAATAAATCTATCCAGCAACTTAGGTACCTGAGACTTGGACTGCATCAAAAAAGTCCATGTACTCCGGGTATTGTGTTCAACAAGATTTGAAAAATATCTAGCTCCTGTCAAAGAATGCTGCTTATAGGGTTCCCATACATCTAAGTGAACAACCTAAAAAAGAATAGTGTTGTGACTAGTAGCAACAGGAAAAGGTAATCTAGTTTATTTAGATTTGGCGCAGACATCACAAGTATGAGAAGAATCAGAAGAAAAAGGAATTTTATTTATGAAAGACAAATGTTTCATTACATTTAAGGAAGGATGGCCTAATCTTTGATGTCACAGTGACTAAGAAACAGATGTCACATTATTTATAGAACAAGGCATTACAAGGAAAGAAGATGGAAGAACACTATGAGACTTGATTAAAGGAAGATATTTTTGTATGGTTACGTAAGAAAAAGAATTATGATCAAGTATGTATAGATTACCTTTAATTTTTCCAATAGTAAGAATGTGATTAGTCCTCTGGTCTTGTAAGACACAGTAGGTAGGAAAGAATATGAATATGAAATAATTATATCTCGTAACTTTACTAATAGAATGTAAATTATATTTAAAGGATGGAATGAACAAAGTATTTTTAAGTAAAAGTTTATAAGGAAGAGACACATCACCAACTAAAGTAACAGGTTGAGTAGAGCCATTAGGTAAAAGAACATAATTAAGTTTGGAAGTAGGAAAACAATTATGAAAGACATGTTTGGAAGCACTAATGTTGCTACTAGCACTAGTGTCAATATTCCAACAATCATTCTCACCAATTTTGGCATGAATGAGAAAAGAGACTTTACCAGCAAAGTTTTATACAAAGTTGACACTTTCTATGTGTGCCACTTGTTTCCCTTTAAACAACCGATAAATTTCTTGCTGAATCAATTCCTTCATTTTTTGTTGAGCTAAAAATGCATTGGGGCTTGGAGCAACATCTTCATCACACAGACT
This sequence comes from Erythroxylum divaricatum, assembly GCA_025434745.1. Taxonomy (NCBI): domain Eukaryota; kingdom Viridiplantae; phylum Streptophyta; class Magnoliopsida; order Malpighiales; family Erythroxylaceae; genus Erythroxylum; species Erythroxylum divaricatum. The sequence goes on along the minus strand of JANTPM010000246.1, from coordinate 5,690,806 downwards.
TTCTGCCATATTAGCCTTGTGTGATCCAGGTTTAGGCAAAATGCCTTTCTACTTCTACCTTAGTTCTTGGTACCATTCAGGATAACCAATCAACTTAAAACATAACTCCTTTGTATGACCTTCAGTCTTGTAGTGTGAACAATATCTTTCCCCTTTCTTCAGAGTATCCTTCTTCTTGGATTGCTGATTCTTATTAACCCCTGCATTCTTGATTGAAGCATACAATGCACTATTGTCTAAAGGCTCATTAACAGACACATTAATCTGTAACTGTCTCTCCATATTAGAAATCATCGAGTAAACCTTGTCAAGATTAGGTAGAGGATCAAGAAACATGATCTGGTTGGCAATATTGCTATAACTATCAGTTAATCTAAGAAAAAAATGAAGAATCATGTCAGATTCTTGAAACTTTTGTAATTCCTTGAAAGCACCACATTTACAGCCAAGGCAAAATACACTTCAACTCATCCCAAAGTTCGGATAACTTTGTGAAATACACAAAAATAGAACAATTTCCTTAAGTAGTAGCATGAAGTTCTCTTGTGATATGATAATGCATAGGACCATTGGATTCACTAAATATCCTTTTGAATCGATCCCATAGATCTTTGGCAGATGTCGGATAAACGAAGGAATCATAGAGATCCTTTGAAAGAGAACTCAAAATCCAAGAAATCACCTACGCATTGTTGTCCTCAAATCCATCAGAGTCCTTAGCTGGTTGAGGAATTTTTCCAGTTATAAACCCTAACTTCCATTTAGCAGCTAGGGCAAGCTTCATAGATTTACACCATGTGCGATAGTTCATTCCAGCCAACAGAACAAACACTAAAGAAGTGCCAAGGTTATCAGGCATAGTAGTTGCCATAAAAGACAAAGCTTGATTAGATTTATCATTCATCATTAAAAAAACAGATCAGAAGTGTGGAAGAATCACAAATATAGAGAGAATCAAGAATCAAAGATGCACAAGAGAAAGAGAACTAACAATTGAAGGCTTTGATACCATGAAGAATTATAGAAGAGAGAAGAAGAAGATAACAGAGGGTTACAGAAGAATAAATCTTCACTTACTTCATTCCAAAAGTTACGAAACAACATTTGTACATAAACAGAGCACAAAGTGTGCTTATGACAGCTAGCAAAACTAAAAAGCTAACAAAAATAAAATAAATAAATAATTTGTAACTAGTTAAGTAGTAATAGGATTCTATGCTCCTCGTATAATTCTTAGAATTATGAGACCGTGTTCTTAATATCATTAGTTGATCTTAAGTCCTTGATTTTTTTGTCTGTATATTTTTCACATCAGTGCTGTACGGTTTAAATTTTGCAAAGACCTTAGATTTACACTTCATGAAGTATACCCAAAGTTTTCTTAAAAAATCATTGATAAATAGCTCTTTAATAGGATCTTATAAGTCACTGTGTACATAGTCTATAAATCTTTTGATCTTTTTGCTTCCTTGTCTTGAATGTCACCTGAGACTAAGCACACAAAACTTATATAATAACTTATAATGTTTGACACACATCATTAGGCTCCTTTAAATTGTTTTTAATCATTCTTTGATCACTGATGTGATCATGTGTCATAACACAATAGTATCATCATCTAGCTCTATTATAAGAACCTTCCTAGCTACAAATGTGCTCTCCATTAATTTTTAGATTTTTCTTTCTAGTCTTGACCTTTTTATCACAATGAATGCACCTTTTATCACCGTAATATTGTTTTTATTATATTTGTAATCAAAATGTTTTTATGTAAAGTGTCCAAAAAATCAAGTTCTTCCTTAATCAACCTTTATCGTCATTCAATAAAATAGTACCAAAGTTGTTTGATGTGTATAACAAAAACCTATCTATATATGTTTGCATATGATATCAACTTGTTTGAATAGTCCCTTCTTATAAATCTAATTTGCACACACTGTAGAGCTATATTGTCTTTCCACCTTTAGATATAGAATTGGAGCTCTTATAGGTGAGTCATCCTTACCTTGTTTCTTCATATAGTCTTCGTTTCTCCTTCACATATCCCTTTATTTTGAAAATTTTTATCAGTATTAAGTTTTTACTAGTTGTGAGCCAATAACATAATGATGATGTCCTCCACACCTACCATCTTTTTTACCTAATGCGAGCATGGCCACTAGATATTTATAGGATGGAGGTAAAGAGAAAAATGGAATTATTGTTTTATTCCAGTCTGTAATAATCTTGTCGAACCTCAGTGGATCACTAACTATTTGGTTGAACACAGAGACATATTATAGATCTATTCCTTCCTGCATCCTCTTTAGATATAACTTATATATAAGAGACCTAGAGATGCATCGATTCCTTAATTTCCTTTATATCTCCATGGGGAATACAATCTCCATAATGTGATACATGATCTTGTCTATCAGTTAAAGTTATATGGTTCCATTTGAAACATTGCAACCAAAGTAGTAGTCTCAACTATGCTCTGACACTACTCGTTAAGAAATAATGTGTAATATTCACCTCTTTGCTTTAGAAACACATTGCCTCTTAATGAGTGCTCATTTGAAAACTCCAAAAAACAAATTTGTTTCCTTTCTAAAAATTCATGATTGCACACTTATATGTATGAGTCATACATAAAAAATGGAATCATCTATCACTGAGTTGGTGGATGAATTTTAAAGCCCCTATTTTTCAAGTTGACTTATTACAGATATAATTTTCAATAATTTTCCTAAGATTGAACAGTAAGTAATTACACTTTTATGATTTTGATAAATTTACAGTTAAGCAAATCTAATTTGATTTGGTTAAAGATAATAAGTATCACGATAAAGGATTTGAGTTAATGAGTTAAATTTTAGTGAAGAAAATAAACCTTAATCAGTGTGGGCTAGATTTGCATTGGGCTTATGATAAGGTGGCTCAATATAGATATTATATATATAAGGTTAAGGTCTCCTGCTTCTGTTTAAGTAAGTCGTGAATATTTGGATCCTCTGACCCAGTAAGAGATTCACGTATTAAGAAAGTTGCTGAAAGACATTAACGACATCCGATTGATCAACTTTCGTAAAGGTTGTTGAGAAAGTTTAGAAGTTTTAGTGTCAAAAAGCTTATTTAAAGTTATGGAAAACAAAACGGGTATTTTTCTCATGTTTTCTTCTTTTATTCACTTTCATGTTTGATCCTAGGTGTGTAACTAAGGCTTGTGTTACACTCTACACGAGTTATTACAGCAATTACGTGATTGTGTGAATGAAAACACAAAATTTGAATTTTCTTCATAAAGAACTCCAAAAAACCAATCCATTTTTATGTTTTTTAATTGCGTATGGTTGCTTGAATTCATGTTGAATTTGTTTAACCTTGAACAATGGGTTAAAAACAAGTTTCAGGGGCCAAAAAAGCTGCCTAAATGCCACAAAAAATAGTCATTTTTTTACGATTGTTGAGAGAGGAGAGAAAGTCATTTGGTGCATGTGCAAAATCTTCTAGGAGGTGGTTTACATCTGGTGCATATGCCACATATGCCAGACAGATGGCACATGTGGGTGAGGTTGGGAATTTGGCTCATGGATCACACACACCTAGAAAGTAGTGGGAGCATCGGTGCATGTACAAGAAGCGCCAGACATATTTAAGGGCACATCAGGCCAGACACATGTCCAGTCATGCACATCTCTGATGTCAACAATGGCATGATGTTGATGTCAGTGCTACAGTGCTTGCTAATGTCATCTACAGTAATTAAGAAAACTAAAAATTTCATAATTCACAAAATGGTCCTTAAGGTAATTTTTGGTTAGTTTTGAGGTCCTGGGAATTCATACAGTGAGTTTTTTTTTAATTTTTCTAAATTTATTACATTGGTAATAAACAAGGTTTAACTTCAAAAAAAATCAAATAAAGGTTATTAAAGTAATTTCTGAGTGAAATTTTATGCTTTGGACTTGAAATAAAGAGGTATATATGGTTTTGGTATCTAATATGGAGCATTTATAGTTCAGTATTGCATGATTGTCATTATGATTGAGATTTTTCTTATGATGAATTCTCAAATAAAGTGCATTGGTAATGTTTTTAACACTGATATATGATGATGAGAATGTGCACAAGGATTTGCATTTATTGATGATACATTGTCTCATATTATATTCCTATACAAAATGTGAGGATAATATAAATATGTATCCTTGTGTTAGTGGATCCATTTGAGTACTAATGAGAATGCAATCGCCACAATGATTAAGTTAGTATTTGAATTATTCAACTTGCATGTTTGAAGATGTCAATGGTGTTGTATTTGGTTATTTTGTTAATAGGTGTTGGCCTCATATGAGATTTTGAAATATGTATAAAGGAATAAGGTGGAGGAAGCCATTGCTTGAGTTGATTTATTCAGCCACTAGTGGTAGAGTCATAAGCAATGTTTTGGGTTCTGTACCATTCCAGCCGGAAGGTACCGTACCGGCTGGAGATCAGTACTTGGAACCCAACCTCGGTACTGACTAAAAATACCGCCAGCATCGGAGTTTCCCGGTGGGTACCGACCGGTACCCAACGTACCGAAAAATTTCGGTACATTTCGCAAAATATACAAATCCGGAGGACTTATTTGCAAAAACAAAAATTTAACCAACCCCTCCCCCCCGGTGTCGGATCCCGACCTCGAGTCTGCTACCCCTCTTTCTTCAGTCTTCTAACTCTCACCCTCCCTTACTCTTCTCTCTAACTCTCACCCTCTCTCTCTCACTCTCTCACTCTCACCGTCTTTGTCGCCGGTGTCTGGATTGTCTCACCACCGCCGACGCTTGGTTGCTATCTCTCCGCAGTTGTTCTCCTCCTCGACCTCGCCTCATGGTGTAGATCTGGCCTCTGGGTTTGTGAAGACCGCCGCACCTCTCTTGCTCGCTGCACCACCGCACGACCACCAACCCTCCGATAACGACCGCCGCACCTTTCTCATGCACGCTCCCTCTTCTTTTGTTTTTTACCTGAGAAGGCTGAGTCTGAGGATTATCTTGTGTGGTGTCTATCGTGTCTTGCTTGGAAATTTTAACAAAAATGAATAGCGGAGCCCAAGAGTCAAGAGACGCATTGATTAAATGTAGTTAAATCCTCCATTGGAATCCGACAATTAGAGACCATTAAAAAAGGCATGGGAAAAAGGCAAAAAGCTGTCAGAAAACTTTAAAATGCATGTGAGCACCCACAGATTCACTCATCTTCGCATTTAGTTTTAGTCACGTTTAAATATGGATTTACAAACACTTGTTTCAAAAATGTAAAAATGTAAAAATTAGTTAAATTAATAAAATTTGAAAATATTTAAATTAATAAATTTTTATAAATTTATTAATTTTTATTTACTACATTTTATTAAAATTTTAAAATTTTCAGATGGGTTTCTTTAATCATTATTTATTTTTTATTTTTAATTGATTTTATGACAGTATAATATCAATTAAATCTTTTAAACCTTAAATTTTTATTTTTCGTTAAATTTTTTGTTCAATTTTTAAAATATTAATAAATATTAAAAAACTCATGTGATAATTAGGAATTTAATAATCTTTTTAAATTTGGATCAAAATTAAACTAACAAAATAAGAAGACTAAAGTTTAAAGATTTAATTAGAATTTTCACAGCTTTGGAATAGAATTTTTAAAGTTGATAATTTGAAATTGATGGATTGAAGTTGAAGAATACCGTAGGTAAGTAATTTATGTTATTTTGTTATGAATTTATAATTATGCAAAGATTGTAAAATAGAATTGAAAATTAGAATTGAAAATTTGGAATTGAAATTGAAATTGTAAAATGGGGTTAGTAACTTAGTATGTAATTAATTAATTATGTATTATGCAAAGATTGTTAAAACTTAAAAT
>JANTPM010000246.1:5604967-5617539 GCA_025434745.1 Erythroxylum divaricatum | reverse complement strand
TATAGCTTCTTCACCTTATCAACTCTGAACATAAAAGCCTTCATAATTTTTTAAGCATCCTTGATTCTTGTTGCATTGGCTATCTTCTCGAACATGTGATTGTGTTGTTCGAGCTTTAAAATTTATAAGCACTCAAATACCGCATATGCACGGGTTGTGATTGTAGTGTAAGATGTTGATCCCATGAGGAGGTAAGTAATCTAATCCTAAAATCTAAGGCCAGAAAAACCATAAAACTAAAAATAAAAGATGTAATAAAAATTAATTACAAGAATTGAATTCAACCAATCAAATCAGAAGTTAAACACAAAAGTATTAACAAGTGAGCAATATGTAATCACAGTAGAAATCAACCTAAGGAATTTATCAATTTATGAGAAAGGAAATTTTACTTATCATTAATGCTAACCTAGCTGATTATGTGTCAATAGAGTGTCGGTTCTAGACTATCCTACGACTGATTATTCTCTCTCGAGTTATAACCATTAAACCCTAAATTGTAAACCCTAATCAGATTATAGAATTTGCAATCTCTCAATTCACAAATTATCCAAAACCTTAATTAGAACTGAAGTAGTCTAATAAACTATTAGAACATCACACGGGATCTCTCTCTATATAATTATCAATATGATTTGTCACGGTTTCTATTAAATTACCTAAGTCTCATTAATCCGATTTAATCATTTTTTATTTAGTTCACCCTCTCCGTTTAATATTGAATTATGCAAGAATGCAATCAAATCACGACATTCATCCAATAAATAAAATCAAATAAAATATCATTAAAATAATAAAATCGTTTACATGAGTTTAGAACATTATCAATATTCCAAATCCTATCATCATCATACTATCCATATCAATTCTATACATAAATCAAATCGAAATGAAAAGGAAATAGGACTTGGAATAGACAACGGAAGGCAGTGACATCTGAAAACCTCCTGATTCGGGAAGTACGTCAAGTCAGCTTCATTTTCCTCTTCTTCCTCTTCATTCTTCTTCTTCTCTCTATCTCTCTCTCTCAGTATTCTCTCTTTAAGGTTCAAGTGTGGCTGCATGAAAAAGTTCTTTTGTGCTCCTCTTAATATTCTTTAAATAGTCTTTTATGTTTGGGGTAAACTTAGGGTTTTTAGAGGTCCAAAAGGTCCAAAAAGTCCCTCAAAATATGAAATTTGTAAGCGATTACGCATTTGCCAGATGCATGCCATGACTGTGGCCCTGCAAACCAAGATCATGGCCCACATCTGAGCCTTTTATCACGATCGTGACATAAGGTCACGATCATGGGCCATTGTTTTGATTCAAATGTCTTCTGAAACTCCTCCATTCTTTAATATTGATCCTAAAACATTAACAAACATATCAAGGTACCTTAAAAAATAACATTTAAGCTCAGAAGCTTGTATTAAACCATAAAATACTTAAAATACAAATAATTAACAAACTAACACAATTGTAACCTAAACACATACTAAATGAGCAAATTAACGGTTAAACACATATCAAACTATGCCATAAAACATGATGTAATTTACACTTATCAACCTGTTATATCATATATCCCTTAATGAATAATTGAGAGTGCATTTTGATCTCTCTTCTTTACTCACTGTTAAGTTTTTAATTCAGCCACGATTGTCTTATCCTCGTATCCAAGATCATCATATCCCTTCTCAATAAGGTTCCATAAGTGATGAGGCCCAATTATGGCCTTCATGCATAGTGCCCATCAATCATAGTTTGCTTTGGTGAGTTTTAGGTATTGGAAGGTGATATTAGTTTTGGTCATTATTTGAACAAAGCTCTAATACTACTCTGTTAGAATCTATAGATGAAGAAGAAAATAAGAGATAACTGAAAAAAATTATTTCTATATTTCTACTTCTTATCTCAATCAAATAACATCTAATTACAAGCCTTCAATAGGATAAATATCAACTATTAGTCAAAAGAAGCAACAAAATTTACATCTGAACAACCTTTAACAAAATAATTATAACTTCTATTTTAGAAATCTCCAATGAACCTGAAACTTGCACTATTTAAAACTAGACATAATAAGCATTAAATCCATATTTAGTTCACCAACAAAAACGTCCATTTGCCTTCTCAAAACGTCTCTTACATTCACCACTTTTAAATACAAAAAGTCACCTTTACTTATTTGCAAAACTTTCAACATGTCACTGTTTCACCTTAATAGATATTGTCACCTTTTTGGGATTTTTTTTTGGTTTTGTTTCATGTTTACTTGGATTTATCTCTAGGAAGAAGCGAAGGAAGTCTTATGTTTTGTTAATGTCCTTTTGTGGTTCAATCATGGTTTGGTATTCTTTAGATTGTTGGTGTCTTCCTATTCTTTAGATTTTGAGTTTTAATCGATGCTAAATTTGATGGGTCTCTTGCTACCACAGAACATAATCTAGGTTGAAAAGAATTAAAATAAACACAATTAGAGATTTGATTCTACTGTGCATTAATATTGTTTTGTTCAATAAGAGGTTTCAATGTTGCCATTGGTCTTGTATGATGCTTGGGAGTTTTGCTATTTCTGGACACAATGTATGGTGAACTAATGAGTTTTGTTCTTTTAGGAATTCTAATATGTATCGGGCATCTTTGTGGCCTATTACTTAAAAATAACAATAGACATTCTTCGTCTTTCCAAAATTCCTATTCACTCTTCTCTTTTCTTGTTTGTTTAAGACATAAAAACTAATCAAACTATAGATAAACTTTGCAGTATGAAAATAAACAAACAACAAAAACAATATCATACTTGTACGAATGACAATTAAAAAAGGAGTTAATACACATGATAAAGATAGTTGATAGTTATATTACAGTCTATCTTAATGTTGATAGAAGAAAAATAGACACATTATAGTCTATCTTAATGTTGATAGAAGTTACCCACCCCAAAAGGGAGGTCCAACAAGTGAAATACAATAGAAGATGCCAACTAGCTCTCATACTTGGGGTTAACAGGTGGTCCGCCTTCCTCGTCACTAATGTTGCTCGAATACCATTCAGTATTTTATCTACGAAGTGATATTTGTCGTCTGCAACTTGTGTGTACACTGTACAGTTCCCTTCTTTCCATATCAAGTAAATTAAGTTGATGAGAGAAGCTTGGAAGAGTATAATGTTTGCTTTACCTGGTTATGTCCGAGACACAAACCAGTTCAACATCATTTCCCAGTCTTACACATAATGCTCAGCTCCCACCATATGTTGGACTGTACTCCAAATGGCTTTGGAATACTCACAAGGGAAAAAGATGTGGTTTCTATCCTTGTCTTCTGCATGGCACAAAACGCACTCCTTACCTATAGGCTTAAACCATCAGCATTTTGTTCTAAGCCGATTTTTAATGGCCAACTAGACAATGAAGGATGCTTTGGGGTTAAAGATATTCTTCCATATAAGATTATACCAAGGGACTCGGCTGGTATCATGTCGGAAGATTCAGTGACAAGTTGCATTTGTAAAAGCTCCACTTGGGTTAGGTGTCCAGCATATAGAATTTGGTAGCGTAGTATCCCCTATTTGAGGAAGATACACCTACAACAAAGAAAATCCTCTTAAGTTTCCCCTGCACCCACTTCTAATATTAGTTTGGAGACTTTAGCTTCTATCAGTAAGTGGTTCCGCAGGTCAGCAATAATTGGGTGATGTGTTAGAGGGCTAAGCTCACATAGGGATATAGAAGTGTCCTCATCTTCAGCAGCTCATTAAAGAACAAGGGGTAATGGAGAGAGTTGTCAATTTGCCAACTCTTATCTGTTACCAACTCTCATCACTTTGTCTATAACACTTCTTTATCTGTTACCAATCTCTATAATTTTTTGTTGAGTAATACTCTTTGCATAAAAACTGTCGAATGGATGCCGAACCTTCTACATTCTTTGGTAGTATGATGTCACTTCATTTAACTTTGACATTTTCCCTGCGTCACACTTCCCAAGCCATACAATTTTTTCAGCAATTAGTCAATCTCTTTAACTATTTTTAGCATACAACTCCTGATTTGCCTCCCAGATCAGAAGCCTTTGAGCAATTCTTGTAAAAGGAGAAAATTATCCCTGATAGGTAGAAAAGTTCCTTAGGTGATATCGACTATTTCTGGTAGTACCAATTTTAATCTATCTGCCAGTAATGTTGCGATGAATTTATATACCAGGTTGCAACACAATATAGGTCGAAAGTCCCCCAGATTCAGAGAGTGTTTCTTCTTCAGTATCAAGCAAATGAAAGTGCTGTTTAGTTCCTACAACATTATTGAATTCTGGAAAAATTCCAAGACAACTTCTACAACCAATTGGCCGGTGATATTCCATATCTATTGAAAGAACCACCCTGTAAACCCGTCCAGGCCTAGGGCTTTGGATGATTGCATTTTGAATGCTGTCGACCTTATGTCATGAACTGAAAAGGGAGTGAGTAAAGCTTCCTTTCTTTCCTGCCGTATTGCTCCCTCAAGGATCCTCTGCATATTGATCGAAGGTTGTTCTAGATTAGATTTTAAAAAAGGGATTTTTCCATCTCAAACAGAGTTCTCTGATCAAACTGCATGTCCCCATTACTATCCTACAGTCCCACGATTCTGTTGATGTTACATCTAGCTATAATATAATTAATGCATGGAAGAATTTAGTGTTTATGTCACCGTCCCCAAGCCAATTCAATCTCGTTGTCTACCTTTGAATGGAATATTGAAGTGTTAGTTCTTATTGATAGTCTCTAAGTAGGTGCATTTCCTTCACTCTCCACTGTTGACCATCTGGATAAGTATAACACATCTCCTGTGCTTGTTGTAAGTGAAGTTTTAGAGAAGATAAATTCTGCTTGTTGCTGCTAGTGAAATTTTTTTATTACGATTTTGACTTTTCTCAATTTTCTCATCAACTGAAATGCCTTATACCCCTGAGTCTCTTGTTGCCAGCAACTTATGATAAGATCTATTTGAGTAACTCTAGTAAAGAATCGAAATGGAGCTCCCGTTGTCCTTATACCATCCCCACATTGAATAAGTACAAAGCAGTGATATGAAGTCAAGTAGTCACCATAATGAATAGTGGATTGCGAGAATGTTTTAATTAAACCACTCCGAATTCACCAAACAATCTAACTTTTTTCGAATAAGCATGGCTCCCTGTTAATTGTTAAACTAAGTAAGTAGATAACCGATAGAGCATAAATCCAACAATGCCACATCTGGAAGAAGGTTTGTAAGTTCCTGAGTGCTTGCTAGTGTGCATAGTCTCCTACCTTCTGCTTCCTTGGTATTGAGTATACAATTGAAATCACCAACTACCATCCAAGGAGAGATAATAGAGTGTTGTAGTCTATTAAAACATCACCACAGGGTGGCTTGTGGAAAGTAAAATTGGCAACGTAAGGCAAAAGTCCTACTCTGACCTCCTATATTGCAGGATAAATGGATATGTTGACCACTCTCCTCCTCAGCGTGTACTTCCATCAGTTTGTTATTGTAGCAACATATAATACAACCTCTAATGTTTGTACATTCAGTACATTATACTCCTCTAATGTGCTCTAATGTGCTCTAATGTGCTCCTCTAATGTGCTCCCAAAAGGTTCGGTACATTCAGTATAGGCAAATCTCTTATACGAGTTTCAAGCAAACCTACTAGCATTGGTTTTTTCTCCATGATAAGTTATTTAAGTATAGCTCTCTTTAAGGTATTATTAAGCCCTCACATATTATAGGCTAAAATAGACATTTTCAGGTATAACCCCTTTGTTTTTCTTCTTGCCTTTTTTCTTTGCAGCACTTCACTAAACTGATCTATTACTTGAGTTTGAACTGTGTTTGTTTCTTCTAAATCAAAAGGTAATTCCTTAACCAAATGGGTATCCTGCTCAAATGCCACAATCTCAACGTCCTCAGATGTGTCGAGTCCCCTTAATTTTGGTTCTGGCTCTATGGTTCAGTATCATGCTCTTTCCCCCTGACTTTTAAATACAACTTTTCCGTTTGACCGGTGTTCTGACTTGTAGAGCTTGGTTTCTTTAAAGTCAATATCTCCCTCACTGGATGGCTAGTCGTTTTTATATTAATACCAATCTGTACCTCTCCATTGTTTGCCTCATTCCCTCCTCTGTACTCATCTATCACAATTGTTCTCAGCTCCTTATTGGCTGGAGCAAGTAGTTTGTAACACACCACTACCATAAGGTATATATGCTTGAATATCCAGAGAACATCCGAGAACATATTCTATGAGAATGGGATGTTAGAGCAATCACATTCACTTATTATGGCATTATATAGAACACAAGTATTCAAAAGATCACTTTGCCCAATTCATTCACAAATACAACTTACATTGTAATATTACATCTCATAATCTGTACATTTACATTACAAAAATATCTGAGAGTTTACTTGATCTATACAAAATATCTACATGAAATGGGATGTTAACAGAACCATTCTAACTAACTTCCTTAGACATCATCTGATCAGACCTTTGAGTCATTCTTGTTTCTAAAATTGACAATACTTGACTGCTACTGGATTGCTTTAAAAGCTGTCTCCTCAATATTTGAAAATTGACGTTGCAATTTTGATGAGTTTTGCGAACTCAATGAGTGAACCATCATCGATGTGCTCACTCAAGTCAGAACATAAACATCACAAGTATATAACCAAATGCACAAGTGTATCACATTATTCAGAATCAAATCCCACATCACATCATTCAATTTTGTATACCAATTCACAATATATATATATATATATATATATATAACAAAAACATTATGAATACAAAAATTTCATATAATCATTTCAGAATAATCCGATCATTCATATCATCATCATGTACACTAACATTGCATATCTCTATATTAATACAATTCAATAATTCTTCACAATCATTATATATATGCAAATGAATATAAGATTTCACTTTCATTATTATTTTGTTGTGACTGAGTGCCTATTTACTGTCTCCTATTTCTTATGAATATCAGACTCTTGAAATATTGTCCCGTACCGCTTTATAGATACCAGACTCATTAATAACTGAGCCTATGACTCTTTGTGCACTTTTCTAAGCTTTAAACTCTTTTCAGGTTACTATGATCACAACTCCTTTGTCTGATCATGCATATTCACGTGATGGAATACATCATTTCACATAATATGCTATCAATAACTTTTATTCAAAGTGCACAATCACTTATCATATACATCGGATCTGAATCCGGCATTCAACATACAGTTGATAACACATTTCATATTGCACATTCAATTTGAAAATATTTCTAATACAATCTTGAATATCAAACTCAGAGGACCAACAATGTCTAGAATATCACAATCATAATAATAACAGTTCAATATCTGAAAGATAATCAAAAAAATCAAACATAGTAAGAAAACATCTAGGTTAACTTACAGTATGCTCCAGAACAGCTATTGCCTTGACGATCCAGCAATGTCTGGATGTGGACACTTAATTTGTGCTTCTATATCATGTAATACACACATATTTACACATTACTAACTTGTTTAATCAATTGAGTACTCAACCATACACATGTATATGTATTATGTTCAATGTATGCTCAATTGACTTTCCCGAGTATGTATACTTAATCATAAGTCTTGATCATTCAAACATTATAGTTCAGATATATCTAGTTGGCAATTAGATTACACCTTAAGTAAACTTGGTTATTCTCAATTCATCATTCATACATTCACTAATCCTTTTCTAACATTATACAATCACACAATTCTCCCAATTCTCATTCATTCATACCTAATATATTACTCACATCCTTTGGATCACATTTGCATTCATAAGAATGTCTTCATTCCTTTGACAACTCATAATTTCTAGATTAACATTTACTATCGTCAAAACAATCCATTTCTTATGTTATAACATCCATTAATAACTTAAACTTATCAAATCTTTAATCAAACATCAATTTAAGTTCATCTCAAACCCTTAATCAAGTCCTAATACACCAATGTAAAGTGTCTTATCTTCATATGGTTCAACAATTGTATAAAGCAGAATTTACCTTGTCAAAACCTTTCCCCCGATCGTGGGGTACCTTCCCAAAATCATGACAGAAGCTAATGCATCTGCCCACGGTCATGGGATGAGTGCCACGATCGTGGACTACTCATTTTCTTGCGACTTTCCAAATTCATTCACCTTCATTCCAATTTCAAAACACCTTTATAATAGTCCTTAAATTATGCCTCAAGTATACCTTAATTATATGTCAATTCCTCATCAATTTCATAACGAATTCAAACTCAAAATCATTCATTTGGCAGCTCATAACTAATGTCTTTCGTGCATCGAAAAAAAATAGAAACTATCCAATTCACCATCATATTCCAGCACAACCTCAACATCAACAAACACGCAATGAATCCCAATTCATTCATGCTAGGATTTCTATTATAACATGCCATAAAGAACAACACTTTACTTACTTATTTAGTTTCCAATTCTAGCTCAATTTAGCAAGTCTACCTAGCCCTCCATATATGCAAGATCACCCCAAATTCAAGGTAGGAATAGGTTGGTATTAGTAACAAGAAGACAACATAATGGGAGATAGCATGATATAGATTTTCTTGATATAGGATTTTGTAAAGAGTTTGGAGTGAATATGGTCAAAATTGAAGCAGAATTTTAAAGCTAAAGGAGTGTGTGAAATTCGGTGGTGAGTAAGAATGAAGGCAACTGAAACTATCCCTACTAAAGCTTAACTTATTAGGTGCTTGGTGTCACCTTTGTACATTGGCATTTGCCACCTTTATATGCAGTCCATTTATCCTATATATATACTGCCACATGTCACACTTATACTGCGCCATTTGTCACTTAAGCACAGCTAATATTTGTCAATTAATTAACTATGCAAATGTCACTCATTTATCTATATCAAATATTACTCAATTATTGGCTTAGTCATCCTAATTTTTCATGTCAACTTGTCTTGCCACTTGGCATTTTTTCCTAATCTAAATGTACATTTTAATTCATCAATTTCCCAATTGTAACATTTAATTCCAAATTTACTACTTACAATCCACCAAAGCAAAATTCAAGACATAAACAATACACAATTCACATCATGATCATTTTAACCCTTTCATACCCCGAAATAAGTCAATTGAGAACATATACTATCTTTGCAATATGTAATAAATCATAATTCATATGTGTATGCTAATGATATGCATGTGAATGAAATGTATTTCATGAATTCTCAATGATATGGTCATTTGTAATAATCTAAGGTTCTAATCCTCAATATGAAAAACGGGCTATTACATAGTTCCTCTTGGGTCCCTGTACGGAAGATTTTACCTGTGGGTTGCCACTTTTTGGTAGCATTTGGTTTCCAAGGATAAGAAACCATAATGGTTTTTGGAACCATTTCTCCATTATTACCTAAACTTAACCCAAACAAGCTATCAGATAGGTGAGTAGATAGGTGAGTAGATTTTGATATCTCAATATAGACTTTAACGTAGCCAACCCTTTCCATATTTGTTGTTAGAGTGTCCAAGCTTACCGGTTTTCCTAAAGAACTAGCCACATAGATCATCCCCTCAAGAGTCTATAGCTCCACAGACAGATTGTGAAGATGTGCCCATATAGGAAAAGTCTCAATCTCACTTCTGCCCATCTCCAAACCTGGTCTCCATCTTTGTAAAAATACTGGCTGATCGCCGATGTGCCATAAAGCTTTTTCTGTGATTTCCTGTAAATCACATTCTTTTCCAAATTTGGAAAAGAAGGTTTTGTCTTCCTTGAGCAAGATATGCTCTAATCCCTTATGACTCCATCTAGTTTTGGCCCAGGCATTCACCACTAGGAATGTTGGCCACTTATTCCAAAAGAACCATCCAATAAGAGCAGAAGACCACATATTCACACCTGCTTCAAGGAGCTCCTTCGGGTGGCAAATAACTCAATCCCTCATTACATTGGAAAATCCTTTAGGACAACTTGGGTGGAGGAGCAAACAATTTTTTTCTGTCATGTTACATTCGGCGTCCTTCCCTTCTCTATCACTCCTATGTTAACCTCAGAATCTGATAGTTTGGAAGAACCTATCTTTGTGGGTTTTTGAAAAACAAGTGGTTAAGACAATGCCCAGAAGTCTTCCTTGAGACCAGAAGGTTCACCAATGTCCATCCTAAGTCCCCACTACTGTAAAAGGCCTAGGCAGAGGAAATAATTCCCAGAGGTCGAAGGCTAGTAAAGAGGAATGGGAGCCAAAATTTCGGGTAGGAAAGAAAAGGTCCCATAAAGGACAAGGTTGGGTAGGGGTAAAAGGATAAAAAGTATATCAAAGTTTGAAGTCATTTTGCATAAATTTTGACAGTAAGTTGCCTATAAATTAAGGTTAATTGGTTGAGTTGAATATAATTTATAATGTTTTTTATTTAGAAATATTAATATTATGTAACACTGAAGACATTAGACATTACCTAAAATGTGTCATGTTTCATCAAATTCAGAAAATTATTGTGAATTAATTAGCTCAAAATCCTTGAGTCATAAAGAAGTTTTGTTAACTGAATAATTTGTTGAATGTCAATATTGGTTTTGAAGCACAATATTGATATGCTAAGTTGCTGACTAGTTTTCCATATTTTCTAAAGTTCTTGTCTATTTTTTTTAGTTTTTAACATGGAATGTCTTTTAAAAAAAGAGAGTAAGAATTAAAAAAACATTTGATTCATTCTTAACCTTATCGAGGGGTGGCAATAAGCTGGACCCGTTTAAAAATAATTTTCAAAACATCGTCTTGTGTTTGGTTGTAAGGCCTCGAACCTTGGTTGGTTAGGCCCAGAAAACCAGGCCTAAAGCTAAATCAACTTGGGCTCAGGTTGGTTCGCCATCAGAAGAATACATATAAAAGTCTCGAGGTGAATGCATCCCCAAAATCAATGAAAAAAGAAACATTTTAAAGGAAATATAAGATGCACAAGTAGAAATATTTAGCTGTATTGGATAGTAAAGTTATGGCATCAATAACTCATTCTACAAGTGTAAAATAACAGCCAACACTTTCTTCTTCTTTTACACGTTTTCTTCACTTTAGTAGACATTAAGGCCTTTTATTAATTTGATTCTTCTTCAAATTGTTGCGCGAATATTAACCAAATAACAAACAATAGATTTGACCTTTGATTTAATAAGTGATAAGAATTTTTAAAAAATTAGAATAAGGTAGAATAATCATGTTTTGAAATATAAATTACATAGGGACGATGTCCTAAACCTTCTTTTTTTTTACAAATGAAAAAAACCCAAAATACTATGTAACTAATGTAGTGCTCTACGGTACAAAACTCCTATCTTATCTTGGTGGATAAGTTTTACTAGTATCAGAGGCTCCTAGAGAATATACATGCTTGGGCTAGCTAGGATTGTGAGAGCGGTCATGTTCTCGGCACAATGATTCCCTTCACGATGTACATGCTAAATTAACACTTCCCAATCTTGTTGGATTAAATCACGGGTACCTGCCACTAAAAAACTATTCTTAGCTAACACTGTATTGAAAAAGGACAGGATATTAATGACTTCTAAAGAATCCACTTTGGCTATGAATCTATGATATCTAAGCGACCAAGCCAAAGTAAGTCCCGATTGGACTTGTTAGAGTTTAGCAGCTAGCGGCGAGCCCTTTTCAATGTGTTGTATAAAACCACCTTACCAATAATTGTGTGAGTTTCTAATTAAACCTCCAACAATAACGATTGTAGACCCTTGTTTAATCGCTCCATTCATGTTTAACTTTACCCAATTCTCTGGCGGTTTGGTCCACCCAACTAAACTACCAACTGGTAATCCCTGTGTCTGAGATACACAGTTTTTTACTGCTCTTGTCCTTACTATCCACTCCACGTATTCCATATACATATGGTTGACAATATCATCAACTATACATATGGTTTACAATAAATGGACTGAACATAAACTATTTATGATATAAGATTGACTCAAATTTTTTTATTTTAGTTGAAGCTTATTATGAGGTTTGATTGAGTCTTATTTATGCAGTTCAAATTTGAATTCAATCTAGTTTTGGGTAATTCAAATTCTAATTGAGTCTAAAATTTTTATTTTGATTATAAGTTCAATCAAAATTTTCCTAACTTGAATTTTAATCAAGTTATGATAAGCCTGAAAAGTGTAACCCAATTCAAGTTATTGTATACGATTGATGTTATCTATTCTCCTTATAAACTGAATAAAATTTTTCTATCTCCCATTCAAAAATTATTTGAATCAAGCAAATTTTTGTATTTTTACCTTTTTATTTTCTATAAATAATTGGTAAAATAACAAGTTTTTTTGTAGAAACCCGCACTATTGATAATTCATTTTAAATACATATGTTTTGGACTTAATTTTGATTGATTTGTGAAATTGGTACTCAAATATTGATGGAATTATTTGTTAAATATTCACAGATGGTTTTCAATGCCGTAAAGACGAAAAAGGATCAAAAAGAGGAAAAATATGGCAAGAAGTTCGAAAATT
>JANTPM010000246.1:5576739-5600907 GCA_025434745.1 Erythroxylum divaricatum | reverse complement strand
CATTCAACAACCAAGATCCATTTTATTTAGAGCATAACAAGATTCAAGAAGCATACCTCCAACACTTGGAATTGGGATTTGCATCTTCTCCATGTTTCTTCAAACCTATCAAAGAGAGAAAAATACAAAGAGAGAGTAATGGTAGAATACTCTCAATGCCTCCACACCCAATACACACAATGTATATATCTTAAATTTACAATCACACCTTATGCCATATATATGACATGTTCTACCCTAAGGGGTAGAATGGGCTAATTATCTCATTATTAATTGAATGGAATAAGTTATAATTTAATGAGCCAATATATAGTAATTAGGGTATTACCATGTACCTCAAATGTAATTAGCAACTTAACCATCTCATTATGGTTATTAAATATAAATTAGGCAATTCAATTTGTGGTTAGGGATATGAAATTAAGTTGTGATTATAGTAGTCCACTAATATGTATTTCTAACATAAACTTTGTCATAATCTAGCAGGGCTTAAAAGGAATATTTTTATGTTACTGGTTAAACAATTATAATTTTGTATAGAAGAAGAGAGTATAATAAAAAAGAAGGGAAACTCTTGACTTAATGAAATAAAGGGAAAACTTAAAAATAAATGGACAGTATCATTCCTAAATAAGTTTAGAAATAATTATGGCCCAGCAATACGAAGATTATAATTTAAAAGTTGATGAACTTTACAGAAATTTTTATGTTTGGAAAAAATTATTGTAAAATTATAGCCTTAAACTTGTAAGTAAAGGCGACAAGATTTTTTACACAAAAAACCAAAAAAGGACTGACAGGAAAAGGCAACTCAACTAGTCTCCTCCACATGTTTAGATCTTTTTATCCAGCACGTCGACAGAGCACCTGTAGGACAAACAGTTGAAAGAGATGTACGGCTGCGAAAGAACCGTACGTAGCTATTCGACAAGGAGTTAATCAATCTATTATAATTGCTCGTGATTTTGGTAGTCTAAGGAGTTCAAAATAACAATAATAAGAAAAAGCTTTTTGTTAAATAGTTATCAACTTAAAAACTTGCGATATATCAAGTGAAAGTTATCACTATATAATCCACCAATAAAAGGCTGCAATAATTGCAATCAAATGAAAAATCTCATATTAGAAGCCCATCAACCAAATTAAATTTTTTTTAAAAAATTAAAAGTTTCAACAAATATTAAAAATTTGAAAAAAAAAGTTGACAAATATTTTCTATAGAAATAAAAAATTTATTAATCTCAATTTTTCTACAAGTTTTTATTTCAATATTAAAAATTTTAATCAAGTGATTAATTTTTTAAAAATATTTTATTCAAATTAAAATATTAATTTTATTAACATTTTGATTATGAGATTAATTTTTAGACTGACATGTGAATATTTATGTAACAATATTAATTAAACAAATGGGGCATTATATAGATGGACTTATAATTCATCTTAATCGATAACTTATAATCTATAACTCATAGTCAATTATCCACTTTCGTAAAATGTAAATCCTAATTTATATTCGTGAAATAATTAGTCTTTCAAAAGTTTCAGTTCCTGTTCACTCTTTTTTTAGATTTTGGGACAAAAAAGAAAAGCTTGCAGTGAGTAACAAGGAAAACTTCTCTGCCTTTTCGTGATTTCGCTGTTTCTCCACACCTCAATCCCCTTGAATACGTCATGGAATTTCTTAACCAGTTAAAGTTGAACAAATTAACCACACCACCGAGTCTTCCTACAATGGACAATGTAACATCTCCATTAGAAAACAACTACCAGGTGTAGGAGCTGGAGATTTGAAGCGATCGTTGTATTCTATGACAAGGAATGCGTCCAGAAAACGTGTTGTCTTTTCGCTTTCACTTTCACTTTCACTTTCCTTCTCTCCCCTTCCGCCAAAACATTTGCTTGTTTATGTCCAGAAGCCAGTTAATTTGATTGTAATTTAGTGAAAAATATTTAAATTCATTCTTTATATTACATATATTTAAATATATATAATAAAATTAATAGAATAATTATATATTTCAAATAAAATTATAATGAAATTATAGTTATGAGATTGATATTGTATTTATATATTATTCATAATTATTGTTTTATTAAGAATAGACATTAATAGAACGTAAAAAAGTTAGCAGACGTTATATTTTCCTTATGAAAGAAGTAATCAATCTTATAAGATAAAGTATGAAAATACTTAAATAAATATATAGGTGTTTGTTATAAAACAAGTTCACTAAACTGACTCGATATGAGATATCCATTTAAAGCATTACTTATATATTTATGAAATTTTCATTGTGATGATTGTATAAGTGATCATTTGACTTAAAGTCTTTAAAATTATCTTGTAGAAAGATTGCTATATTTTGATACTACATATGACTTATTATAATAATGAGTAGTTCAGCCGATAGTCATTGGATATAATATAAACTATATAAAAATAGTTAAGTAATCAAGATATGATTCATCACCTTATAAAATAATTCGAGAGAATATTTTGTTGTTCTTTATTAGTATTGATTCGGAAAATCCTTGGCTAAGGTAGAATGATGTTTTGTAAATAATTTACAAATAACATTAACTGAATCAATAGCTAATGGCAGAGAACTAAAATGATTATACTCAAAATATAGTAAACATTAATTTCGTACTCTATGTTTAATCAGATTATTATAAGATGAAAAGATTAAATTATACAAAAAAATCATGCACTTAATTTATGTTTATAAATTGTACAATAGAAAAATTAAAGATAAATTAAAAGGCGTTTTAATTAATTATCTAATTCTAATTATAAATTGTATTTATAATTTATAATCATCGCTATCATATTTGAAAACATAATAGGTCTCACATAAAAAATGAGTTGAAGAGAACAAAAATATTTTAATTAAATTGGACTCATTGTAAAGTTTGTGAAAAATTATGATTAAATATGATATATTTAATAAATAAGGACCATTATGAAAATATTGGATCTTATTTGGCATAATTGGTATTTTATTAGAATTATTTGTTAATTAAAGTTTAATTACAATTAGAATTTAATTTTAATTAAATTACTAAAATTTTCAAAACTTATTATAAATATATTTAAGTTTTAATGAAGTTAGCACTTCTTTTCTAACCCTCAATGTAAGAGTTACAGAGTTATCTCAATATGTTCTGTAGTACAATTAGAGGTCAGACACTTATGCAGCTACAGTGATTGTGAGGGATCAGTTTTGGAAATAGTTTACGAGATACAATAAGAAAAATATCAGGCTTTAGAATAAGGTATGAATTCAGATTCATGTTTTATTATGAATTATGTGTTAATCAAACTGATTTTGTTTTTTTGGAAAATTAAAATACAAAAAAAAAATCATAATTATTCCACTAAAGTCAGGATCAGATCCTATATCGATTTCTCAACCGTGGTATCAGACAAGACTTTAATTCTAAATTGTTTAATTGTTATTGATATTATAATTTTGGAATTAGAAAAATGAAAAATTCATATTACAAACCCATAAATATGAGAAGTTCATATTAGAATCTTAAAACACTATACTTGAATTTGGAATTGAATTGAAACCGTTCAACTCTTAAATAATATATGAATAAGATTGGAGCTTTAATCATTTTTAGGTTCTGCAATGTCTAAGACTCTAGTAGTTGTATTTATACGATTGTTTTAATACTGGGCTTCAATTTTGCAAAAAAGGGCATGTTACGTATAAAAATATTATAGCTGTTACATAGTTGTAAGTAGTATAAACTGTGACCGTTTCTCTCACAAGGAAGGATACGAATTAGCTAATGTGTGTATGTCTCTCTCTCTAATGTTCTCTGTTCTTCTCTCTCTTTTTTGGACTCTTCTCTTTCTCCTGCTCTCCTTCTCTCTTCTTTTCTTCATTTTTATTCGTAACAAATGATATCAGAGAAGTCAATTCTACGTGGAATCGAAGAAAACATGAAAAGCTTTATGGAAGCACAGATCAAAAGCGAGAAAATGTTTCTGGAATTTCAAAGCAGGAATTAGATAATGTTTCTGGAATTTCAAAGCAAGAATGAGAAAATGTTTCTGGAAGCTCTTAACATAACAAAAAATTTGGAGAACAACCTGATTCAGCTTAAAATTATGGTGACATAATTTTTGAAACGACAAGGAGTGAAAGTGGGAGCTATTATTGCAGTTACTCCGAAACTCATGAATCAAAACTAGCAACCCATGCAAGAGAAGGACTACATAAAGCTTTAGTCGTAGAGTCCACCCCTCTCATGAATAACAAAGCCATAACCTTTGATGGTTCCTTAGTTGTCCCCTCTCCCAATGAGCCTGGTAAGATCAAGATGTGCTCTCCATCTTTACTCTGCTTGTACGATTGGTGATCTTCTTAGTTGTGGTCTAACATACATATATGATAGTTACTAATCTTGATTTTGTTAAGAGTAACATGTAGGTTGAACCTGCAAAGTATAAAAACATTTCATCTAGTTTTGAAATTCTGTTAACTGAGCAGATTGTGAGCTTTGCAAGTGGTTACATTGTTGGAGTTTTCTATATGATTATGTCTCATTATGATAATCTAATCTCCTGCCTTCATGATGCTAAAGGAGTAATTGTTAGTGATGCTGTTAAGAAGATGGGTGGTGAAAATAAAATAAGATTATTCAATTTTTATTCATTCTGTAAACTTCCGCAACCTTAGGGACAAGGTTTTCTAAAAGAGAAAGAATTTTTATGTATAAAAATATTATGACTGTTACACAATTATAACTAGTATAAACTGTAACTGTTTCTCTCAAAATAAAGGATGTGAATTAGCTAATGTGTGTGTGTCTCTCCCTCTTTCTAAAGTTCTCTGTTCTTCTATCTTCTTTTTTAACTCTTCTCTTTCTCCTTCTCTCTTTTGTTCTTCATTTTTATTCGCAAATGAACACAACATTGGAGTTGGGTCTTTCCTCTTTCGATCATTGAATTATGGTTAAAAGAGAGATAATTGTTTTTAGTCGAAAACATGAATAGAAAGCTAGGGTTTTAGCTAGTGTGTGGCTTTTGCTACGGAGGAACCTTGGTTGGGACTGTGATTTATCCAAAATCCAATCAAAAGGCATGTAAAGGATTCAATGATGTTGGCATCTCCTTCAAATCTAAACTCTGTGGTCTTCCAACTTTTCTTCTTATGGATCGTGGATGTTGGCTACTTTTTTAAGGATCTTTTGTCGATGGCATCAAGTTGTAAAAAGACAGCAACGTTTGTGACAAGGAGCAACCAGTGGTATGAAGAAGTGTGGTTGGCCAACGAGGAAAGAAACAACAGAATGGAAATGGTGGTAGGATCTTACGCAAGGCTAGTGATACAAAGGTCACCTTTAGGACTCAAACTTTCACTGAAGCTGATCACCAACACCCTTTGCATGGCAATCTCACTTAGGTTTGCTTAAGTAAAACTCAGTCTTCGATGACCCTCAAAATGTTTACCTCGCACACTCGAAGAAATAATGCTATGAAAACAATAAGAAAGAAAGGCAACATGGAAACACATAGATTCTGTTAAAAACCAACTTTATATACTTTCCCTCAAAAGAATACAAAAAATGTTCTCTTTGATTGAATGAGAAGAGCAAAGCTCGAATGAGCTATATATAGGCATTCTAACTTACCTCGCAAGTTACATTCAGATTCCTACTAAAACTAAACTGCCTAAGATCATGCTAAGATCACATTTATCTCCATCAAATAACATCACGTGGATCAATTAGACGACACCCCCGTCTAAATAGGACTCTAACTAATAAGATAAGATAACAAAAAGATAGAGTTTACATTTGAATATAACATTATCATCCTTATCCACAAAGATCTCCACTATCTTCAGATGTTTAGTTCCACTACAACTCTAACTCCCAGTCGTCGCCACATCATCCAAGATCTCCCCACGATCTCTATCCGCTGATGATGTAGTGTGATCTCATCGAAGCCTACTAACACGCTGACCTAATCCAATGCTTCCCACAACAAGTCCTTTAGTCATAGTTCATCTATTCGAACATGGTCTAAGTCCTTAGTTTAGGTCGATTCAATCTCCACAAGGTTCGAGGCTTTATAAAAATTCATACCAAGTCCGATCCTACTCACCCACGTTTGTATTAGTATTTTTTCATGCCTCCCTCATGCGTGAATCCAGCTAACCTTCTCCCTAAGGCCCTCCGTAAAGGTAGTTGAGAAGTGTTCCAAAACTTAAGAGTCTTACAAGCCATCAAATCTCGCCTACTCTTGAGATCTTAGCCGATACTTGTCGCATCCCTCGCCTACTTAGCAAGTTCTTCGAATTTTGGTCGCCAACTCGCAAGACTTTGCTAACATGCCTTCCTCCTGTCGATCTGCATGTCAAGCATTGGCTAAGACTTACCAACACTCGCACGATCCCACAGTCTAGACTTAGGGGTCTAACAAACCAACCCCACTAGAAGAATTTGATGCCCTCATCGAAATAATCTATGAGCACTCCTCCACAAGCGTTTTCTTTGAAAACTTCTTAGTCAGCTCTTGAAGACGGTAGCAAGTCTTCATATCGATTGGTATTTCACCCACATACCATTTTTCCAATCCATCAAGGTTGTCTTTGTTTCCACTTGGACTCGCCTTTTTAAGGCTCATCGTGCTTGCCAAAGACATATTGAGAAGAGCTCCATCTACTGAGCTTTCCCTATCACCTTGATCCTTTGTGATCTTGGCACTGATATACTCCTTAGCCGGCTTCGATTTCAGGTTTTCTTGATCATAATTCGGATCCTTTTTAATGATCATAGCCGACACTTGTGCTATTGGTGTTGTAGTCTCTTTCGTGCCACCAATGAATCTATAACAATTAACAAAGAAGGATTTTTCATCATGCATAACCATCATACCTCCTAAACTTGGGTACAACATCATCTCAAAATCCTCAAGTGGTATAACCATGCAATTCATCTTGGCACGCCAACTTCCTATACTTACTAGGACGTTATAAGCAGCTCCCATCACTGCTTGTGCCTTACTCGCAAGGGTTTTAACTTTGTTGGGGCCTTGGACATTCTAAGCCCCAACTTGCGCACCATCCTTTTCGTTACCAAGGAATGTGACACATCGTATCTACCATCATGGTCACCTCTATCCCATTAACTTGTATTCTCACATACATCGTATCATTATAGGGATTGAGTTCTTTACTAACATCATTTAACAACATAATTAGATTTAGCATCATGTTATTCGAAGATTCTCCCTCTTCTTCGACTATCAGGATATTTAGCTTCTCTTTCCTCAGACATTCTCTTACATAATGTGATCCACCGCACAGATAACAAGAATCTTGCCCTTTTTGGAGGACATCTCCCTACTCTCGAAGCCACCATTTTGCTTGCTTTTCCCCTTGAAGTCTCCCTTCTTAGAATCCTTCTTCTTTTTCCCCTTAATATTCTCCCGTCGAGCATGAAATTTACCCTTCGAAGAATTAGAGAAGCTTACCTTAGTTTCCTTCATCGTTCAAAAGTCCACCAATGCATCAGCAACCACGATTCCACTAACCACGTCCTTAACATTTTGCCTCTGCAACTCCATTTGCACCAACGGTTGTAACCTAGAAAAAAAGATGAAGAGCTTGTCCTTATCTGCATATTCTCATTATCCAACATTAGAGAACTAAAAGATTTAAAGTAATCTCTTACCGATCCATCCTACTTGAGCTTCTTCAAGGCATCCCTCGCGAGCCAAGAAGTATTCATAGGAAGGAACTGATCCTTAAGCTCCTTCTTCATCTACACCCACGTTTCCACGAGAGTTCTACCGGTGCTGATCTCTGCAGAGGTCTTCGTCCTCTACCAGAGCTTGGCATCCCCATCTAAGTACATGGCTATCATGTTGACCTTTTCATCATCGGATACTGCTCCATAATCCACAAGAAGTTCTCCAACACTTTAGTGTCCTGCATGCCTTCAAACACCCTAGGTTCACGTACCTTCACTGAAGAAAGTTATGGTGTTAAACTTTCTCCTCGCTCGACATCTATCATTACGACAACACGCCTCAGCACAGTCATCTCGAATTGGGCATCCTCTTGTGCCTTTGACATCTCCACCATTTGTTGTAACAATTGTTGGATCCACGCCTCCAACATCTTGAAACGAGTATCGTGAGATGTGTTGTGAGATGTGACTTCTTCCTCCCCTTGAGGAATCGGTCCAATGAGTAATTCCACCCTAGACACTCGTTCTGTCAAGTTGCTTACTACCATTTCAAACTTTGGTTTTGAAACCAGTTGATACAAAGGTCACCTTTGGGACTTGAACTTTCACCAAAGCTGATCACCAACATCCTTTGCACGGTAGTCTCACTTAGGTCTGCGTAGGAAAGACTCAGCCTTCAACGACTCTCAAAGTGTTTACCTCACATACTCAAAGAAACAATGTTATGAAAGCAATAAGAAAGAAAGTCAACAAGGAAACACAGAGATATGGTTAAAAACCAACTTTATATACTTTCCTTCAAAAGAATACAAAGAATGCTCTCTCTGATTGAATGAAAAGAGCAAAGCTCGAATGAGCTATATATAGACATTCTAACTTACTATCCAAGTTACATTCATAATCCCACTAAAATTGAACTACCTAAGATTGTGCTAAGATCACATCTATCTCTATCAGATAACATTATGTGGACCAATTAGACGACACCCCTGTCTAAATAGGACTCTAACTGATAATAAGATTAAATAAAGATAGAGTTTACATTTGACTAGAACACTAGCATCCTTATCCATGAAGATCTCCACTATCTTCAGATGTTTAGTTCCATTGCAACTCTAACTCCCAATCGTCTCCATATCATCCAAGATCTCCCCATGATCGCTATCACTGATAATGTAGTGTGATCTCGTCAAAGCCCACTAACACACTGGCCTAATCCAATGCTTCCCACAATAAGTTTGTTAGTCGTATTACATCTATCCGAGTATGATCTAAATCCTTATCCCATCAAGTCCTTAGCCTAGGTCGAGTCAATTTCCACAAGGTTCGAGGCTCTATCAAAATTCATACCAAGTTCGATCCCACTCACCCACGTTTGCCTTAGTGTTTTTGCATACTTCCCTCATGTGTGAATCCAGCTAACCTTCCCTCTAAAGCCCTCCATAAACGTAGTTGAGAAGTGCTCTAAAACTTAAGAGTCTTACAAACTATCGAATCTCGCCTACTCTCAAGATCTTAGCCGATACTTCCCGTATCCTTCGCCTACTTAGCAAGTTTTTCAGATTTTACTCACCAACTCACAAGACTTCGCCTTGTTCCCTTGCCAACATGCCTTCCTCATGTTGACTTGCGTGTCAAGTATTGGTCAAGGCTCGCCAACACTCGCACGATCTCGTAGTCTAGACTTAGGGGTCTAACAGTTGGCAACAATGACAACTTCTCTCATGATGGCCATGGTTTCTTATTTTAGTTCTAGGTTTTTTGAAAAGTGATGATGGATGTTTTTGGCTTTAGGTTTAGGGTTATTCTAGGTTAGGAATAAAGGATTCCTTAACCTATAATAAGTTATTCGGCATCATGTATAAGACTATCCCATAACTAGAATAAAACTTGTTTGGTTATTGGAATAAATATATTCTAGAGTTGATTATGGTTTGTTTGAGAATAAGGATTAGTGTAATCTATCTAAATAAAACCATAATTAGAACACCTTTTTTAAAAAATAATTTTATTCTAATTAGAATTTGAAAGAGTTTTAAGTAAATTTTAATTACAAAGTTAAAATAATTATTTTTCTCAATATGATTAAGATTAATAATTATATTGATTCCTAATTAATTTTGGGAAATTAGTTTGCAAAAAAAATTTAGTTTCAATTAGATTGCAATTAATTAATTAGACTCCTTAAAATTAAGAAAAATGTTTTCTTAGATAATTAAGAAAGATGTTTTTAATTAAATTTCTTTATTTCAATATCATTGAGATAACATAAATTTACGGTTTTATTTGTTTAGAGAATTATTATTCAATTTATTTAAAAAAATTATTTATGAATAATAAGTTTCTTGATTTATTAGAAAAGGTATTTTTCTTGGTTAAAATTTGAAAGTATTTTCATTTATTAATTAGGAAAATTGTGTTTTCTTTAATATTTTGAAAAATAATTTTATGACCTATTAAAGAAGGATTTTCTAATTAATTAAGAAATTAATCTCTAAATAAATAATATAAATGACTTTATTAATTAAATTTAAAATATTTTATTTAATTTTGAAATTAGTTTCCTTTTAAAATTAAAAATAATTTTATAACTAAGTAAAAGTAATTTCTAATGAGATTAGAAATAGTAATTTCTAATTAGATTATAAATATTTTTCCTAATTGAATTAGAATATCTTACTCATATAATTTTGGAAAAGAGTTTTTCTAAATTATAATGAGTAAGAAGAATAATTTATTAAAAAAAATTTAATTAAAATTTATTAAAGGAGTCAAAGATAATTGGAAATAGTTTCCATTCGGATTTGAAATTGTTTTCAAATCAAATTAAATTTCTATTTGGAATTGGAATTTAATTAATTTAGGAATCAATGAATTTAATCTAATTTAATTTTTCTATGGAGTTGGAAATATTATTTTAGATTATGAAGATCAATAACTATAATCAAACAAAGCTTGATGTTTTATGCATATAATTTGATTATGCTTGCATAAGTTACGTACTTTATTTATATGTTTAATTTATATTTTGGATGTATGTTAAATTGTATGTTTTATATGTGTGATATTTTACATGCAATTTTGTATTTGATGAGATGAATGAAATTAAATTTCTCGTTAAAATATCAAGTACATGTTGAGAACGTATTTGTTGTCTCCCACTATTATAAAAATAAACTAGAGTTCTGTTTATTGTTCGGCTTGTTAACTAAACTCAAGGCTGCTTTAACTTGAATATGTTTAATTTTATTATATTGAGTCCTACTTAACTAAATTTATGTGATTTGGATGAATAAGCTCATGATCTTATGAATTTAGAGTCAAGGTTAAGAATAACATATAAGATATGTTTTGACAAGAGCTATCACTTAAGGGATCTACTAGTCGCAAAAAATGTGATTGATAAAGTTGTTATCTACCTAGTTGAAGTTTAGATGGTTTATTGAGCAAACTCAAGATCAACTATATTTAAATGAGATCCTAGCACACTAGAAAGATTAGATTAATCTTTTCGAATAGTTATGAGGGCTATTATTTTGAATAAAATTATGGGAGTAACCAATTACATGATTAAAGTCCTACTCTCATTTGGTACTCATGACATATAATTAATTACTTTCTTTTCTTACTTTTATATTCTATTATGAGTAGAATTTACCTTGTTTAATATAATTGATACTAAATAAGTGAACCTAATTTCTTGGACATAGGTTATGTTCGAGTTCTCAAAGTTAGAAAATTGTATACCCATTATGTTATTTTTCTATAATCCCTATTGAGGACTAGATGACAAAGTTTTAGAAATATGTCAAAATCATATAGATAAAAAAATATTGACATTCTGAGTTGACTAATGTTTTATAAACTTTGATGATAATATTTAAAATGTATTTCAACACCACAATAGCAAGATGTAACAAGTTGCATTGAGTAGCGCTAAAAGGTATAGCTCCTTGATAGAATTGTTCCACTTAATATAGCCTACTAAAAACTTAAGCATCACTATGGAAAAAATGTTTTAGGCAACGACAAGTTTACAGCAGTTTAAAAATGTGTTACTAAAAATTATTATAATACAACTATTTTTAAAATTGTTGCCTTTAACAATATTAAAAAGCAACTAAAATAACAATTTGTTGCTAATTAAAAAAATTGCAATAAAATCTTATATATACAACATTTGAAATTGTTGCTATAGTTCTATATATATATTATATCATGTGAGCAAAAGCTAATTAACATCACATTTCTCATATACGTTTTCAAATGGAAACAAAAATCATAAACAGAGCCCACAATTGGCCCAGCTGGGTCTAGGTTGATTGAGCCTTAGGATTGGTTCTTAGGGCTCGAGGCTTGACAACGTCAAACAACCAAATGACATTGTTTTACTTAGTTCACAATTAGATAGAGTAACGTCATTTTACTTAATAAAAATGACATCGTTTTACTTAACTAAGAATTGGATAGTGCAATGTTATTTAACTTAATGAAAATGACATTGTTTTACTTTAATGAAAATATAATTACAGAGTAAACAAAACAAGTTTTGTTTTCATTTAATTTCCACACATCAATTCTTCTTATGTTCTTCACTTATCACGTCCTCTCCCAGTCAGTCTCCACTCTCCCACCATCGTTGATTGCGGCAACAAAATCTGACCTTACCGATTTGTCCACCACCAATGAGGATAACCTTTGTAGCCACCTTAAGTCTATTCAATGGCAACTTGTGTTCATCGACATCCAAGAAGAGGACATCAAAGACGAATAGAAGAATCTTAAGCGAGAACTTCTTCATGCATAAGAAAAGGTCAAGCGGATCCAATATGTGCCTCTCTTCATTAGCCATTTTTTGGAGATGTGGATCAATACAATGAGTTTATGGGTTTTATAATAGGTATTATAGTGTAGATTGTAATAGGTAGTGTTTGGAAAATTAAATTGTGGTTAAAAGTTAGAAATAGGTGAAAAATTCAAGCTTGAAGGATAAATTAGCAAGTTAGGCTAGATTTCTTTTCTTAGGGTTCTTTAATTGTTGAATTAGGGATTTACTTTAGGTTAAATCAAAATAGGGAAATTGAATTGTAGCTCAAGAATTTGTGATAGGGAAAAAAATAGTTATAAACTCTTAAGATAATGTTAATATTCTAGGTTTGTAATTCATATTAATGGTAACTCATGTTTTATTATGTTCTTAATTATATTGTAGATCATGCTTTTTTTATGAATGGCCAGAGTGTATAGGAGCATCAGGTAAAGTTATTACCTGATGGTTACTTTTCTTCTTCCCTCCTTGAGCTAATTTTGCTCCTTCATCATTATTTATGTGGATGTTTATAACATAGTTTTGCTCCTACTTCAATTCATGCATTATAGGAAATCACCCACATCGTATAGGTGAATTAGGGAAGTCAGTTAATCATTAGCTTCTTTTCTTCTTCCGTTCTTGATTATTTCCCAATAAATATTATTTACTGTATCTTGAGATTTTAATATGCAAAGCCTATTGTCTGTTAAACCATGAATTTTTGGGTAAAATTGGGCATTGTCCTATTCAAGTATTAAGCTCTCTGATTATAAAATGACTCTTTTTTTTATTTCACCATGTAATGGGGTAGTATTCATAGTATCGAGTTTTTTGGTGAAACGAAGCATTGTTATGTCACATGTATATTGCTCTTTACACTGTCATTTTAAATTTGTAAAGCTAAATTGTGATTCGATTCCATTATGTATAGAAACATTATTTAATTTTGTGAAGTTTGTCTTGTTTCTGAATTTATACCATATTGAGATATGTGTGGACATTTTATATGCTTTGTTTAAGTATATGTTTATTGCAATTCATAACATATAGTGACAAAAAATGTCTATTGTAGCCTTGGTTGTAGAAAATTTGAGATAAGTTTCTGCTTCAACCTTTTTATATCTTGTAATTCTAATTGTTGGATAATGTGGAGTTGCCACCTTTTGTTTTGCACACATGTTGATGGCATTCTTGAAAAAAAGCTAGAAAGGCAGCTTAACTTGTTGTGGACAAAGGCACTTTAGATAAGAGTTTGCTTGTGTGGATCGAAACAATGGGACTGTGGGTTCTATAATGGGTATGAGGGCGTAGCTTGCAATGGGTAGTGTTTGGAAAATTAAATTATGGTTAGAAGTTATAACTAGGTGAAAAATTCAAGCTTTCTAATAGGGAATATAAATAGTGTGAGATAATGGTTCTTTAACCAAATGGATATGACTTATCATTTTCAATAAATGATTGTTGTAGTCCCGAATTGAATTTTACTACAGAGTTTTCCAACTCGTTGGAACTTTTATGAAATAATTTTCCTGTGTAGGTTTGTGGACTTTTGTTCCTTATTCATGTGGATGTAGAGTGAAATCAACATAGCACCAAATTTCTAACTTGTCATCTCCTGTTCTTATTAATTTGTAGGAAATTTATTTTCAGAACCTCATTGCTCCTTTGGTTTTTGTTTTGTGCTTATAATGTAAACTGTTTATGTTCTATTTGTGAGCTATGAGTTAGCCACTATGTAGGCCCAAGGTCTAATATGTTCTTACTTCAGCCTATTTTTTAAGATATTAAGGTTATTGGAATTGTGCTTATTAGAAGCATTAAGAAGAAAGGCTATAAGAGATTATTCTTTTCTAATATCTTCTTTGTTTGCAAGGGAAGGAAATGATATGAGTTGGAATGGTGGAAATTTGATTATAAGAAATCGTAAGTGTTATAACTTGTGTATGATAATGGTACAATGATTCAACATTTAAATTTCAAGTTCAGTCATATGTAAAATATAAAATTTTTCACCCTCATAATGATGGACAAAATATAAAACTTAACCATATTTTCCATCCTTTTTGTTTTGCTATTTCTTCTCAGATACTTTAGATATGCAGCTGGTTCACATATTATACTGTCTAAAAATTTGGCTCAACATATTAACATCAATAGGTAACGATTTTTAGAATAATTAGGAAACTTGGGAATTATCTTTTAAGTTATGGAGGAGAGGTCAATGGAAAGCTAACATATTAATAAGTTGAGAAATCAACAATTGAAAATTATATAGCTTTTTATTGCGATGTACACTTCGACTTGAGGAAAGTGGAGTTAAGAAAATATGATGGCGTCAAATATGAAGCTTGTGAGAATAAGTACATTTGACGCAAAAGCCATAAATTGGGTAAAATTATGGCAAGTGGGTGCTTAGCTTATTATAGTATCTCAACAGATCTAATTCTTGGATAACTTGGTTCTGCTATAATAAACTCTATATGCTGCACAGTCTTATGTCTTAGTTGACGACGTTAAATGAAACCAAATTTTCTTGCATAGTAGTTTTACAATTCTAATATACTTCTTGTTTTTTTTTAGGATGGTGATGATTAGTAGTGGATAAAAAGGTACTTTCGTAGAGAATTTTAGAGTGTCTATACATGGTCTTGTTTAGTATTTAGATTAATTCACTTATATTCCATATAAAATGGAGGACAATATTGTAGATAAATATTTTAGTTAGTGATTTTTTGCTTTTGTATTTTGAATATGTTGAACGGTTGAATTTTACAAGTCCTTATAGACTATATATTATATATAAATGCAATTTTTTTATTTATATTTGATATTATGTACGCAATTAAAATGTAAATTAATATCTATATATTTCTTTTAATGTATATATGGATGTTGCCTACATAATGAAAAGAGTTTGATTTACGTTAAATACTATTAGTAACAAAAGAATAAATTGTTGCTTTCATTGTTACAAGTAGTTGCATAAAAAAATTCACTTTGCTGCCTTATAAAGATTTAAAAGTGTTGCAATATCTATTAAACATTGTTGCTATAGTTAGAAATTAATGTTTGCCTCCGTCAAAACTTAAAGTTACATTTTTTATTTTGTTGCCCAATCAAAAATTATGTTGCCTTATACATATTGCAGTGGCACTTCTTGTAATGATACGAATTCTGTTGCCTTAATAAAAAGGCAACGATAATTATGCTTATAACTATGTTTTAATATGTTGTCTAAAGCACTTTTTGTCATAGTGCATAGACATTAGTTAAACTCACTAGTTGTAGAATGGTAATAGTTATCATTAGAAGGAATTACTACCTGATTTTTCAAACTTCTACAAAATATGATAAAGATAATATATATTTCTAGTTCATGTTTGTGAATATTTGATACTGAATTTAGATTGAACATTGTTATAATGTTTAAAGCATGATAAGAAATAGATTATTGAATAAAAGTAGTTGATCCATTAAATGACTTTATGTGGTATGGTCATATGCATTAAATGAAATGTTGATTTAAAATTTTGAAAAGTTTAAATGGTTTAAATTTAAGTAAAATTAACATTGAGGATACTAAATCACTTTGACGAGATCTATTTGGTGAGTTTTAAATTTTTTTTTATCTATAGGGAATAAGATTCTCTAGTTAATACCTTCATAAAAAATTTTGATAAGAGTATGTCTACGAGAAGGTTAGTGGGAGTATAATTGTCCTCTTTAGAAGAAGTATATGGAGACATATTACTCATAGAGAACAAAAATTGAAAATTTCAATTATTGAAAATATAATTATCTGAGAACAACTTTTGTTAAATATGGAAAGGTAATAGCGTAATTCTGAAAATTAGGTTTATAAAGATAAATTGAAAGTTGTTTACCTATTCTAAGTCCAAGCCCATAGATAATACACTAAAATGTTTAGTATTTGAGATATTTGATAATTGTGAAATATTAAAGATATTCATTATTACAAGGGATAAACTTCACTTTCTATATACTCCCAACCATTGTTCCCTTTGTATTTCAGACATGGAATCCAATGAACATCTGTTTTTTAATTGTCCTTTCTCAAATTCTATATGGGAACATTGACTCAACCACTTCCAAATCCTCATTCCCAACTCATCAAGCCTTTTTTCTATCCTAACTTGGTTTCACCAAACATCTCTACAGAATTGCGTCTTCCCTATTCTATTATCCATAATTGTTTACAACATTTGGTCCGAAAGGAATTCAAGAAATTTCAAGGATGTAGCTATGGAGGTGGAGAGCTTACAAGCCAGGATAATCTTCCAAGTTCTAGAGCATATAAGCCTAAACACATTAAGAGGTAATTAGATCTATTATACACTAACATTGTGATGCAGATTGCTGTTCAGACAGGGGCCAAATTCAATTCATTACAACACCGTTTCCTCACAGATGATTCCTCATGGATGGACATATATTCAAGGGCACAACAGGCTATCCAATTGCAACTTAGGTAACATGGAGCTTTGATAGGCAATGGTTTTGCATAGAAAATCATTACCTATGGAAGCTCCGGTTAGAATGACTGAGATTACGAAGACAAATTAACAAGTTTTAGATGATTTTTTTATCTTTTACTTGAATGGACTGCCGGTTTGGTTTGGGTATATATATGCATATGTTGACATGTTGCAATTATGTTATGCTTATATATGATTGTGCACAAATTTTGGAAGCCTATTGGTTTCTATTGTAATGTAGGACTTAGGAGAGGAGATTGATGGTAGGGCAGTAGGTTGCATTCCATTATGTATTTTGAGTGTTAAGAGATTACTTACGGTATCTCTTGTTTTGTACATAACTCTTATTTCTTCATAAAGTTACTGATTTATAAAAAAAAAGATATTCATTATTGTATGTATGAGTTGATATTTGAGTTCAAAGTTATATGAATATTAGCTTTAGAAGTAAATGCTAACTAAGGTCTATTTTACTTAAAGCAATATCATTCAAGATTAGAAAGGTTCCAATGTAGCAATGGTTGCTAATTAAGCCATAATATATTTTTCATTTAGTAGAAATGATTGGATAAATAAGTTTTTTTAGTGAACTTGATATAGTTCTTTACATTGTTCAAGACAGTAATATACTGTGAAATATTAGAGCCATCGAGCATGTAAAAGAAGCTAAGTTCTGATCAAAGATCTAATGATGTATTTAGGCATTTTTTTTCTTAATTATGATGATAGTTAAGATGAAAGTTATAAGCTTTAAGTAAGTGCTCACTATAGAGAATTTTATAAAATTCTCTTATTAAGCTATTGTCCCAGCAGTAGCATGATTCTCATATGGTGATATGATATAAGATACTTAAATGATTGGTTTAGCACAAATGGAAAATTGTTGGTTAATGCCCTACAGTCAATCAATTTAGTTGTAATTTAGTAACAAAATATTTAAAAACCTTCTTTATCTTGTACATGTTTAGATGTATATGATAAAGTTCATAGGAAATTATACATTATAATGAGATTATAATTATGAGACACATATTACATTATGTATTATCCCTAAATTGTTCCTAATCATTGTTCTATTAAGACTAAAAATTAATACAATGTAAAAAAGTTAGTACACATTATGTTTTCCTTATGAAGGAAGTATTCGATCTTATAGGCTAAAATACGAAGATATTTAAACAAACATATGGGTATTTGTTAGAGAACAAGTTCACTTAAGTAACCTAACATGAAAAATCCATTTAGAATATTACTTGTATGTTTATGAAAATTCTTATTGTAATGATTGCATAAGTGATCATTTGACTTGAGGTCTCCAAAGTTATCTTATATATGAATTGTTATGTTTTTAATACTACATATGACCTATTCTAATAATGGGTAGTTTAGTAAGTAGTCATTGGATATAGCATAAACTATATAGAGGTAGTTAAGTGATCCAGAAAATATTCATCACCCTAAAATAATTAAAGAGAATGATTTGTTGTTCTCGATTAGTATTAATTTAGAAAATCTTTGGCCAAGATAAAATGATATTTGGTAAATAGTTTAAAAATGTCATTAATTGAATCAATAACTAATGGAGGAGAACTAATATAGTTGAACTCAAAATAGAGTAAACATTAATTTTATGCTCTATCTCTAATCAAAACATTATATGATAAAAAGATTGAATTATACAGACAAATTATGCATAAAAAGGTTAGTGGAAATCACTTTAACATTTTTAAATATTTAAATAGTCATGATGTGTTGTTAGATACTAATTTTTGTTTAATTGGAGATTTAAAGATAAACTAAAAAGAATTTTAAATTTATCTAATTCTGAATATGAATATGAATATGAATTTATAATTATTGTCAATATATTTAGGAACTTAATAGTTTTTATATAAAGAACAGGTTAAAGAGAGCTAAGATATTTTTGTAAAGTTAAAGAGAGCTAAGATATTTGATTGTAAAGTTTAAGAAACTTTATGATTAAATATGAGATATTTAATAAATAAATATCTTAAATTACTAAAATTTTAAAATTTATTATAAATAGGTTTAAGTTTTAATCTAGTTGGCACTTACTATTTAACCATCTCTGTAAGAATTACAAAACTCTTTCAACTTGTTATGTGAATATAGTTAGAGGTTACACATTCGTACGATTATGGTGGTCGAAATGGACTAGTTTTGGAAATAGTTCGTAGAATACAATAAGTAAAAATCAAGTTTCAGAATAAGGGATAAATTAAAATTTTTTTATTATAATTTTTGTATTAATCATTTTAATGAATTAAAATAACCTTATTTTTTAGAAAAGTAAAATATAAAAAAATTATAATTATTTCGGTAAAGTTGAGTTCGAATCCATTCTCTTTTTTTCCAACGACACTATCGTCGTCGGCAAAAGGCCAATCAAAGAGAGACCATTTATAGACCTTCTTCTTATCGCGTGGCAAAGTCTTGGCTTCTTACTATATGCTAAAATCTCAGTCGATATCCTAGTGGGCCTTTGCATCTAATAGCAAGCTTTCTCTTACTTTGTTTTGGTCATATGGGACAAAGAAAGGCATGCACTGAAAGGATGAGACATAGACACGCATTAACTGAAAGATTCGAAAGATGCAAATTAGTCACAAAGACAAATTAAAGTTTGAGACTTTGGGAAACTGAGTTATGGGTCATATAGGTGATAAGTTGAGTTTTTAGTAAGATGATTATTATTGCCTTATAGTATCTATTTATTTAATTAATATAATCTCATTATTTTGTTAATTATTTTATCAAAAATTTAGTTGAATTACCATAAATTAAACTAAAATTGAAAAATTAATCATTTAATTAAAAAATATAAAAGGTTTGATACTCATTAATAAAGAGTTTAGAACTATGAATCTTATCATCCTTTGTATATATATGCTAGCTATATACAGCAGTAGTAGTAGCATTAACACATCAAGCCAGGAAGAGAGAATCTCTCTGCGAAAATGGCAGACATGACCTTTGGTCTCACCATAGTTACTCTCCTGTTCTTCCTTATTGTTCTAAAATGCTATCGAGCAAGAGCGTTCCCTAAGAACCTCCCTCCTAGCCCACCGGCAATTCCAATTATCGGTCACCTCCATCTTCAAAAGCCACCCATGTTCAAAACTTACCATAACCTTGCTCAAAAATATGGTCCAGTTTTCTCCCTCAAATACGGATCCAAGCTCGTAGTTGTCGTCTCTTCGGAATCCACCATTCAAGAATGCTTCATGAAGAACGACGTCGCTTTCGCTGACCGCCCACACCTACTTGCCGGCAAGTATTTGGGTTACAATAACAGCTCCATAGACCGAGCACCATATGGCGAACACTGGAGAAACCTACGTCGCATTGCTACCACCCAGTTCTTTTGTAACAATTGCCTTAACATGCTCGTAAACGTTAGAAAGGACGAAGTCATGCGACTAGTCACCAAACTATCTAGTCAATCACTTCAGGACTTTGCTAAGGTGGAGCTAAAATCGTTGTTCCAGAATCTAACGCTCAATGTCTTGATGAGAATGATCACTGGTAAAAGGTACTATGGTGATGATGTTACTAATGTGGAGGAGGCCACCGAATTCAAGGAACTCCTAAAGGAGATATCTTTTTATTATGACGCATCGACTCCAGCTGACTTCTTTCCCATCTGGAATTGGATTGACGGAAGTCGATATGAGAAGAAGTTGATACAATCTGCGGAAAAAATCGATGCTTTTTTGCAGGGTTTAGTTGACGAGTGTAGGAATAATTTGCGTCCTGACAGCACAAAAACTGCACTAAACAATTTTCTTTCAGTGCAAAAGTCACAGCCCGAGTACTTTACCGATAAGCTCATTAAAGGGAACATACTGGTCAGTACTCTTGGCTTAAGCTAAATTAATAAAAGTATTTATAATAGTCTTAAAGATTCTTAACCTTGTTCAAATATATTATATATTTATAAATACTGCAGATTCTTATAGCTGCAGGGACTGACACGACATCAGCAACATTAGAATGGTCAATGGCTTGTTTACTAAATCATCCCAACACATTGACGAAGGTTAGAGAGGAAATACACCAACAAATTGGCCAAGAGGTCTTACTAGAGGAGCCTGATATTCCCAAACTACGCTACCTTCAAAACGTCATTTCAGAAGCATTACGTATGTATCCAGCATCTCCAATTATAGATCCGCACATGTCATCGCAGGATTGTGTTGTCGGAGGCTACCACATACCACGAGGCACAATGTTGCTAGCAAATGCTTGGTCTTTACATAGAGATCCAACACTTTGGGAAGATCCTGACACTTTCAAGGCGGAAAGATTTGAGACTGAAGGAGTGGCCAGCAAATTCATGCCTTTCGGAATGGGAAGAAGGTCATGTCCTGGAATCAATTTGGCAAATCGTATCCTTGGTTTGACACTGGGATCGTTGATCCAATGTTTTGACTGGAAAAGGGTCTCGGAGGAGGAGCTTGATATGACT
Source organism: Erythroxylum divaricatum (assembly GCA_025434745.1). NCBI lineage: Eukaryota > Viridiplantae > Streptophyta > Magnoliopsida > Malpighiales > Erythroxylaceae > Erythroxylum > Erythroxylum divaricatum. The sequence goes on along the minus strand of JANTPM010000246.1, from coordinate 5,579,396 downwards.
GAAGGCAGTGGGATCGTCATGCCTAAGGCTGTTCCCTTGGAGGCTATGTGCAAAGCACGCCCACTCTTGAAGAAGATTAATCACTCTTGATTCATTGGCTTTCCCTTCCATGAGTTGCTGTCCCACGTTCTAATCAGTATGTTGTGTACTATACACCAATAATATGACTCTTGAGTGAGCATATAACTGTATGTATTGCTAAGATTATCGTGATCATTTTTGGAGGACAAATAATTGGTGAAGATTCATGGTAAATAATTTAAAGCAAAACAAAATACACCGTCGATCTACTTTTTATACTAAAAATGAGCAATGGATAGTTGTGATATTAATTAAATTAGTAAATATATTACTTCATCGTGATTTAAATTTGTTAAAAATACTAAAAATTAATAATTAAATATTACTCGTCATAGTTTGATTCTGTTAGTATGTTTCAATTTTCAATAACTTTTTTTTTTTTTTTTGGGGGCTGTGTCACAGTATATGAGAAATATGGTCAGTCCTGAGAAGAATGAAATAAGTAATTGCACGCAAGATGACAGCGACACGGACGCGATGGTGTTGATAAGTGGGCCAGAGATTGAGTGGTTAAGGCAAAGCACGTAAAATACGAACTAGTTAGCTTTAAAATTATGTTACTGGGTTCATCGATCCAATTATTGGACGGGAAAAAAGCTTGGGCCAGGAACTTGAGTTGACGTAACTTAAGGGACAGGGAGTGAAATCATCTTATTAATGTTTTTAAGTTTTCAAATTAAACCTTATTATTTTAAAACAAACCCTAAATTAATAAAATTTTTAGCAAATTAACTTTTCCTTGGTTAAATATAATGTTAATATTGATGTGACACTATTATTTATTTTTAAATAAAAATAGATTTGACCGTCAAGTGAGATTTATTAATTTGGTCAAATTTTTTGTTTATTTAGTCTTTTTTAAATGTTTTGAAAACGTTAGTGTAATTTAAATGTTTTAAAATATAAAAGTTCAAGAATGTATTTTAAAACCTTTAAAATATTTACAAAAGGATTTTATACATAAAGCATTGGAGATTCCTATCACTTGACCATTTTCCAGAATCCATTCATTTACAATTGATTAACGGCTTCAAATATTCTGTGCCCTTTTTCTGTGCTTACATGTTCCAAACAACATCCAATCATATAATAATTGGAAAAAAGAAAATTTAGATGAGTAGAATGTTATTAGAACAGAAGGCACAAGACAAAAATGGAACTGAAGTGTTAGATTATTTTAATGTCCCATGTAATTTATCGTATTGAGTCCTATGAAATGCACCCAAGATAATGATTATTGAGTATTACTGACTGGGTCTCAAATGAGTCATAGACCCTTTTCCTCTCTCTTCTAATTCCAAAAGACATATCCTTTGGTCATAGTATATAAGTTGAAAAAACTTATGAAACGATTAATCATTCTTAACCATTGAGAAAATCAGAACGGAAGAAGCAGAGAGGAAATAAAAGCATTTAACGAAATCAACATCTCACGACAAATAATATGGATACGGGTACGCAAAATCGAATCGATCCTATAAAATGATTTATAATTGGTATCAGAGCCACGGGTATTACATTATTGTCATCTACCGTACACCGTGGTTGTTTATGCTATTTTTATCGATAATGTTCCATGTTTAGTTTACGGTATGACTTTGTTTTGATTTGTTCATTTACGATATTCCTACATGAAAAGTATTGCATGATTTGTGTTCCACTGTGGATCAATTATGTATGATTGGATTTTCATAACGTAATGTTTTTGATTATGATATGTATGTTTTCGGGGTTGTTATCACAATGCATAAGAGAACGTACGAAAAGAAATGGATGTTGATTGCATTCTCACTGTTTCACCGAAACATAATGGTCATGAATATATGGTTCTTGAAACTAAAGGTTTGTTTCAAGTTTATGAATATATTCATTGCATTTACGGACTTTGCTTTTCGGTTTTAATGGTGGAAAGGAAAAGAAACGATACTTATGATTTTTGAGTGAGAAAATCAATGGGTTTTGTATCATGTAATGACTCCCGAAGAATTTAATGGTGGATTACATTTGTTGGTTCATGCGAGAGAGGATTCTAGAAAGGTTTTGGAAGAAGAATCCATAAAAGTAAAGATTAGGAATTAAAAAAAAACCCAGAAAATATGAAGAAGACGATGCGTAGGGCAGACGCAGGCGTGGCACGTTCAACGCATGCGCCAGACACTACGTATGCGTCAACAGAAGCTGACGCGTGCAGAGACGGGCTTAAAGCCCAAAAGGGAATATTGTGGACTGTTTTTTTTATTAATTATAGACTTTAACCCCTAACGAAAACTTATTTTAGAATGGAACAAAAGAGATTATTTAATTCATAATTGATTTATACATAATGTAATTTTAGGATAGAATATTTTATATTACGTAATAATTGGAATTAAATTTTCCTATTATATGTTGAAGGTAATACATGATATTATGGACATTTAAGATAGTTTGTGTGTCACCAAAGTGACCAAACTAGATAAATTAAATTTTATCATGTATAATAATTTTCCAATTTAATGATTATTGCATGGAAAGCTTGTTAGTCACCAAAGTGGCCTAGCTTGAAAATTTTAATCATTTAATTGTGATTTATTTCA
>JANTPM010000246.1:5543543-5560503 GCA_025434745.1 Erythroxylum divaricatum | reverse complement strand
AAGAGAGACAAGGAAGCAAGGGTACTTGTGGAGGATTAGGGTACGTTTGATACCACCAGAGGAGAGGCAAGAGGCTGGCGACTCTGTTGGAGAAAGAACGGCGGCGAAATATCGGCAGGAGGGGGCGCGTGGTGCCCATGCGTGGAAATGATAAGACGCTGTGGTGGTGCATGGCGGCGCGTGGAGGTCCGGTTGACGTCGGGTCTTTCACGGTGGTGGTCGCCGTCACTACTGAAGCAATATAGGAGGATGGCGAGAAAAAAATCATTGCTATTTGGGGCGAATACAAACTTAGCCGGTGAAGAACAACCGAAAAAATAAAAACAACAGTCCCTAAATCAGATAGGACTCTGATACCATGTTGAAAGTGTCTAAAGTGTTTATTCACTATATTTCTGTACATAGGAACAAGGTGTAGCTAGGTTTATATACAAACTTCCAAGGACTATTTAGGAAGTAATCTAGCTATTAACTATAAGAAATCCCTCAATTATAGGAGAGATTATAGGAGCAATAATAACATTATCAATACAAGATCAATTCTTATCAATACAAGATCAATTCTAATATCTCTAGTCAACAATTTGTCCAATACAAGAAACAGTTAACAAAAAGCAAACAAGAAATGACTATGCCTTTTCCTAATCTCAGCTCAATTTGTCATTCTTGCAACGATTGTGTACTAAAGTAACATTTCAAGCATCTCTTTATCATCGAACATATCATAAAAATGGAAAAAGATATATTTCTACTTTTAAGTTTCTGAAAGCTAAGCCATTAACATTAACCCCTGAAACCACGTACTTTACCTTCAAATTAGGAGATTCATCCTTTGTTTTAATAAATCAGTAATATTATAAATCAAGATAATAGGGGTTTATGTATATGGCTAGAGAATGCCCAAAACCCAGATCTCATACCGAGACCAAGAACAAAACCAACCCACTTGAACAGACTTGATGTAACCTAAACTGAGTACAAGCACAATAGTATATTACACAAGAATTAAGACTATACAAGACCAAATACAATATTGCCTAGTACTAAGATTCATCCTATATTTGATGTAAGTTTCCTAAAACCTTATCATGTTGATAAGGAATATCCAAGTAAGGGTGAATCAAAGCACGCACCCATTGTTATGACTAAAATGCACGAATGTGAGGTGGAAGAGATTTTAGCATATAGGGCTTATACTGAGGAGAGGCTTACATTTAGCATATGACGAGTACTTGACCGAATGGAAGGGGCAATTAAAGAGTCAAGCTAGTTGGAAACATGAGCTTTCTCTTTGGTAATACAAAGACAAAATTCAAGAGTTTCACAAGACATGACGAGGACATTGCTAGATTAGGTAAGGGAAAATGTCACATTCCACATATTTTAAAGCCCACAAGGTATGGTCCGAAGAGTCTTCTAAAACATGGTAGAATCTTATGAAAGACTTTGGAAGCTTCTGAAACATGATAACAGCTTATGAAAGAATTTGGAAGGTTTAGAACATTTGTATAAGCATATGGAAGCTTATAGAACATTGTAAAATATTATGGAACATTATAGAGAGTAGAAGGTTGTAGATAGGTGCATTATATACATGAAGCATACATAATAGTATGAAGTATTCTATAAAATTATTGTAGACCATTGGATCAAGTAGATCTTCCATGTCTACTCTAGGAAGGAACAAAAGAGGAAGCCTTATGTGTATCATAATATCATTAATCATGAAAAAGAGAGTTCTTTAATATATGTATCTTTGCATTTTCCTACATTCCTTTCCCCTTTTAACAAAGTGTTTTATGTAATAAGGCTAAATTAAAAACGAAAATGTACTCGAGTATCAAACAAGCTGTAGTAAAAATTCTAAGCCTATTACAAAATGGATGGAAGAAGCTATAATTCACTTTTCTTTATCAAAAGATTGATATGCTCTTCGCTCCAATATAACTTTAACTAGCGGTTCAAGAGCATGTTAGGGACACTTGAGACCTAATTCGCTTGCTTTATTCCAGTATGTAACTGATGCATTTTATTTTGAATAATAAAACAATTTTGGCTGGATAAAAGAATTAATTATAACATTGATAACTATGACTTTCTTTCACTATTTAATGTCTCGCAATATGATAAATTTGAAACTCGAAACCAGTTCTTACAAAAACCCCAACAATGCCAAACGATTATCAGTTCGTACTCCTTCGCATCTTCAAACGACATGATTAAAACAAAAAATTAATCTTCAAAGCCATCATAACAGGGGATCAAATCCCCTGTCCAAGTTACCCTGTCCTTACTCTGTCCAGTGGGGTGGATGCCGTCTATTTATGTGGGGTCCACTGGGGTCTACATAAATGGACGGCATCCACCTCACTGAACAGAGTAGGGACATGGTAACTTGGACAGGGGATTTGGGGTGGCTTTCGTGGCCAAGTACGTGGAAATTATCAAGATAAAGAAAGACGAAGATTTAATAGAAACTCCCAACAACTCTCAAGATTTAAATTTGAAACAATTAGTAAGAGGACGTGGCAGAGGAACTTGGTAAAAAAGCTTATGTGCAGTGTTATAATTGTAAAAAAATATGGCCATTATGCCTCTAAATGTAGAAATGAAGTAGAAAAGGAAGACAAAGCTTATTGCGTAAAAGGAGAAAATGAAGAAGAATCAGCCTTCTTGTTAAAGTATAACGAAAAAAAAGATAAAGAATCATGGTTTTTGGACAACAATGCAAGCAGCCACATAACAAGCAAGAAAAACTTATTTGTTTCTTTGAATGAATCTTTTAAACGAACTATTTCTTTTAGATATGACAAAAAAAGTGATTGTTGAAGGGAGAGGTAATTCTGACTTTGACGAAAAATAGATCTCATCAATTTATTTCCTAAGTATATTATGTGCCTTCACTCAAAGCAAACAGTTTAAGTTTGGGCCAACTTTTGGAGAAAGGTTAAGATACGCTATTGAAGGATGGTCGATTAATGATTAGAAATTGTGAAGATAAGTTGATTGCCAAAGCTAAAATATCAAAGAACATAATGTTTTTCTCTTAAACTTCAAACTGATAATGCGAAATGTTTGAAGCTTATGTGTCAGATTCTTTTTGGCTTTGGCATCAACAAATGAGACATTTGAACTTTGATAATTTAAAGTAATTGGTGAAAGAAAAGATGGTGCATCGCTTGCCTCTTATTGATCATCTAAATTAGATTTATGAAGGTTGTATTTATGGGACGCGTTTCAAAAATAACTTTCTAAAAGAGTCATTTTCAAGATCATCAAAGTCGCTCCAACTTGTACATGTTGATATATATGGCCCAATTAATCGTCTCTCTCTTAGTAAGAATAAGTATTTCTTATTATTTATTGGCGATTTTAGTCAAAAAAAAAACTTGGGTTTATTTTTTAAAGGAGAAATTTGAAGCTTTTGAGACCTTTAAAAAATTCAAAATGCTTGTGGAAAATAAAATTTGATTATTTATGGAAATCTGATAGAATTAGAACATTCTTGACAATCCCAAGGTCACTGTAGCAAAATGGTATTATGAAGAGGAATAATAGAACTATTCTTGACATGATTAGAAGCATGCTATAGAGTAAACACATGCCTAAAGAATTCTGGTCAGAAACTGTATTTTCAGTTGTATATTTAAGCAACAGATATCTTATAAAAAAAAACTTGCAGAAAATTATTCCTTAAGAGGCATAGAGCGGTAAAAAACCAACTTTTCTTATTTAAGAATTTTTAGTTGTATTGCGTATACTCATGTTGACGATGAAACAAGAGTAAAGCTAGTGATAAAAGTGAGAAGCTTGTGTTTATTGGATATAATGCAAAGTCTAAGGGTTATAGCCTTTATAATCCTAAAAACAAGAAGATTGTTGTGATCCGAGATGTCAAGTTTGACGAAGATGATTGTTGGAAGTGGGAAAATCAAAAGGAAAATTACAACTTTCGTCCGATGTTTGAAACTAATTTTATTAGAAATGAAAATGAACAACCTATATCTCTAAAGTGTCTTCTCCAACAGTAACTAATGTTGATTTGAGTCCTTCAAACTCCTTCGAAAGGCCTTAAAAGATGATAATTCTTCAAGACATTTATTCAAAAACTAATGAAATCAACGATTCTGCTCTCTCTTGTTTGTTTGCAGGTGCAGATCCATTAAACTTTGAAGATGCAGTAGAAGATCAAAAATGGAGAAAGGCCATAGATGAAAAAATAAATTCCGTTCACAAAAATGATACATGGAAATTGGAAATTCTTCCAAAAGACAAGTATGTTATTGGTGTCAAATGGATTTATAAAATTAAGAAAAATGAAAGAGGAGAAGTGGAGAAGTTTAAAACTAGATTAGTTATTAAGGGTTATATCCAACAACGAGGAATTGATTATGATGAAGTTGTTGCTTTGGTTGCTCATTTAGAAACAATCAAATTAATCATAACATTGGCTGCTCAAAACAAATGGAGAATTTATCAAATGGATGTCAAATCTGTATTTTTGAATGAACACTTGGAGGAGGATGTTTATAATGAACAATCTCTTGGATATGTTATCAAAGGTCATGAAGATAAAGTGTTGAAGTTGAAGAAGGCATTATATGGTTTAAAGCAAGCACCAAGAGTTTAGTATAGCCGCATTGATAATCACTTTGTTTAAAAGGAGTTCATAAAATGTTCACATGAATATGGTCTTTATGTGAAGAAAAAGGAGAATGGTGATATGCTAATTGTTTATTTGTATATTGATGACATGATCTTTATAGGAAACAATTCAGCCTTATTTGATGAATTTAAAAAGGAGATGACCACAGAATTTGAGATGATTGATATAGGCCTTATGTCCTATTATCTTAGAATTGAAATGAAGCAATCTGATGAAGGCTTTTTTATCTCACAAAAGAATTATGCAATGAAGATTTTAAAAGAATTCAACATGAAAAATTGTCAAGCGATTTCTACACCAGTTGAATGCGGAGTAAAGCTATCAAGATTTGATGATGGTGATAAGATGGATTCAACTACGTACAGAAAGCTTGTTGAAAATTTGAGGTACTTGATAGACCTAATATTCTTTATGGAGTTGGAATCATTAGTCGATGTATAGAATCTCCAACTGTCAGTCATTTTAAGGTTGGTAAACAGATTTTGAAATATATTAAAGGAACTCTTGATTATGGCTTGTTTTATTTATATTCCAAGAATTACAATCTGGTTGGGTACAACGATAGTGATCGGGGAGGTGATGTTGATGATAACAACTACTATTGAGTTTCTGTTTAGACTTGGGGATTCCGTATACACTTGGAGTTAAAAAAAGCAACCCATTGTATCTCTTTCAACAAATGAAGCAAAGCATGTGGCTGTTGCCGCCGCTACTTGTGTTTGTCATGTCGTGTAGTTAAGAAAATTTTTTAAAACGATGTATATGCCATAAGAAGAAGCTATTGAGATTTTTGTTGACAATAAATCTGCAATTACATTGAGAAAAAAATCCTATTTTTCATGATAGGAGCAAGCACATAGATACAAGATTTTATTTTATACGAGTATATTCTCTTACTAGGTCCATAATGTAGATCTCCTAAGTAAGTGGGCAAATTCATATTTCAAGTAATTGATATATCATTAACAAGTTAGACAACTATTATAATCACGAACGAAACATACTCATTTGCAGGCTGGTGGATAAAACTTTTCAGTTGTTGAAATGCAGTTCCAGTGATTATGTTACTCAGAAGTACATTTATAAACTGGAAAATGTAATATCATGGTTGACACTGTCCTATAAGACAAAATAGGCACTTTGACATGCAATTCAATGGAGTTTCGTGTGTATATATATGTGTGAGAGGGAGAGAAGATAAAAGAAGGGAAGAGAGAGAGAGATATTTATAAATAAATTAAATAAAAATAGTAGGTTCTACATTTATAAATAAATTAAAATATTAATAATTTTAAAAATTAGTCCCATCTTATTATGTCAGCACTGCTTATGGTGGGGGTTATAATTATTAACTATAAAATGTTAGGGTTAAACATGTCAATTGGTGTAAAATTTATGATTAAAAGTGACCTTTTTTCCTTCTTACTTTTATACATTAAGACATTAACAATATGATATATTTTATGATATGATAAAAGATACTGTAAATATTTTAACTTTAAAAATAGACAAAAAAAACCTTTAATTTTTAATGATATTTATTTCGTAAGAATAATTTTCTCTATTAAATCATATTGTTAAAAAAATGTAAATTATTTATCATAAATTATTCTCAATGAATACAATTTTTGGGCCATATGAACTCTGGAAAACGGATCTACTAAACATCACTGTTTTCCGTATCCCCTTCGTGTGTTTTCACCTTATCCATTAATGACTTATAACACCGAAAGTTGATGCAAGCCTATGCATGTGTCCTTGCTTTGAAATCAAAGAAGCCAAAATGTAAACACCATAAAGAATGTGAAGTAGGATTATGGACCATGAAGATGATGTTATTGGTTATAAGATTGAAGTGTTTGCAACGTTCCCAAACTTGCGTGAAACAGAGACACCGCAGTTGGACGCAATTGAAGAACGACAAAGAAATCAAGTGCCTAAAATTGTGGGGAATGAGATAAAAGGAGGGACAAAAAAACGCTATTAAGTCAAAGATATCAGATGAAAAAGCCTGAACGGTGGAAGAAGATAGGTCCTTCGGCCTCGGGCAACGCACCCCCAACCCAACCCCAGTTGTTTTCCACCACTTTCGTCGATTTTTTGAATTATGACCCATCATCACTGTCTAGTATAATACCATACGCGCCCAAACTGTAGACTTTGTCTTGCTTAAGCCTCTTGCTGAATTTCTTTGTTCCATGTTAAAAGGAAACCTTCTTAAATCCTAATCCTTTCCCAGGAGTTTGTTGTTGTATTCCAACGACGAGAGTCCCTGACACTGAGTAACCCGGTCATTGTCCGAAAGGGTATTCTCGTCATGAAGCATAGTTGAACTTGGAACTATTATCAGTCTGATGTTCAGTTCTACTTAGTAACACCACCGGATGCTCTCTCTCTTTTTCTTTCTTTCTACGGCACAAAGGAACCTCCAAACGTATCTTTTGAAGGACACTTCACCGTCTCTCCATTGTCTTTGTGTAACGATGTTATGCTATAAGCGACTGACACTTTCTCTTTTCCTCTCAATTCTGTTCTTTTCATCGTCAACATTCATTCGCTTCTCACATGCTGCTTCCTTCCCTGCTCTACCCGCTGCAGGTACACTTCACTCAATCACTGTGCCGGGCAACTCTTGGCAGGCAACCTTAACAAGTTTATTATGTTAGAGAGAAAAATGTTTTCTTTTATTGTTTTCTGTCATGTTTCCAGTATCAGGGCACGGATATTAAAGCTTTTTAGTTCCTTGTTACATGTTTGGTGGCCTGAAAAGACTTGGAGTTAGCATATAATCGCTTTGTTTCCGACTTTATTTTTCTTTTTCAGGGAAGGTGAAGGAGGAAAAGTATGAAGTGAAGTTCTCATGGGGCTCTGTTGTGGAGGGACCAATTGGTGAACCCTTGGAGTCTGAGAACCCAACACTTCTGTTAGCTGCAAATAGGACTTGCAGAAAAGACCCTCTTGATGAGTTCAAAAGATATACTGGAGGCTGGAATATCAGTGAGCGTCACTACTGGGCCGTAAGTTCATGAATCAGTGTGATTAGACATGCTGACAATGATATATGGCAGGCCTTAATGTCGTCGGGCTTAAGAAATTCTGTTTGGGATCGTTAGGCTAACTGAAATTTTTGTTTGAATGCAGTCTGCGGGTTTTACTGCACTTCCATTGTTTGCCATTGCTGCCATCTGGTTCCTGAGCTTTGGGCTATGCTTATTGTTCATTTGCCTCTGTCAATTTTGCTGTAAAAGGCAGCCTTATGGCTATTCTCGAGGGGCTTATGCGCTGTCTCTTATTTCTCTTATTCTCTTCAGTGTTGCCGCTGTGTAGACTGCTCTCTCTCTCTTTTTCTCTCAACACGCAAATACATTCACGCGAACTTTGTTGTGTCAGTACTAATAGTCCGTTATTTTTTTCACAGCATTGGATGCGTTGTTCTATATACTAGTCAAGGAAGATTCCACAGAAGTACAACACAAACGTTAGACTATGTAGTTAATCAGGCAGATAGCACAGGAGAGAAGTTGAGGACTGTGTCGGATTATCTGGCCTCTGCCAAGCTAGTTGATGTTGATAAAGTTTTTCTACCTTCAAACGTCCAAACTGATATCGATCAATTGGAATCAAGACTAAATTCTTCAATTAGCATCATTGCTGACCAAACACTTGACAATGCAGATGATATACGAGATCTTTTGGATTCTGTGTGAGTCCAAGTTATGTGTTTGACCTCTTTCTTGGTTACCATTGATCGTGAAATGAATATGGTGCTATATGTGCAGGAGACTGGCACTTATAATTGTTGCTGCTATTATGCTTCTCCTCATATTTCTTGGATTTTGTAAGCATCACTCCCCCACTTTGTCATTTCCTTTGCTCTTGTTATTCAATATGCTATGTGCAAAGTATTGAAAAAATGTGTGAATGCATTGGACTTGTTTATCCATATAAACACATTTTTTGGTGATACAGTGTTTTCAATTTTCGGCATGCAACTCCTGGTATACATGTAAGTCACAGAAAAATATTTTGGACTTCTAGTTTTTTTTCACTTTCCTGAGTTTATCGGTTAAATTTTCCTGTGCCATACCCGGTACTTTTTGCAGCCTAGTTGTAGTTGGGTGGCTACTGGTCACGGGAACATTCATTTTGTGTGGAACATTTCTTCTTTTGCACAAGTAAGATTATAACTGGTCTATCATGCCTTATTTTTCTGTTAGATATCATGACATAAGGCTCTGCACTAATAATACTCTTAACCAAACTGATCGTATCTCCCATATATATTAGCCCCTCATGATGTTATGTATTTTTGAAGAATTTGTCGTATCAATGGTTTTTAATCTACATAAGCCTCTTTCTTGGTCATTCTAAACATTCTCTCTGAAAGTGACTTGAAACAAGAAAGATGAAAATCTTGCCTCTAAATTTAAAAAGCATTTTAGGCTCTTGAAACAAGTTCGTTAATTTTCTGAGAAGGCTTTAATGTACAACGATCTTCACATTGATCAGTTCTGGTGGAAGCGTCCTTAAAAATTGACTATATGCTAACTCTTCATCCTTACTATCTAATCCATAAAGGTCTGTTACTTCTATAGACTAACAACAGGCTTACTGCATTCAATGACATTCAGCATCTACTATTAACACCACACTTATGCCATCAGTTGCATAGTGTAGGGATTAATATCAAGAAATTCTGTTGAGTGTATTTAGATTGAAAAGAGAAAACCCTATCCACACATTAGATGTTTTTGAGCTTCATAATCCTGGAAACACAATAATCTTTCTGAAATAGTAGAAAGAAATTAGAATTTTCCAGTGCTATGCCCTTTCTGTCACAAATGTTTAAATAGCTATTACAAACCTTGGAAGCTGCTTCCAAGCCTATGCTTACAACTCTCTCTGAGGAGGTTGGATTTTGTCATTGTTATGTAGCTGAATTTTTAACGTGTTTTCTTTTGCAATTGCTAGTGTAACTGCAGATACATGTGTTGCAATGGATCAATGGGTGCAAAATCCTAGTGCCCATACAGCTTTGGATGATATATTGCCTTGTATGGACAAAGCAACTGCCCAAGAAACCTTGTCACAAAGCAAGGAAGTTACTTCTCAACTTGTTGAGGTGATTAACCAGGTTATCACCAATGTCTCAAATATTAACTTCTCTCCCAACTTTGCACCAATGTACTTCAATCAATCTGGTCCATTGGTGCCAATACTCTGTAATCCTTACTTTTCTGATTTCACGGATCGAGCTTGCACTCCTGGTGAAGTGGACTTGTATAATGCTACTCAGGTAATTCTCCTCTAGCAAGAAAGGAATGCAGGATTGAATAACCTCTAATTTTGCAACAGAAACCAAGTTAAAATAATTCATTATCCCTTCCCTTTCTGGCTAAAGTTACCTGTTCAGCATGTCTTGTTAGCAATATATGTTATCTAGATACAAGAAAATAGGTTCACTTATTAAATATAAAATGCTTCATTTAAGCTGTATAAAAAACCTGCAATATATAGGCTTACAGAGATGCCTCTTGTGGCAAACATTTGTAAAGCTTTAGGTGTCCCGGACTGTACCTTGCTGCTAATCCCGAAAGAGAAGAATCAGAAGAGCTGTTTTGTAGTTAATGGTTCAACTTGTGCAGGTGTGGACCAACTATGTCTGTCAGGTTTCAGTCACTGGAATATGCATAACAAAGGGACGTTTGACCCCAACCTTCTACAACCAAATGGCAGCTGCAGTTAATGTTAGTTTTGCATTGCACAGTTATGGTCCTTTCCTGATTGACCTAGGGGATTGCACTTTTGCAAGGGAAACTTTCGCTGACATATGTAAGGATCATTGTCCCAGTCTTCAAAATTCCAGTAAGAGGATCTACATTGGGCTGTTGATGGTCTCTACAGCAGTAATGCTTTCTCTCATCTTCTGGGTTATATACGGGAGAGAAAGACGGCACCGGGTCTACACCAAGCAAATCTTAACTGGTTCAAGTAAGAGTTTAGAAAGCGACAAGAGAGAAACCAACATGTGAATCTGTTTGCAGTGGTTGGAGAGTTGCTTCATGTGGTACTATTTTCATAGCTTTCTTAGGGTACTATGAGAAGTAAAAGGGAAGGATGGATTGGTCTTTGTAATTCGCCAAATGAAAAAACTAAAGGCAGCATTAGATGATGCCATATCGACTTGAGCTTTCGACCTCTTATAAGCTTTTGATTCTCCGACGCGTGGAACAGCGTGCAGTTAGTTTTTTCCTTAGTTTACCCATGGCTGCATATAAGCAATGCATATCCATTATAGTAAAACTTATATATATATATATATATAGATATATAGATATAAATGCTTGTTTTAATATTACATGTTAGGTAAAGTGATTTATTTGATTTGATATATCACAGTAGTTAAAATCCATTCTAATACCAGCCATTCTAGCCTGTACATTTAATTCGTTGGTTAAATATATATAATGGATATTGCTGTTAAATAAATATTAAGTTCTTATTTAAATGTCAAGTTTAATTTAATAAAGTATAATTGTCATAAATCTATATGATAGATATGCTGTTAAATAGATGTTAAGTTTAATTTAATAAAGTGTAATTGTAATCTACTTTAGTAAAGTGTTTTGGTCATTATTTGTATAATTGTAACTTATTATAATTACATATATTCTTATTTGATATTGAATATTGAAAAACAAGAATTGCTTAAATTTTAAAATTATAAATTACAGAATTTTAAATTTGAAAAAGAATAGTTATGCTCAAATCAAATTGAGATTGATACTAAATGCCTTAAAAAAAAAGCCTTATTAGGATAATCAAACTTAAGTCGAACCAAAGTTTATTAAATTTAAATATTATAGTTTTAAACTTAGATACTAGATTCAAGTTCACATATCAACATTGGTAAAAGAGAGACGAATGGAGAGAAATAACCAATCAGTGAAGGAATATGAAACCTTTTTGTTTCAATAGATGGGGCAGTAAAATAGGTGAAATGGTTGGATTTTGCAAGTTGTTCCCGTCACTATTAAATGTGATTCCAAGAGCTGAACGAGAATGAATACCATACAAAATAGTCAAGACCAGGCTCCTTAATGAAATGTTTAATTAATCCATTCCGAATCAACCAAATTGGTTCATTTGAAATTACTTGAAAAAAGAAATTGTCTTTGGTAAGTAAATTATATATAATATTGCTTTACTCTAGGAGGTGTTACATGTTATAAATGTTTTGTTTGAAAAATCTAAACTCACAATAAAGTTGCACCAAAATATTTGCACAATAATTGAGTTTGCACCAATCGATTCAGTTTTATAGAATCTCGTGTTTAGAAGTTTTAGGCATAAAAACTTAAGGAAATAATTCTATTGATCTTATCAAATAAAATAATCAATAAAAGAGAAGGAATGAATCAAAGATATAATAAAATTTTTAACTTTTATTATCTCCCACAATATTTACAAAAAGGAAAAATCTGTAAGTGTTGAAAGTCTTGATCAAATAAACTATTTATAAACAGTTAGACACATGGTGGCCAAGATTACAAGAAAGTAGTAAAGGTGCATCAAATATACTAATTTAGTCGATGATTGATTTCTTTAACTACTTATACACTACTGGGTGGTTGACATATTCAACTACTTACACCGCTACTATATGTATAAAGCATTCTCAAAATATAAGATTGCACATTACCTCACTATTTTATGTTCTTTGTTATGTTCTTCTATTTTCTCCCTTGTTTCAAGCCACTATCTTACTACTTTATCTATGATCTCTATTTAAAGATGATGGTTACTCAAGTCCTGAGCAAATATGTGTATGATATTGATATACAACTATGGTCTAGTCTGTTAGTAATGGTTGTTCCTTTAGCGCCTTTTACTAATTACTTTTTTTTTACAAAGGAAAGAAACACTAAAACATTACATGATAAGTCGCGGGAAACAAATCCCGACCATATCCTCTAAGAGGAATGGGAGGCACCCTATAGGTGTAGTGATGAGAATGAAAGTACTAAGCCCAAAATTGACGGCTGAGGAGGCAAGCCAGTCCACACAACGGTGAGAGATAAGTGGTCCCAGATTTGCCACCTACGGGTCCAGCTAGAAACGCGTCTTGGTTCCATCACAGATGACCCATTTCAGTCCTTTCAGCATATAGGGCCAGGTTGCTTTGATACTCCTCCATACCATCGATGCTCTTGTGCCCTCTAGCACGGTGGAGATAGTGGTGGTGTCAAAGTTATATTTCGCCGAAAGGACTTGGACTCATAATAAAGTGGGCTTGGAGACCAAGGCCCATCCTAATTTTGCTAAAAGGGAATCATTGGTTTCTCTTATTTTTCAGATGCCCAGTCCCCATAGCTCTTTAGGCCTACAGACGCTATCCCAGTTAACTAGGTGCAGTTTCCTCGATCTATTGGAAGAGCCCTAAAAAACTGTCTTATTAATTTTTCTAAAGCATCGCACAGTCCTTGAGGGGGACGAACCATCTGCATTGTATACGTGGGAAAGGCAGAGATGACGGCTTGAGTTAGGGTGATTTGTCCTGCAAAAGGCAAAAGGTTGGCTGACCACCCTGAAAGACGCTATTGGACCTTGTCGAGAACATGTTGATAAGTGCTTTTGTTGACTTTTTCACGAAGGAGAGGTAGGCTAAGGTATTGTCCGAGGTCATTAGTCAACTGAAAGTCTAGTTCTCTTCTTAATTGTCTCGCCATCGAGCGTTGAACATTCTTGAAGAAAAAGCATCGAAATTTTCCTTGGTTTACCCTCTATCCTGAGGCTGTGTAAAAAGTGCTCAAAATGTCTCGAATGATGTGAACTTGATCAACCGAGGCCTCGGAGAATAAAATGAGATCATTTGCGAAGAATAAATGGGATAAAGCCGGTCTCCTTCGACTTAATTTGATGGGCTTCCACCTACCTTAAGAGATAGAGTGAGTTATTAAGTGACCCAGTCTTTCCATACATAGCATAAAAAGGTAGGGTGATAACGGGTCTCCCTGTCGGATACCGCGGGATGTCTAAAAAGATTTGCTTAGCTCTCCGTTCCAATTCACTTGTATCAAAACTGAGGAGACACACTTCATAATGAGATGAATCAAAGAAACCGAAATTCCAATGTCTGTAAGAGTCTCATTAATGAACTCCCAGGAAAGCCTATCATAAGCTTTCTCGAGGTCTACTTTTATCGCCAGCATGCCTTTCTTTCCCGATTTCTGTCACATGGTATGAATTACCTCTTGCGCAATAATAATATTGCTAGTAATCAATCTCCCAGGTACAAAGCTGCATTGAGTAGGAGCTACGAGGTCAACGAGGTAAGGTTTAAGGCGGTTCATGTAATCTTCGTAATTGCCTTGTAAAGCACGAAGCATAAAGCTACAGGTCGGAAGTGAGTGGTTGACAATGGTGAGGGGGTTTTGGGAATCAGGATCATTATCGTACGATTCAGCTCATCCTCCTAGAAATCGTGGCTGAAATTTTTCTGAATAAAGAGTGACAGAGAAGGCCCTATGACATCCCATTGAGATTGATAAAAGATGGCTGGAAAGTCGTCAAAGCTTGGAGCTATATTGGGAGCCATATCAAAGAAAGCCATCTTAACCTCTTCCGAATTGATAGGATTTGTCATGTCTGTTATGGCTTGATGGGAGAGAGGTAGAAATTGGCCTCTGATAGGAAACGCCTTAGTAGTGGTTTGTTCGGACGTATAGAGATTCTGCAAGAAGGTTTTTGCTATCCTTTGGATGCGAGTTGGGTCCGAAGCAATGCAACCATGTTCATCCTTCAGAGTGGTAATGTTCATTCTCTGTCGTCTAGCCTTTGTAAGTGTGTGGTAGTAATTGGTATTTCTGTCTCCTTGGTCTAACCATTGACTTCTTGAGCGTTGACGCCAATGGAGATCTTCTTGGCAGAGTACTTGTTTGAGTTCTGTACGTAAGTAATCTTCGAGATCTCGTAGTGAATCCGAAGGAGAATCTTCCACTGATATTTGTATGTCTTGTAGTCAGGCCATGAGCCTTTTTTCCGATGAAAAATATTCCCGAAGCAATTTTGGTTCCACTGTCAGAGTTTCTCTAAGGTCACCCTGAGTGTCCCGGGGATATTGGTAATGTCAAGATTCCAGCTATCTTCTACTATGCAGGTGAAGTTATTATCCGTCAACCAAGCCGAAAGAAATTTAAAAGGTCGGGGGCTTAGTGTTTGGGGAGTTCTGAGAGGAAGGGTAACTAGGAGTGGTTTGTGGTCGGATTTAATGAAGGGTAAGTGGGTTATAGTTGTAGGTTGGAAAACTGACTGCCAGGAATTGGAATAAAGAATGCAGTCTAGGTAGGCCAGGACTTGTCCTCGTCTCCAAGTGAACCGTGGTCCTATAAATCCAAGGTCGTGCAGACTACAATTTTGGACACATTGTCGGAAAGGCATTTTTATAACTGAATGGAGCCTGGAGCCTCCTTGTTTCTCCTGTTGGTCCAATTTGGCGTTAAAGTATCCTCCCAATATCCAAGGCTTAGTGGTGGCTTGAGCAATTGTATGTAAATTGTTCCATAAAAAGGGTTGTAGAGCGTAATACGGGCTGATGTAATGGCTGTAAAGTCGAAGGACTGGCATTTCCACACAATGTTGGCATGAATAAATTGTCGGTGGGCTAATAAAATTCGAACCTCAATGTCTGTTGGACCCTGATCTTTTAGTAGAATTTTGAAATAGTAAATGAAATTAAATGAGTGTTTTTGTATATGTATTATGTTATAGATGAAATTGTGCTTTAAGAAAATTAATGAGAAAAGAATCGATTAGTTTTGATGACTTTGATATTGAGTAGATTTGTATAGGTTATGAAAGTTTAAGTGAATGAGTTGATTTAAATGGAAGTTGAAAATTAAGAATTAAAGAGTGAAAGTGTGAGAATATGAAGAATTGAGAAAGTTTGACTTTTTGGAGTTGAGAATTAACTTTTTGATTTAGGCAGAATATGAGAAAATGATCTTCATGGAACTTGTAGCTTTTGTTGAGAGCTTTCTGTCGCAATAAATTTTGATATTGTTTGATATCGTGATTGAAAGTTATGATTTTCTGAAGTTAAGGTTATCTTGCTTTGTTTGGAAAAATGTTATTAAAAGTAAGTTTGTGTGTATGCTGTACTTTGAGGCAAATCTTCGGATTGATGTGGTCTGAATTGGAGTAAATGGTCTACATGAAAGTTGTAGCTTATATGCCCAGCTATTTATCTCCATAAAGTATGCAATTTTTCGATATCAGGGCTAGGAGTTATGATCAACTAAAATTTGGAAGTTGTTTAGGAAGAGATAATTAGGACATAAACTTTAAGTGGATTTTTGACACCCTTAGAGGACAAATTGATTTTTCTATCCTTCATGGAAGTTTTAGAGCTTCCTTTGATCTATCTTTTGATATTAAATTTGTCAAATTTAGAGTTTGGGATCAAGAGTTATGAATTTTGAAAATTTTGGTTATTTGTATGTCATTTTGACTCCTTTTGTTTTTGATATTTCGTTCCCAATCCGACCCATTTTCAATCTTTTGCTTATAATTTCTCCGTCTGACATCCGATTGACATGTTTTTCAAAGCGTTGGATTCCTAAGACAATTATCTACATTCTCAGGGGATATTTGTATTTTTATGAGATTAAATTAAGGATGACTAATTTAATCAAAGTGACTTAGATAATTTTCTGAACATGGTTCAGTCTTTTGCAAAATTCGGAATCTGTGAAGATCCGATTGAAGTGATTCTTGAGGAAAAATAAAATTGAGTCATGGGGATACAAATCATATGAAGAAATAAAATTTCAACTTAGCCCCTAAGATTGTCAATTTCTGACTTAAAGTTTAGATTAGTGTTCAGTCTTGGATTAGTAAGATCTGAAGTTATTTTGGACATACCTTTTGCTCTAGTAATCCAAATGAGTTGATTCTTAATTTTGATTAAAATAGAGAAATAAAGCTACAATTGTTATGAAGGACTTGAGTTTCAATTTAGTCCTTAAGGCTGTCAATTTTTGGATGAAAATAATGTGCTAGAAAATGTGTTAGCATAAGACAAGTCTGAAATATATTAAGCATAACTTTTGATGTAGTGCTCCAAATTGGGTGATTTTGGAGAAGTTATGAAATTAAGACAATGAGGAACAATTCTCTAGAATGAAGTTTTATCAAATTCCTTCAATTTGATGATTTAAAAAATGTCCTAAGGTTAAGTATGATTTAAGGGTAAAATTGGAAGATCATATAAGGAATTAAGAAGTTAGGCTTAAA
>JANTPM010000246.1:5479134-5491649 GCA_025434745.1 Erythroxylum divaricatum | reverse complement strand
CTCATTCCATGTTCATGTAAAGCTATTATAAATAGCTGTTGATTATTCAATAAAAGTAGCAATCTTCAAGTTAATTTTTCTGTGTGTTTTATCTCTTTCATTATCTTTTCCTATCTTCCAATTCTTTGTTATATTGGAGAAGAGAGGATTTCATGTGGTTGGGAGGGACTGATTTGCCTAACTATCGGTGTCCAATAAATAACTAAACAAATGGTAAAAATCTGTTACTGTATAGAAAGTAAAGGAGCTCTGTACTAATATATAAATTAGATGTAATTAAACAATAATGTGAAAGATAATTATGAACATAACTGGCAAGAAAAGGACATGATTGCACATCACATATTGAGATTTGTACCACATTGCTTAGAAGGCGCACATCACATATTGAGACTTTTACCACACTGATTGGGAGGTGCATCAACGTTAATGCTGGCGAAATAATTTGGGTTACATCTTAAAATTAGTTTTTTTTATTAAGAATATAAATTCTACTTGAACTCTGAAATTCAATCTAACTAATATTATGGCAACACCATTCCACAACAAATTTCTAATGTATTTATTTTATATATAAAAAAAACCAAATCAATGCAGAACTGAAAAGATAAGAAATTATCTTTCACAGAAAAAATAAAATAAATTGTTTTTTTTTTGGTTTCAAGTATCATAAATTTTCTGATTTGTGTTGTGTGAAACAAAATTGTGAATCGGTAAAATTATTTAAATTTTAATAACAAATATTATTGATAATACTTGTATTAATTATTTATCTATAAATTATAACATTATAATTAATATTTGCCTTTGCATTAATCATCCACCGCCAATGATTGGCATTCGTCCGTTCTATCTCAATGCCAATCCCATAATGTCTTTATGACAACATCACGACAGCGCATCGAGACCTTGCAAAAGCTGTGAATCTAAATACAGCCAAAATTTAGATTTGCACGTTTCACATCAACTCGCACCGCTCGTAATTTTCTTGAAGGGGTTAGATAAAGGACAACAAACACGTGTTATACTTATAAATGTTATGAATTAAAAGAATATTAGAAATATAAAGTAAGTGGTTTACATATAAACCCCTCAGTTGATATGAAGAACTCTTACAGGTAATGCATACGTGGTCTCTTATATGGAGAATGTGTTTTAAGAGATATGAACTTATCATGTGAGTTATTAGATGTGCTGAGATATACATTTATCCTGTGAGATATTAAATACGTTGAAATATTCATTACATCAATAATTTTTAGACGTCACGATGGACTTGATATGATTATTGGAAATGTACAGTTTAGGTATAATTCTCTGTACTTTAAGATTGGTGTATTGAATGTTTAATTGATACTTAAGTTGTTTGGAATAGATCGAAATTTTTCGTGGGTCCAACTTGAATAGCCTTTTAAGAAAATGATAAAGCTTGGACTTGATAATATGTTTCCAGTTAGAAAAAGAAACTTGTGTTTTGTGGTCTATTGAATTCACTCCCATGGATCAAGTTCAATAATTTAATATTTATGATTTTAAATGTAAGTTAAAATGTGTTTCTTGTTGTGAATGCATTGTTGCTTTTTTTTTGGTCATTCATGTCTTTTAACAATTTACAGTAAATAAAGCATTTGCACGTTGCAAACGAATATTTTTTGAAGTTCATACGACAGAACAAACAAAACGTGGAAAAGTATTGGCCACGCCTCAAAGCAAATAATAAACAATGCTCGAGACAAGTCGCGAACTTATATATAAATATACATACCCTATGAACTCCACAACTGCACAGCTTCAGCTTCATATCAACTAAGGCAACGAAGGGGCTCGAATATGGCCGACACAATCCTTTACGTTGCAATTGCACTTCCTCTTTTCTTGTTCTTTATTGTTCAGATATTCTTCCGAACTAGTGCTACTAGAAAAAATCTACCTCCAAGCCCTCCTCGTCTTCCAATCATAGGTCACCTTCATCTCCAAAAATTACCCATGTATGTTACTTACAATAAGCTTGCCGAAAAGTACGGTCCAATCTATACTCTCGAATATGGTTACCAAAGAGTGGTCATTGTTTCGTCAGCGTCAATCATTGAAGAATGCTTCACCGCTAAGACCGATCTTATTCTTGCCAACCGTTCATCTTTGCTCGTGGCCAAATATTTAGGTTACAACTACACTTCCGTAGATCATGCACCGTATGGAGAACATTGGCGCAACATGCGCCGTCTTGTTGTTTCTGAGATGGTGTCAAATGGCCGATTGAACTCGTCAGTGAGCATTAGAAATGACGAAGTGAAGGAAATGATCACCAAGTTATCTCGTGACTCAATGCAAGATTTTGCTAAGGTGGAGATGAAGACGCCATTTCGTGATTTGGCTTTTAACATAATGACGCGAATGACGACTGGTAAGAAGGCATTCGGCGATAATAATGACAAGGGAGCAAACGAGTTTGTGAGTGAAATGAGGCAGTTAACTCCTTTTTATGATTCTGCGAATCCAAGAGATTTTTTTTCTATTTGGGGGTGGTTTGATGGTGGTCGTTATGAGAAGAAGTTGCTAAACCATTTCAAAAAGATGGACTCTTGGATGCAACAATTGATTGAAGAGTGCAGGAGTAACTTGCGTCCCGATAGCTTGGAAACTCTGGTTAATAATTTGCTTTCGTTGCAAAAGTCAGATCCCAAGACTATTACAGACGAGATTATCAAAGGTTTCATAGCGGTAAGTTCATAATATAGATGTTCTTTCTTCATTATGTTGCTACAAAGCCAATCGTAAAAATAGAATGTCAACTATTGTTATATATTCTTGTCTTTATTACTCCTAGTTATCTAATTAAGCTTAAAAATAGAATAATGTCCTAAATTTTTGTGACTTTTCGTTAATTTATAGGCGATAATATTTGCTGGAAATGAAGCCACATATGTAAGTATTGAATGGGCAATGGCTTCGATAGTCCAAAGTTCAAGAATATTGAAAAAGCTCAAAGATGAAATGGATAATATAATCGGTCAAGATCGCAGACTAGAAGAAGATGATCTTCCTAAATTACCATACCTTCGAATGGTCGTTTTAGAAGCTCTACGAATGTTTCCAGCAACTCCTATGATTGATCCACACGTGTCATCTGAAGATTGCACCATAGCCGGGTACCATATACCACGAGGCAGCATTATACTAGCCAATGCATGGGCATTACACCGAGATCCTACACTTTGGAAAGATCCAGACACTTTTATTCCTGAAAGGTTCGAAGGAATTAGCGACGGACCAATCAAAAATTTTCTTGCTTTTGGAATGGGCAGAAGGTCTTGTCCTGGAATGTATTTAGGTCATCGGATTGTCGGTTTGACTTTGGGTACCCTGATACAATGCTTTGATTGGCAAATGCTCCCTGATAAGGATATCGACATGACAAGAGGCAGCGGAGTGACAATGCCAATGGTCGTCCCTTTGGAGGTTATGTGCAAAGCCCGTCCCATTGTGAAGAAAATCCTGTCTTAAGAAGGAATTCCCACGTCCAGCTATGTGTTATATTAATAAATTTAAATTATCCATTCTCGGAATCTTACTTGTACTTCCTTTGCTCGTTGAACATGTATTGTTGTCTTTTGAATGAAAATAAAGACCGTTGGGTGTGGTGAAAGTCGGTGTTAATTGGATCAGAAAATGCATGATTGAGTTTGAGTTATTTAAAAACTTTCTTCGAAACTGAATATATATTATGTTTTTTTTTAATTTTTCTTTACTGTAATGAAGAATATGTAGCTACTACATATCAATATGTACTATATTTATTTAATATGTAACCGAATCATTGTCCGTAACTTCCATACGTTCTTTAGCATTTGAAGTTTACCGTCTCCTACATACAGGAGTTAGCGACTACGAAATTAATACAACTTTCAATATTATTATTCACCTAATTCATTCACGTCTTGGTACATTTCAGATATCATCCAATGATCGTTGCAGTATACATATTGAAACCATGTTCTAATTAAATAGTTTACTATTTTAGCGACTAAAACTATCGGTTACTGCTATTATTATTGGAAGTTGATAGACCTAGGCTACCTTATTGCAGTGTTTATAAAGGATACTTTTGTGTCTCCTGACTATAGCCGACCGCAATAAGTTCCATTTGACACATTAATTGCATCCAGCTCACTAACATCAGCTGCATTGACTTCATTTAATTTTGAATTGTTCGCCTACTAGATAATTTATTTGAAAAATATAGTTGATGAATTATTTCATAATTTCAAAAATTCATCCAATTCATATTTAAAAAGTAGAATAAAAGATATAAATCTCCCTTATAATTCAAAATTTTTAAAAACTCCTTAATTTTAAAAATATTACTTATATAACCATTTAGTTTGGTTCTTAAATTAGAATCGAACTAATTTAACCCAACTCAAATTAATAATTTATTGTAATTATTTTAAATTATTAATTTAAGCTTCATTTAATTGGTTTGAATTAGGTTTAAGAGTTGAGTTGAGTAGAGTTACCATAACATTTAATTAGTTCATATATAATGTTCATACCTTGTTTAATATTTTTTAATCAAACTTTAAGAGAAGTATTTTAAAAAAAATAAAAAGAAATTTTTAAAAAATTATTAGTAGATTTCTTCTCTTGTACGTTTAAGTATTTCATTGGTGGAAAATAAAATGAAGAGATAAGTAATTACACTATATACCTGATAAAACGTACATTTTTTTGTCTAAATAATATGTAAAAAATATCTCCATCTTGATTAACTTTCATCCTTAAGAATTAAACTTTCAACTAAACATACGATGAAGTGATTGTTTCTCGTCAACACAAAACTGAAGACAACTTAAGTACCTGTCCAATATTGAATGCATGGACTATACCTAATTCTATCCAAGTGTCTGTAACCCTACTTATACTAAAAACCTTTATCGGGGAATTAAAGTAATTAATCTTGGCCTCTGATTTAGGTTTCCCATTTCATTGTAGACTTTGAAATCATGATCTCTTTTTGAAAACTAAAGCATAATGTAAAATCAAGATGGATATAAATGTTGTGAAATATAAATGTTGCATTTGTTATAGTTGATGGTACCTAGTTTTTTATAAGTGTTAACTTATGCACTTGATGTCACATTGAGTATTACTTTTGTTTCACTAGTTTTGATGGTTTTCATTCTACTATCTAAGTACATCTCCCTAAAAAGTCATTTTATTCATGATTTTGCTTGTAACCTTTAGTGGTAAAGAAATGAAATAATATGCAAAGTTGTAAAATGACATAATCATGAATGGTGTTGAGTGTACCTATGGATATATTTTAGTTAAACAAATTTTTCGAGTCTACTATTAGATTGTTCAGTTTTTGAAAATGATGAATGTTGATTGATCATGAGTATGTGACGCGTCTCATGCCTTGAGGGTTTGGCATGAATAGTAACATGGATTGTAAATTAAATTGTCAAATCATAGTACAATAGAGAAGGCAGTTGCGTGAAATAGAGCTTGCAAGAGAGAAAAGAGGCTTGTGTCAGAAGAGAGGAGTGGAGGCGCTACAGGGGTCTTCGGTTGGGGACATTTTTGGAAAGGCCGAAACATTTTTTCCGAGAGACCCGTGGAAGGCTAAGTTCTCAATGCTAGTTCAGAGGTGGCATTGACGCCAATGACCCGAGTTAAGTGTTTTTCTTTATTTTAGTTGTTTCTTTCTCTCATTAGAAATTGATTATGTTATCTTGTGTTAATTGAATTGGGTGTTATGAAAAAATGATTTTAATGCATCCATTAAATCGTTCATTTGCAAACCCATTGCTAAAATTTTGGTGTAATCCATAATTGTTATGTTGAAATTTATGTATAGCAACTAATGATTCGTAATCATTAAGGATAATATAACCTAGGTTAAGTGACGCATTGTACGTGGTTGTTGCCTTGATTAATTATTTTTTCTAATTCATAATACTACTGCCTAATTAAATATGGAGATCGTATCTTAAGTTATTCAATAGGCAGGTTTAATTAACGATCGTATCTTGATTAAAGAAAACTTACGAAAAAATTCAAGTTAATCATTAACCCACGATTAATAATTGCTAGAAGAGGCTTGAGAACAACAAATTAATAAAATATGCTTAATTAGAGTGTAGGTTAAGATTGAACTAAAAAATTGGGTCCTTACCGAATTCCCCACTTTTATCATTTTTTGCATGTTTTCTTTAATTTGTTTTCATTATGTTAGTTTTATTTTATTTTCTTATTTCAAAATCCAAACCCTAACCTCCTCAAACACCAATTAATTTTATTTTAATAACTTTACACAGTTTTTGTGGGATCGATTTAGAGTTAGCACTGCTATAGTAGTAATATAGTTATTTTTATTTTAAGTAGCTTTACAATTGTCAATCAACATCACTAAAAGTTCACATATTTAAGAAAGAGTGCAAGGAGGAAAGTAGAAAGATGAGTTGTGATGATAAGTGAAGAAAAATAAAAGATCTACTAATTATTGTTATTTATACGATGAAAGGATTTAGGTTATGCTTATTTATCTGTATGTAAAATGAACAACTTTGAATTGTATTTTATTCACATTAAAACACAAATGATAACTAAATGTAATTACTGGGATCTAATATAATAGGTATTTATTTTTTATCACATCAAATTCATCGCAACATGTATGATTTATTACCTACAATCCACGTAAGATAAATTTACTTGGACCAAATATAGGAGGTATGATTAAGATCTTAAGTGCCGTAAATTTGTTTTTAAATCAGATGAGGCGTTTGGATTAGGTATTTAATGAATAAGACCCACTTCAATTTAATTTATTTAAGTTATACCAGTAGGCGGGAGTTAATCTCCATGGGACATGAATCTTCTTACTTCATAAGAAAATACATACAAATATTAAAGTAAAAACAAGAATGACTATAATAAATAAAAATTTTATAATTGAACAATTGATATTTAATAGGGTCAATCGTCTTGATTTAGGTTGGAGCAATCCATCAGTATTTAGTTTGATTAAATTTTGGATTTAAATTCAATTTAGTTTGATTTTAATATAATATGTTAATATAATTATTTAAAAATAATTTAAAATTCAAAAACCTAAACTTTAATTAAGTTTAGATTTAAAATTAAACTAATTTTATTTTAATTAGTCAAATTTTTATAGGAAATTTTGAGGTCTGGCCGACCCAATGGATTCATATGGATAATCCGTCCAATTGGAGCATAAGAGGAATAGCAACGATAGCAGGGAGATTAACATGTATTTTACATTTGTTTATAATTTTGGCGTCCATCAAACGTTTTCTTTATGAATTTACTCAACGGCCTTTATTTGCGCAACATTTTAGTAATAACAACTTCAACATTTTAGAAATTACCATTGAAGACTAATTTTTGATTTAATTGTATTATGTAATTATTTTTATATTTTTCATTTCAAGGTTAATTATGTATAAAATATTTTAAATTTTAAAAAAAGTTTTTAAAGTTATTTATGCCAATAAATATATGCTTGAAAATTGTTATGCTTTCTTATAAAAATTCATTTGAATATTTCAAAACTTTTTATATAGACGAAAGGAATCAAAAGTTAAACTAACCATCATCAAATTGATTAAAAATTGAATAAAATTAAATAATTTAAAATCTAACTAAAAGTATCGAAAATTTGAAGTTTAATTGAAAAGGAAAATTACTAAATAAAAATAAATTGATTTATTTTAGTTTATAATAACTTGTTAATTTATAAAAATTGATCAATTAATTAATAGATTGATTAGTTTTTAACAACAAGAGTTATTATAAAATAAATTGAACTAAAAATTTAAAAACTGAGCCATAAAATTAGACGGTTCAAAATTTTTATTATTTGTAATTTTTAATTATTGGAGATATCTATTAGAGATATATACTTATGATGTGAGATATTTAATGTGCTGAAATATTTATCAGTCTAGGAGATTTTTTAAAAATGATAATGGATTTGAAGACTTACTGAGCCTATGTATGCTTATTAGGTCCAACATTCTATCTTAAGTTTCATATTCTTGTCTAAGCTTTTCAATACTTTAATATTGGTATATTGAACGTGTAATTGACATTTAATTTGCTGGGACTTGATCAAAGATTTTTCGTTGGTCCAACATGAACAGCCTTTAAGGGAAGTGATAAACTTTGGACTTGATAAAATATTCCCAACTTAGGTGAAAAAGAAATATTTTTGTGGTCTAGTGAATGCAATATACTCCCATCGATCCATTTTAATATTTTTTTTAGATTTACTAGAAGGGAGTTGATATCTATGAGTTTAAATGTGATTTTTTCTCATTCAAAATTTTCTTTTTCAAAATTCTTTTTTTACTGGCATAAAAATTAATTCAAGAATAGTAAAAACGAGAAATATTATTTTTAAATAGGTTTGAATCAAAAATATTTTTCTATACCAAACAACTGATGTGTTTAAATTAAAAAATGGTTGAAATAATTTTTATTATGAATTTTCTCTTTTACATATTTTTAAATTTTAAAATTTGAATCAGCAATTTAGATTAAATGAATCGTTTATATATGACAAACAAAACGACAACATGCAAATGAAAATTTTGGAAGAGAAGAATGTGTCTTTATTCCATCTAATCACAAGGTAAACAGTAAATGGTTGGCTTTCACATTTAGCAATTATAAGTTACAAACAGTTGAAACAAAAATAATTATATTACAGTATCATATCTTTCATTAAAGACTATATGATTGTTATCTAAATTGCTCACAATTGGTGAGCGAACTGTCTACGCACGTGAATCAAGTTGTAGAAAGTACCCTTCAATAATATACTGTTTTTTAATTATCCACTAAATGTCTTAAAAGAGTCTCAATTATAAAGATACATTTTTAACTCATTCATATATTGACTAATCTTTACTCAAACTAGATAAGTTCTTTACAAAAAATAAAATTTTGATCTTAAATTTTAAACGATTATATATATATATATGAGAAAGTTCAAACAGACGATCTCTCTTAAATCAAGAGATCACTAACCTATCAATTAGACTGGCGGTTGGCGTTATTTTTATAATTACTCGTAGATAAAGATTAAAAAAAAGATAAGAGTCAAAAGTGTACACCTAACCCACCGTGTAAAATTATTGGGCCCAGGCCTCAAGAGAAAATAATAAACAATGTTGGAATAAGGAGGGGACTTGTCCATATATACATGCCCTATGAACTCCACAACTGCACTGCATGAGCTTCCTAGCAACTAAGGCAGCCAAGGGAAGCGAATATGGCGGACACTATACTTTACCTTGCACTTGCTCTTTCTCTTCTCTTTATCTTTGTTGTTCAAATATTCTACCGAACTAGTGCTACAAGGAAAAACCTACCTCCAAGCCCACCTCGTCTTCCAATTATAGGTCACCTCCATCTCCAAAAATTACCCAT
The DNA here is from genome assembly GCA_025434745.1 of Erythroxylum divaricatum. Classification (NCBI taxonomy): domain Eukaryota; kingdom Viridiplantae; phylum Streptophyta; class Magnoliopsida; order Malpighiales; family Erythroxylaceae; genus Erythroxylum; species Erythroxylum divaricatum. The sequence goes on along the minus strand of JANTPM010000246.1, from coordinate 5,482,187 downwards.
GTATGTTACTTACAATAAGCTTGCTGAAAAGTACGGTCCAATTTATACTCTCGAATATGGCTCCCGCAGAGTAGTCGTTGTCTCATCAGCGTCAACCATTGAAGAATGCTTCACCACCAAAAACGATCCTATTCTTGCCAATCGTTCATTTTTACTCGTGGGGAAATACTTAGGTTATAGCTACACTGCCATAGATCATGCACCGTATGGTGACCATTGGCGCAACATGCGCCGTCTTGCTGCTTCGGAGATGCTGTCAATCAGTCGAATGAACTCGCTTGTAAGCATTAGAAATGACGAAGTCAAGCAAATGATCACCAAGCTATCTCGTGAATCTATGCAAGATTTTGCTAAGGTAGAGTTGAAGACGCCATTTCGTGATCTGGCTTTTAATATTATGACGAGAATGACGACTGGTAAGAGAGCATTTGGCGACGATGTTGATGACGACGGAATAAAGGAGTTTGTGAATGCAATGATGGAGCTATCTCCTTATTATGATTCTGCAAATCCAGGAGATTTCATTTCTATCTGGGGTTGGTTTGACGGCGGCCGTTATGAGAAGAAGTTGAGGAACATTTTCAAAAGGATGGATACTTGGATGCAACATTTAGTTGATGAGTGCAGAAGCAAGTTGCATCCTGGGAGCTTGGAAACTCTGGTTAACAACTTGCTTTTGTTGCAGAGGTCAGATCCCAAGAATATCACGGATGAGATTATCAAAGGTTTCGTATCGGTAAGTGCACACTATAAATGTTGTATATATAGCCGTTCACCTTAATTATGTTGCTGTAGAATCAATGGTATAGCATTGCTATGCATATTAACGTTGTTAATGACAACTTTTCTTATGTAGGCTATAATATTTGCTGGGAATGAAGCAACATATGTAACTATTGAATGGGCAATGGCTTCAATAGTCCAGGATTCGAAAATACTGAAAAAACTCAGAGAAGAAATGGACAACATAATCGGCCAAGATCGCGTTTTAGGAGAAGATGATCTTCCCAACTTACCTTACCTTCGTATGGTTATTTTAGAAGCTCTAAGAATGTTTCCAGCTACTCCAATGATCGATCCACACATGGCATCTGAAGACTGCACCATAGCTGGGTACCATATACCTAAAGGGAGCATTGTATTGGCTAATGCGTGGGCTTTGCACAGAGATCCCACACTTTGGAAAGATCCAGACACATTTAATCCTGAGAGATTTGAAGGAATTTTTGACGGACAGATAAAGAATTTTATTGCTTTTGGGATGGGAAGAAGGTCTTGTCCTGGAATGCATTTAGGCCATCGTATTATGGGTTTAACTTTGGGTTCCCTCATCCAATGCTTTGATTGGGAGCAGATCCCTGGTGAAGACATTGACATGACAGGAGCAAGCGGAGTGACCATGCCAATGGTTGTTCCTTTGAAGGCCATGTGTAAAGCGCGCCCCGTCGTTAAGAAAGTTTTATTTTAATTTTTAAACTCTTTTTAAGTTTCATTACGTGTTATCATATCAAAATATATTGTATGAATAATCTCTCTGCTGTATTAGCATTGTTTTGTTAATACAAAATTTGTTCCCAATAATTTTAAAAAAGAAATATATATGAAATATCAAAGGTTAATTACTTCGCAAACTTTCCACAAATTTCTTTGACATCAATAAAATAAAAACAAGTACAATCAAAATAATAAAAATACCAAAAATTTGGTAACGCAATCCGACATACTTTGTCTACGTCTATGGGACTCTCACCCAGATTAGTAATTTTCACCGAAGTACGATAGATTTACTCAAGAAATTACTGAGTCGACACCACTCAACCTCACTTCCCGTGTAAAAATTTCATACCCAATAATACAACCGCCTCGTACTAACCTCGACGGAAGGTTTTCTTAAACGATATTTAATGATAATGAAACAAACTAAACAACTCAAGTGATTAAATAAAATTCAACATAAACAACAACACTTAAGAAAGAAAAGAAAACAACTTCTCAATTGGTTCAGCTCCTACCTAATAGATCTAAAAGTTGTCGCACCAACAATGGGCTGATTTACATAAACACCAACACGGAGTTACAAAATCCTAGAAGACCAAGTCCACAATATTTGTAATCCACAAAATCAACTCACAGCCAATTTGTCTCCTTCCTCTTGCCACCGAAACCTTTTATATAAAACCCATACGAGTCACTGCACTCTTACAGTATTGATTCAATAATCAATTTATTTCACAGTTGTATGCTGCACATAGACACATCATTCTTCTATCTCTAATTAACGAATACCCACTAAATCATTACACCGTGACTATCAATTTATCATAGCTTTTATTGTAACACCCCACTCCTGCATGACCTAAACCTGACATCGATGATGATATCCCAGTCCGTGCCCGACAAGAGTGGCATGCTATATCACTTAGTTAGTCAAAAACTCAGTATAAAATTTTTTTTGTTTCAAGCGTATGTGAAAATCAATAATCGTAAATTTGGGCCCACTTTTATTCAGAAACATTTTCATTTATAATAGTTGCCAATTTTTTTTTCACATACCAGAAGTTCGATTAGCCTATTCCTAAAACAAAACATATTACACTTTGATCAATTTCTTTTGCAAAACTCCTTTTTTTTCAATCGGATAGTTATACACAAATATACAAAATGCAATGATTTGCGAAAAATACAATTCAGTGCGAAAATAAAGAGACGCAATGCAGACGCGAACTGATCCCAACCTCTTCTTTCTCTCACATGCAATAGATATACTCTCGTTGCTTAACGGGGTATTCTTCTAAATCTTGAAAAATAATTACAAATTTTGGGTGAGTTTTGCGAACTCAATGAGTGACCATCATCGATGGTTCACCCAGTCATACAACACATAGTTTACAACTCACTCTATTTCACAATTCTCATTATTTCATATTCGCATTATTTCACATTCGATACACTTAATCAGTCATATTATGCATATGTAATGCACATGAGACTCACTTTTTATTTGTTATTTTGTTGTGACCGAGTGCCTAAATTGTCCCATATAGGGCTCATTA
>JANTPM010000246.1:5396359-5412178 GCA_025434745.1 Erythroxylum divaricatum | reverse complement strand
GTGAATCTTGTATTGAAGGAAAAATGACCAAAGCCTCATTTCCTTCTAAAGGAAACAGATCTGAATCCACATTGGACTTGGTACATACTGATGTGTGTGGGCCCATGAATGTACAAGCTAGAGGAAGTTATGAATATTTTATAATTTTTATAGATGATTACTGATGCATTGATTGGTAGTGGTAAATGCATTTTTGATAAGGACATAATAGGATACAATGAAAACAATAACATTAGCCCATACAAGAATTTTTTTTGTCAAATCCAACAATAGTTATAGCCAAAATAGTAGGAATATGATAGGTGATAGAAATTATATCAATTCTCATTCATCTGTTTTGTGTTTCTACTGTAGCAAACATGTTCATATTAGTCATTCTTGTAACTTTTGTAGGAAATTTATCTCAAATGTATATTTAGAGACCAAAAGATCAAAATACTAACCTAAAAGGACTAAAAAAAATTTAGGTACGTAAAATGAGATAATATTTTCTGCAGATATGCTTCAAAACAAAGACAAGAGAAAATCAATGGATAGTTGATAGTGGGTGTTCGAGACACATAACAAGTGAAATATTACATTTCAACTACATTGAAAGAAAAGATAGATTTTTGCAAAAAAAAATCGGATTGAAAAAGTGTACTGCATTTCATCAATTCGGAGCGATCATAGAAGAAAAATTGAAGAGTTCCAGGATATAAATGGTAAAATGGTAAGAAACAAAGCTAGACTTGTAGCTCAAGGTTATAATCAATAGGAAGGTATTGGCTTTAATAAGACTTATGCACCTATTGTTAGGTTAAAGTCAATTAGAATTCCACTTGCTTTCACTTGTTACAGAAAATTTAAGTTATTCCAAATGGATGTAAAAAAATGCCTTCTCAAATGGATATATTAAGTGTTCGTTAAGCAACTTCCAAGAACGAACATCATCCAAATTATATGATGAAGTTATCTAAAGCCCTATATGGTCTAAAGTAAGCTCCTCGAGCATGGTATAAACGGTGAAGTAATTTTGATGATAACCTCATAATATTTCAAAATTCAAATTGGATTTATTTTCTTATACAATTAACAATCTAATTTCAAAACGAAATAAAATCATATGATAAATGTTTCCTTTCTTGTAGGAACCTTCCTAATGAACTTACCTTATTTATTTCATAATATCTAGAAGAATCTTGTAGCATTGGAGTTATTTCCTTTTATTGTTAACTCGTTAATTCTCAAAAGGAAATAAAATTATAGGAAATATGCTTCCTTTCTTGCAAGAACCTTCTTTATAGATTTATCTTATTAGAAATGGTTTATTCGAAAGGATCCTACTAACTATGAAGATCATATATTAGCCCCCTGATTATTGGAAGATTTTTTGCAAAGATGACATCGAAGTTATTCAAATTTAAATGCATCCAATTAATTAAGGATGCAAGTGAAGCAACAACTAGTTGAAAGAAATGTCTACTTAAGGAAGAGCTAATGTTTTTGTGAAAATAGATCAGACTCTTGAAATACATCTATAGCATCTCTTGAAAGTGACATCATTGTTAAAATAAAGAAAGAACTATAGTTTAATCAAAATTTGTTATAGTCAAACTTAACTATTGTGTTTAATACTTAGTTTTAAAAAATATGTTATGTAATAATTAGGTTTATGCAGGTTTGCGTTTCATTAAATGCAGGAATACTGTCTTGGATCTTGCGGTTAAAGATTAAGAAAATATTTATTAATTATAATAAGTTGCAACTTAGGTCTGATATTCCCCATTTAAGTACTTACCGTTTACGGATATACTATAAATAGGTAATAATGTAACACCATTTCATCTAAAGACCATGTCTGTGGTTTGATCCTCACAAAAGAAATAAAAAAATTTAAAATAAATGTCGTAAAGACTAAAACTGAGAGGCCCAAATCGGAGCTCAATGGAGTTATCTTGTAAATAGGCCATTCCAACGGGTTAGATCCATATTTCTGGTCCAAATCACATGGGAAACGGAGCCACAAGCCCACCCATGAATGTTGGGTCAGAACAAAAGATAAATTAATAACTAAAAAGGAAAGGAAAATAATAGGGACTACTTTCTAATTTCTGATTTCTATACTATTACTATGTCTATATTTTATTCTTTAAATTTATTTCTGAAAAACAACGGTTACTAGTTCCGAAGGATCTCTCTACACAGGAAGAGGTTACGCAGCGGCAGAATCTCTCTTTCTCGCTCGTTATCTTGCTCGGTCGCCCTGAGCCATATGATTCATGCGAAGCTTTGATCACGGCCATTTGATTCCTGCAACTTTCTGACTATGACGTCAATCAGCTCCGTCGAACTCAATTTCCTCGTTTTCCGCTACCTGCAAGAGTCAGGTCAGTCCTATCCTCCTTTCTTTATTCTCGAATTCGTTTTGTGTTGATTTTCTTTTGCAATTTATGGTGTTTTGGTTTTCTTTTGTTTGCCTTACATCTTTCTGTTTGTGGAGTCTGGTAAGGTTAGGGTTTGGTTGTGTGTTTTGGCAGTAATTTGAGTCTGTAAACTGGCTATGTTGGTATTTGTTTTGTTGAGTTGGCTTTTGGTTATCGTGTGAGAGAAAGAGGAGGTGGAATTTGTAGATCTGTGGTAACTAGTGGGTCTCATTCTGTATATGACTTTTTTCTTCCGTTAATTTCAGTTAACCAGAGCATGAGTTTCAATTTTGTATTGTGAATCAAATTCCTGGCCTGTTTCTTAAGACCCCTTTTACTTTTTGAAATTGTTAATTTGGTCTCAGACAAGCTAGGGTTTTGTTTGGAATAACGATAATTACTTGAAAATGTCATAACTCAACAATATTTCCAACTTGAGAAATTTATGTGGATTTTGAAATTGCCCTAGTTACTGCTAGGATTGGTTGTTTTATGCTGCAAATGTTTCTCTTGCAGGTTTTACGCACTCAGCGTTTGCTTTAGGATATGAGGCAGGTATCAACAAATGTACCATAGACGGTAATATGGTTCCACCTGGTGCTCTGATCACATTTGTACAAAAGGGACTTCAGTACTTGGAAATGGAAGCAAACTTGAGTAATGTTAGCATGCATAAAACTTCACTTCTTGATGACTGACATTCCTTTTTACTCCATTAATAGCATACTAGGTTACATGCCTTAGGATTTATGTTGATCAAGGTTTTTTTTAAGCTTACCAGAGTGATGCTGATGTTGATGAAGATTTCTCCTTTTTGCAACCTTTGGATCTAATCACCAAGGATGTCTACGAATTGCGCCAAATGATAAGAGAAAAGAAAAAAAGTTTGCAGAAAGACAGAGATAAGGAGAAAGAGAAAGAGAAAGAGAAGGAGAAGGAAAAGGAGGAGAGGGAGAAGGAAAAAGAAAAGGAGAGGGAGAGGGAGAGGGAGAGGGAGAGGGAGAAAGATAAGGAAAAAGATAAAGAATTAGAAAAGGAACTTGAAAGAGAACGTGCAAGAGTAAGAGAGAAGGAAAGGATGGAAAGGGAGAAGGAACTTGAAAAGGATAGAGAAAGGATCGAAAAGGAGAAGGAGCGAGAAAAGCAGCATGAGAACAAAATCGACAGAGAGATGGTTAGTGATCAAGAGGACAAAGTCAGTGTAAAACAGGAAGAAAATGGAATTTCTGGAGGTGAACTACTATATATTCCATTTTATAGTTCTTTTCATTTTCACTTTCTCTGTAAAGGCTTGGTATGTATGCTATCTCATAAAAATTGTGAGTTTGTACTAATTGTGCTTTATTTGTTGTATCGTTTGGTTGGCATATGTGATCACATAAAATTTAAACTGCTAGGATGTTCAACGTTTCTTGACCACGTCTAGTTATAATTTGGAAGGCACAACTATGTAATTTCTAAAGATAGTAATGTGCATTAACATGATTGTTATACAAAGTTGTTGATTGCCCTGTCTCTGGTATTCTGGGCATGTCTGGCAAGCAATGTTTTGGTGTTTTGAGTTTTATTTATGAATATTGATGCATCTTTCTAAACTTTACGGCTAATAAGTTGATCAACTACGTGGTTGATGTTCTCCCTTGAGGTTTATTATGGGAATTATGAAACATGAAACATACTCCTTGTGATGCAGGAGCGATAGTATTTTGTTGCTGTTCATGCCATTGTTTTGTTATGTTCACATTTTTGCATTAATGATTGCATTACTACAATATTACTCTTCATGTTACATTAGTGTAACCTTTTCGGTGTTTCTCTGTCTGTATTTTATAAGCAATTAGATTTTGTAGGTTATTTTTAGCTTCAGTGGATGGAAATCTTCAGAAATTTTAGTTGGCATCTTTTGACATTTCCTTGTTGCTAATCCAGAATTCTGATATTGTGATTGTTTAATCCATCTATCTGTTTCTGTTTTAACCTGGTTTATTAATTTCTATATTCTACATCGCCTTATATGAGACATGCAGTAACACGTTTTCCTACGGTGCCTATTCAAGTAATTTGAGATATTTTTTTAAATAGGACCAGAGCCTATGGATCTCTCTACACCATCAACATCTCAGACATGTGAAATTCCTATTAGTGATGTCATGATTCTAGAAGGACACACTTCTGAGGTTTGCATACTCAGCCTTTGTTAATTCTTTTATTAGTAGAATATCCAGTCATATTGTGATTTTAGCTACATGTATCAATTATAATATTACTTCATTTTCCCTCCGTTGATCTTCAGGTTTGTGCTTGTGCTTGGAGCCCAACAGGATCACTTCTAGCGTCTGGGTGGGTGCTTTTATTTTGAACGAGACTTTTGTTTGATTCTTTCTTTGCAAGTGTAAATACTGCTAACTACAAGGCGAAGCTTATTATGTTTTGATATATTAACTTCTTGGTTTTGGTGAGAGCATACTGTAATCATGGCGTGAATAATGTTAAGGACAAAGGAATTGAATTTGTTTGTTGAATAAATATCATTAATTCCTTGAGTTTTTATTCATGCTCTTAACTCTTGAACAACCGATTTGCATGTTATCCTTGGGGTTCACACACTTATTATTTGGTTGATAGCTTAGATAATGTAGCATTGGTACCTTAATGCATATATGCATCAATTTTACCCAGTGGTGACTTATTTGATTGGAACACCTCTGGTGATGACTTCATTTTTTATTGATTATTACTTCATTTATCATTTAGTAGTTTTTGCTAGTGAATTTATACATGTATCTTTAATGTAATTGTCTTCAAACTTTTAAGGAACATTTGGATCATGGAGTGTGGTTGAAATCCAACTCCATTGTAACTGAACTGGAATTAGAAATCTATTTTTCGGATTTGCAACAGATTGTGAAGCTGCTCAACAGACATTGAGTCATTGCTTTTGGCAATTTTCATCCTTACCTTGAGATCGGAATTTGAAAAAGAGAATCACAGCAGTACTCCTTGTAATTGAGTTCAAGTTTGATATTTTAGATTGTTTGATGTGATTGAAGGATTGTAGAAGCATGTGAAGGTGGTGTGATTTCTTGTTCTTTTGCCATATATTTAACACTTTTATTGTAATTTTTCTCAATTTAAGATCTGGAGATTCCACGGCACGAATTTGGACCATAACAGACGGAAACTTTAGATCTGGTAGTCAAAATGGTCCTTCAGATGTGTTGGTTCTGAAGCATGTAAAAGGAAGAACAAATGAGAAGAGCAAAGATGTTACAACACTTGATTGGAATGTGAGTGCTCTTACAGCTTTGTCTAAGTGTCCAGTTATCTTTCACATTGTCGTTCTACCAATTCTTTGCATGCTTTGCCTGTGGTATCAATAATGGATTGAAGTTTTACAGATATTTATAAAGTACTTGATAATAGTGTCTGCTAGAGATTTTTGGATTGAGGGCCCACTTTTTCTCTACATTTGAATGCCTTGGCATTTGATATGTAAACTGAAAAGTGCTTGAAGGTGGTTGCAGTAGTCAATGTGAACAAATTTCTTTCATGTAATTTGTTTATGCTGCTATTGGTGGCTGAGGATGTGATAATGAAAATGGTGTTATCCCTCCTCTTCTTTATTGTCGTCAGATTTTCTGTGGTCATAAGTCTTTTCAAGCCTTTTCTACTTTCACAGATGCTATATACTTAACCAGGTGCCAATTGTCCCCCTTGATTTTCTGTACTTGTATTCTTATCTATCCCTTTCTCTGTATGTACAGAGTGAAGGAACATTACTGGCAACAGGGTCATATGATGGGCATGCGAGAGTTTGGAGTGTCAATGGTAAGATGTTTTTGCATAATTTTTCTCTAATGTTATATGTTATAACCTGCAGATGTGGAAAAGACATTGCTGTGTATCTGAGTATATCTTTGTGCATATTATCAGTAAATCTTTTTTATCAGAAGGTCCAAAAAATAGTGGGTGAATAGAGGCATTTAATAGCATTATTAAAATGACAGTTTCAAGCAGAAGAGGCCTAGGGCTTCTAATGTACTAGATTAGTTGCTTTTGCAGTATAACATACTGTTCCACTCTCTCTCTCACTCTTGCTCTCTCTCTCTGCACGCGTGTATTTGTTGTTAAGTTAGTACACTATTATTTTTGTGAATCAATGTCAGCTGATTCCAGCCCTTATAAAGGATTGTGTTTCGCTGATTTAGGTGAGCTGAAGACTACATTGAGTAAACATAAAGGACCAATATTTTCTCTGAAGTGGAACAAGAAAGGGGATTATCTTCTTACTGGAAGTTGTGATAAGACAGCAATAGTATGGGATGTTAAGGCTGAGGAATGGAAACAACAGTTTGAATTTCATTCAGGTATGGTGTTTCACTGGATTTCAAGATTCAGTTGTCGTCTTTCCCTCATTTTCTTCTTTGTTTGTTTACAATATGAATACCAAAGCAGTATTGGAACTAAACACTTTGAACTTTATTAAGTGTAAGATTTTGGTGAATCTCTAGAATATATTGTTTTTTAATTTTTCTGGTTTGTTTCGTTGTTAGTTTCTCTATTCTTTTATGGAACAGAAATCACATATAAGGGTTGGAACTAAACTTCCAATGTGGCTATGATTTTAGGTCCTATACTTGATGTGGATTGGCGCAATAATGTCTCCTTTGCAACAAGCTCCACAGACAATATGATATATGTTTGCAAAGTTGGAGATACCCGCCCTGTCAAAAGTTTCGCTGGGCATCAGGTTAGCTCTTGACTGCTCATTTTTGCCATTGTAGATGTTTTGGGTATAGTTTTATCAGCTTTGCTTCATTTGTAAATGTTCATAAGGAGCTTGTGGGTCCTGATCAGTCTATGGCTTTTTCCATGAAATTTTGACCCATATTTATGTGTAACAATGCAATGTTAACAATGTTTTTTTAAGGAATCCACCTATCCTTGAAACTGGGAAAGCCTTTTCTACGAGCAGCTTTTAGGAAACAAAACACAACAAACTTGTAACTGCTTTTATTTCCTGATGAGACCGCTGAGTTCAGTGTTTAAGTGGTTCTTTTCAATAAGTTAAAATGTCAGGAATTGAAATTTACTATGCCATTTATGCTTGGGTAAGGCTTATTAGAGCCATGCTTATGTTGTCCTTTCCTTTAGATAATTGATGGTCTTATGGATTTCATTTTCTTTCAACTGAACAATCATAGATTTTGTGAAAACATGACACCCTGAGGTTAATGCTTCAAACTTTTTGCCTCTGCAGGGGGAGGTTAATTGTGTCAAGTGGGATCCAACAGGTTCATTGCTGGCATCATGCTCTGATGACATTAGTGCTAAGGTTTTAGCATTCTACCTTAATCTTCTAATTTTGGTATAACAGTGTTCTAACTTCAAGTTTTGTGATCCTCAAATGCTACATGTATCTATATTACTTGCACCATTGGCTAGTCTTGAAGTATGTAACTCCAAAAGATAATACTTCTCCCATTTGGCATTGAACCTAGTATTCAATTTCACACCTTTCTCTTTGTTCTTTACTGTTTATGCTACAAGTTTAATTGTTGACTAATGGAGTCTATCTGCAGATATGGAGTATTAAGCAGGACAAATATGTTCATGATTTGAGGGAACATCACAAGGTCGTTATCTTTCATTTTTCTCATTAACCACATATATTTGTTACATCAGCTATAAGCCAGTCTCATTTTATTACATTTGTTTCATGATCTCTATGCAGGAGATTTACACTCTCAGATGGAGCCCCACTGGAAGTGGTACAAACAATCCTAACCAGCAACTAGTGCTGGCAAGGTAAATTTGTTATTTTCTAAGACTTGTTTGTTAAGTTATCAATGACCATTTACTTGGTTCACTTGTCCTAGTTTCATGTACATGCTACAAATAAAATGTTTTCATCATTTGGTGTTCTCTGTATTGGCAGATCTAGAAACTTGTTGATGTTCTTCTATACATGCTATAAAATCATGGAAAATGTTCTGTGGTATGTCGTAGGATGAGAGTTATTACCCAATCTGGTTTAATTCAACTTTCCTTCTGATTTTTATGTAGTGCATCATTTGATTCAACGGTCAAGTTATGGGATGTGGAACTTGGTAAACTTCTCTGCAGTTTAAATGGCCACAGGTATGCTACTTAAGTAGCCTTTAAAGTATCCAATTGTTCCATTATCTTGGAAAGCTAGCACCAGCTTCACAGTTGAAATGAACCATCAGTTTTAAGGTGAATTAAATCAAATTTCGAAACATTGATATACCACAGTAACTTTCTTTTGTCTGAACATTTGTGGCAGCTACTTATTTTTGTTGATCCCCTTTATTCTATTGTCCCTTATCTTAAAAAAATGTTTTTGGGACTATATGAAGGAATAAAGATAAAAGGTTTTAAGGTCACCCATCTTAGTTTATTCTAATAATGCCAAAGAATGCTAATACTTGATTTTTACCTTTGGTTTCCGTCTCTCAATGGACCTTGGCAATGGTACATTTGAACTTTGTGACCGGCCAAAGTGCACACTGGTCCACAATTAAACTTCTATACTTCTGGATCTCATTAAAGGAACTTTCTTTTGGCAATTAGCATCCTTGTGTCAGAGTTCATTAAAATTTATTTGCCTTTTATCCAGGGATCCTGTATACTCTGTGGCATTTAGCCCAAATGGAGAGTATTTGGCCAGTGGGTCGCTGGATAGATGCATCAACATCTGGTCATGGAAGAAAGGGAAGATCGTGAAAACATACACTGGCCATGGGGGAATATTTGAAGTTTGTTGGAACAAAGAAGGCGACAAGATTGCTGCCTGTTTTGCCAACAACATAGTTTGCGTTCTGGACTTCAGAATGTAAGATTCAAAGGGTTTTCATTTTGGACTTCAGAATGTAAGATTCAAAGGGTTTTTAGGATGTAGATTCGGTGCTCTCAGGTGTTACGGAATAGCTCTAACAAGTTACGTTTCCATTGGTTATTTTTCACCTGAAGGGCATAGGGAAAGAAAGACGTACCTCTCAGTTATGTAGGCTCAACATCTTAGATTAATTGTAGGTGTTACTAATTTTTGGCATCTGTTTTAAGTTGCTAGTAAATTCTCACTCCCCGGGTAGGGATCTCGTAATCTGTAACTATCTATGTACAGGATCATTATATTGGAACCATGAAACTGCAATTTTCAGGGCAATTCTTGTTTAACTTGCAAAAATGGACGGGAAAAAACAATAGCTTAATGAAGACACGTTAGACAAAAACATAAATTTCAATTTTCGTTGTTTGTTAGACGTATGGAGCCGCGTGAGATTGTCGGTAAGGTTTAATGTCAACCGTCAGAGGTTTGTGATCCTGGGGAAAAACTTTCGACCCGCACAGAGCATAGTTGTTTAGAGAAAGGTTTGCACTTGGTTTCTTTGAATATCTTCTACTAGACCTTGGCGCCGTGGTCGAATTGAAATTGATTTTTATTGTCCTGTAATTAGCACCTATTTGTTGTTGAATGTCGTAGGAAGGCAAGTGTTTGTTGTTCATGTCATGTAAAAGCATCCTGTCCACTTTGCTCTCTACGCATACAGAGAACGGAAAATCTGAAGCAATTTCTCCAAGCTTTTGCGGAAAATCTTACTAAAACAAAGGAAAGATTCCTATATTTTCGCTACTTAGGATGTACACTTTGTGGATTATTAATCTATGTCTTCAGTCAGAAGTTTAATAACGCTAATCTTCATATTATTACTGGTTTGTCATCCATTAAATATAATTGTTTTAAAAAGTTAATATTGTTACGTCATTAACTTTGTGCCGATTATCACTAAATTAGCAACAGTTATTAGTACTATAATACTTAAAACATTTCAGATGACTAAAGGTTATGTGTGGGTGAACGAGAGAGACAAAATATGGCATTGTACTTTAAATTAGGAGCAGAGGATTAAGTTAAGATATGCGGGTTTGGATTGAGGTCATAGAGACTGTAGAGAAGCGTAGGGGCGGTGGAGCATGAAATTTTACTCAACTGTGAGAATGGGAGATGGTCATATCCACATTGTGCATTTGCATCCTCAAGTCTCTGAATTCCTCTCTCGGAATCGCTTCTCTTTTCCGTATTGGTTTGAGGAACAGGGCAATGGTCATATCTGGATGTATCCAACTCTGTAGTTGGGATTTGGGATTTGGAAGCACGAACCCTTGGTACCTTTCTTCACCACTCAATTGTCTTTTTTCTTTCAACAAGTGAGACAACTTGGAGAGGTTCAGTCTTAGATCTAGCTTTCGTGCTTTTCAAACATTGGTCTGTTACTTGAATATGTAATTCAATACCTGAACTCATTTTTACCTGAAGAATTAACAGCACATACAAGAAAAATATGGCTTAAAGAATCAGGAACAAGAAAATAATAAAAAAAAGAGATAATTTTGGAGTGCCTTTTAGGAGTTGCATTGTATATTTTCTCTAATAAGCTAAAAAAAAGCCTGACTCACTAACGGTTTTCATCAAACAGAAAGATGGTAAGAGCGAACCTAGATGACGCTTCTGCATCTGTGGCCATCTCCTTCAAAGAACCTGATCCTAAGTAGCAATGAAGAGAGGAGTTTGGATAGCATTCCGTTGATCAAGAAGACGGATATTAATGAATGCAAGTTCCACTATTCGGGGAAAAGAACTAGCAATTGAATAGAATATATCAGAAAAAGCCAACCCAAACCCCTACTTTCTGAGGTTCCTTGTTCTATCTCATCTATTCTTTTTAATGAGGATTAAATATATTCACGATATGTTACGTTCAAAAACTAACTAACAAGAAGGTACTATTAGATCATTGGTAACAAAAGTTAAGTAGACACTGAGGGGAAGTACAAAAGAACAATTCGTTCTATCGTCATCTTTGATGCTATGCAATGTAAGTTGCCTGTAACTAAGCTTTCTGAAAAGGATGGATGTAAAATAGCAACCAGTACTTTTGTTCCATCCCTCCTCGAATCAGCATTTACTTGGCTTTCATTTATTGATTCTTTTGCTGAGAATTTACCAACAAATGCCTCTGATCTTGATGCTTCTGCCTTGGTATGACGATAACCTGATAGTTTCTTCGTTTGGCATATTCTATATTATGGGTTTCACCTCTCCATCTTCCCATACCTAACATTGGGCAACGTAGTTTCAGATACATTTACCCTTTCTTTATATGCAGCTTCCAGCTCTTCAAATCTTCATCTTTGTCCACGGGAGCATAGAGGGTAGTAAAAGATAAAATCTTTGCCCTTCTTAATTACTAGACAGAACAAACTAATTACTATCTAGAATCCAATCCAATTACTGAAGGAAGACAAGGGATGGTCTGATATGACCAAGGTGTGGTTGTTGTTTCCCGGAACGAATCCTGGGGTCAATTTGTATGTTCGCACATCAAATGCTCCAGTAAACTGATTCAGGTGAAGAGGTCTATGTCTACTGAAGACAATGTAAGATTATAACTTGTACAAGTTACCTTGTAGGACATGCCCACCTAACTATCGAGCAAATTTCTCAGGTTTTGCCGACAAGATTAACATAGAACACGTGGTCCAATGCTGGTGCTTGCTGTTGAACATATAGGAAAGGATAACGATACTTGTTTTTCTGTGAAATATAATTATAAATGCTGGAGAGTGTTTAGGTATTATTATTATTCTGTTTAAGTATTATTATTATTATTATTATTATTATTATTATTATTTTTATTTTTATTTTTATTTTTTCTTATCCATTTCTACTACTCTTGGCTCATGCTTGAAACTAATTCATCAGACGGACCTGATAATCAAGATCTGACTCACTTGTTAAAAAAACGATGATACAATAATTTTATTAATAAAAGGACTCGAATACAAACCTTTAGACACTGAAGGGTAAACAAAAACAGAAGGATGAAGAACAAAACCCAAACTCACTATACTTCAGGATACTTTTATCTCTCTATAACTCACTTTTTTCTCTTTATTTTATTTTGTGGTTACAAAATGGTGCTAGGATCGCCTATTTATAGGCATCCATCACCAACATACATGCAAGTTGTTAGAAGACTCTAGACTTGCCAACTTGCCAACTCGCATCGCCAATTTGCATCGCCAACTCGCCAACTTGTCAACTTGCATCACCAACTTGCCAACTTGTCAACTTGCATCGCCAACTTGCCAACTTGTACAAGTTACAAGAAAATTCTAGATTTGCAAGTTGCCCACTTGCAAGATTTTTCCATTTTTTTAATACATATCTAGAGTTTTTTACAAGTCTCTAAAATTAGTTGGTAATTTCTAACACTTCCCCTCACCAACTAATTTCTCTTCAAAGTTTTTCTTGAGATTATTCCAAGCTGCTCCTAAAACTTTTCATGTTTTGTTCCGCTGAGACCCTTTGTGAATATATCTACAACTTGGTCTTCTATTTGATGTACTTCATTTTTATATCGCCTTTGAGAACTTTTTTTCGAATATAATGATAATGTATCTCCACGTGTTTTGTCCGTGCATGGAATACTGGATTCTCTGCTAGTCGTATTGTTGACTGGTTATCACAGAATAGCTCTACCGAGTAGTCTGTTGGTTGATTTAGATCTTTTAATAACTGTATGAGCCATGTGCATTCTTGTATTGCCATTGCTGCGACTCTATACTCGGCTTCTAAACTTGATAAGGACATCGTTGGTTGTCTCTTATTACACCAAGAGATTGCTCCTAAGCCAATGTTGAATATGTATCCATTTGTTGATCGTCTTGTGTCACAATCTCCAGCATAGTCGACATCGCAGTATCCTTTGACCTGACACGTTCTATGTCTCTTATATAAGATACCATGGTCAATAGTATTCTTGACATACCTTAAGATTCTCCGTACTGCTTCCAAGTGAGGCTTCTTTGGATTTTGCATATATCGGCTAACAACTCCAACTGAGAATGTGATGTTTGGACGTGTCAGTGTGAGATAGATTAGACTACCCACGAGCTGTTTGTACATCATGCTATCTTGTAAGTCTTTTCCTTACGTAGCTCGAAGTTTGGCATTTACCTCCATTAGCATTGACATTGGCTTGCAATCTAACATACCAAATCTTTCTAGAAGATCTTGTGCATATTTTGCTGGCATAAAAACAATCCAACTTTTGTGCGCTCCACCTCTAAACCAAGAAAGTGTTTCAACTCAGCCAATTCTTTCATCTGGAAACGAATCGAGAGATTTTCTCGAATTTGTTGTATCTCTCATTCGTCATCTCCTGTGATGATTAAATCATCCACGTATACCAAGACTATGGCCAACTTACTACCTCGTGTCTTCACGAATAAGTTTGAGTCTGCAAGCGCAATCTTATAGTCGTTTTAAATAAGGAACTCTCCAATCTTACCATACCATGCTCTTGGTGCTTACTTTAGACCATACAATGCCTTCTTCAACTTGCAAACGTAGTTTGGATAATTTACTCTTAAAACCTTCAGGTTGTTTCATATAAATCACTCAGTCTAACTCTCCATGTAGGAAGGCGTTCTTTAAGTCCATCTGCCAGAGTCTCCAAGACTTGTTTGCGGCAAGTGCTAAGACCACACAAACAGTTGTAATCTTTGCCACTTGACTAAATGTCTCCTCATAATCTAACCCATACTTTTGTGAAAAATCACGAGCCACTAGTCGTTCCTTGTATCTCTCAATTGTTCCATCTGGTCGAGTCTTTTTCTTATAGATCCATTTACACGAGATGGGTGTTACTCCTTCAGGCTTCGGCACCAAATCCCAAGTTTCATTTTGTTTTAATGCTTGAATTTTCTCATCCATTGCCTGTTGCCATTCCTTGCTTTGTGATGCTTCTTTATAACTTGTAGGCTCTTTTAGACCAATTTCCTCTATTATCACTGCATTTGCATACTTTGGATTTGGCTTTCTTTGTCTAGTTGACCTTCGTGGTTGAGGTGATGGTTGTTGAGCATCTTCTTCAAAGTCCTCTATCTGACTTAGCCTTATTTCTTCTGGAGTTGAATGATGGATTCCTGTTTGTCATGGGCTCTTCTCTTCTGACAACCTCATCTCCATGGATTCTTCCTCACTTGGTTGCGTAGTATCAATTCTAGATTCTTCAATTGGTTGAGTCTTATCATCCTCTGTAGATTCTTCTAATCGTTGTTGTAGCTTCTTCTCTATTTCTTTTGAATATGGTAATAGTACAACTTGTGGTGACCACCAAGAAGACGCTTCATCAAAGACAACATTCCTGCTCACGTAGCATCGTCCTGTAGTTGGGTCACAATACTTCCATCCTTTACGACGACTGTCATATCCAACAAATATGCAGCGTATTGCCTTTTTTTATATCAAATTTGCTATGTAGGTGATCTGGTACAAATACGTAGCACACGCATGCAAACACTTTAAAGTAATCTACTGAGGGTTTGACCCTTCGAAGCTTTTCATACGGTGAGGTCCCCAATTTTGCTTGAGGTAATCTGTTAATTACATACGCTGCCGTCTTCATACCTTTGGCCTAAAATTTTATTGGTACATTCTTTACATGTGGCATACTTCCACATATCTCTGCCAGGTGACGATTCTTTCATTTTGCTACTCCATTATATTGTGGAGTACCTGGATAAGTCAGTTGCCTCCTGATCTTTTATTGATGCAAATATTGTTCGAATTCTTTTGAAGTGTACTCTCCACTATTATCAGTGCGAAGGCATTGTATCCTTCTCCCTATCTCCTCTTTTACTTTCACTTTAAACTCAACAAACTTACTCAATGTCTCTGACTTTTATCTCATAAAATCGACCCACACATATCTAGAAAAATCATCAATAAAGGTAGCCTTGTACCTGAATTGGCTGACGGACGGCTACTTTACTGGCCCAAACATATCAGAGTGTATTAACTCCAGAGGTGCTTTAGCTCGATACTCTGACTCTTTGTATGGTAATTGATGTGCTTTGCCATACTGACATCTTGCACATACAATATCGTCTTGGACATCTAGATTAGGAAGCCCTTTGACCATTGATTTTTTCATTTTCTCCTTTAGCTTCCCATAACTTACACGTCCTAATCTTGCATGCCATAAATCAGCTGTCTCATTTTTCCTTGTCTTATCTATGTATGCTGTTTCTGCTGACATTACATAGACAGACTCCACTCTTTTTCCTTCCATTATGGGTCGACCGATAATTTTTAACTCCTTGTAAATCTTAACGTCATTTGGTCCGAACAAGACAAAATTTCCTGTTGACGTCATTTGAGATACAGATAGAAGATTCTTTGACATACCTTCCACGTGGTAGACATTCTGCAGTTGTACTGGCCGCTGACTATAATGAGGAACAATGATGGTACTGCCAATATGTGTTATTGGCAATTTTGAATTATTGGCAGTTACCACCACTTGCTCTCCTTTATACTCTG
>JANTPM010000246.1:5351883-5370130 GCA_025434745.1 Erythroxylum divaricatum | reverse complement strand
GTGTTTATTGAAAGAGAAATTGTTGAAACAGTTAGTACAGATTTATTGATAGATGATTTTCGTGATCTAAAAGAACGACGTGTTGCATTTTGATTATTTATTAATAATATTATATAATTATATTATTTTTTTGCATTTAGATGTTAGCCCCCCCTCTCTCTCTCTCTCTAAGTTGAGCCTGACTCCGTCCCTGGTAATAACAGTAATATAGTATGAAGTATATTTAATAGTATCCTGAATAGTTTTTTTTTTCTTTTGATCTTTTCAACAAAGTTTAAAAACTCACAGTAAAGCCTATAAAATGTTTATCTAATCATTCAATTAAATTCGTCAGAGATTTTTACAAGATGAGACTTCGAGAAACATATAAATCGTTAAGCAAGTAAAGCAAGCTCCACAATTATTCACATATATTATACAATAATATTTGTAGGAATAACCAAGTAAGGGGGTAAGGACCACATTCTTAAATTTTGTTTCTTCCCACGAAATGAAATTCATTCACACAACTATCACTTTATCTTTTCTTTTTTCGAATGACATTCTCTCGAAAAATTACAATCAAATTATTAATTTTTATATGTTCATCAAAGTCTATTTAAATAATAAAATATAGTTTTTTAAGTCCGGTGTGACATATAGAGTAGTAATTGATAATATTAATGTATGAACAAAGTTGGATAAAATTTGTAAGTCTAAAAAAATTTTGCAATATAAATTTTAAATTTAAATATGATTAATTCGAGCTTATTAAACGTTGAATATATATAAATATTTTAATTGATTATTGAATTAGTTTTTCAACCCAAATTTAGTTTAAATAACTATGAGTAGTCTATTAAAAATAAATATTTATTTTGAAATTAAAATAAAAACAAATAACAAATAATATTTCAAAATTGATTTAGCTGGATTTTTTAAACTTAATTTGAATTTAAATTCGAATATAATTAAATGAATTTGATTGACTAATTTCACATCAAATTATATTAGAAAAATTTTAAACTTTAATACTTCTACCATTCCTTAGTTAGAGCTCATTTAAAAATGCTTCCAACACCTTGTGTTTGATTAATTATATCCATCATTTACAACATTCATTTCCTACTTAAATATACATTCTAAATTTTACAACTTTTTTTTTACTTTTACTTTTAGATTATTATTTTTAGTGAAAAGGTACAATTAATGTAAATCTTGAAAACATGTTGATTGGAGATATGTATTACTCTTCAAGTGCACTTGTTTAAATACATTATTAATTATAAGTAATAATTCATAAATAACATATTAAAAATAATTTATTTAATAATTTAAAATTAACAACAAATTTCATCTAATTAATATATAATATATTTTTACTTTTTATGTACCATCCTCTAAATTATCAAAGCAACTCAAAGTCAACACTTTTAAAGTGAGACAACCTCTAAAATTATGCATACATTATGCAATTATCTTATAGTGACTACATTTCTAAATTTGTAATCAATGTATGCATCTTCACATAAAGGGACATTTATTCAGAGAATCATCTGCTTTTCTTTTCCTTTTCCGAATGACGTTCTCTTGAAAACTAGGAGAAGGACAACTTGTAGTTGGAGTTTTGGATCTCCTTATTTGAAATCGTAGCACCCAAACAATGTTTAGAGTTTTAAACATCGAAAACAACAAAAGTTTATGCATATTCAATTTCAATTTTCATTTTAAAGACAATAATAAATTAATTAAACAAAAGCCAAAGGGCACACGAAATCACGTGCGACGCGCACGGATCGGAGAGCTTGGGATGCGCGCCCGTGCGAGCACGAGCCAAGCACGACCACAACTTAAGCCTAACACATGGCACCATCCGACGCGTCGGTTGCAACTGTTGTTGTTCGTGTTCGGTGTTCGGTGTTCCTGCTTTGTTGTCCACTGACTCGTGCCAAGTTGGTTGCCTTAAGAGATAACCTTCCCGATAAAAGAAAGGAACGAAGATATCACTGTCGTTTTATGCTTAAATTCGCATTAATCATCCTTGTCAAGGTTGGTCTGAGACTGAGCCTACGAAATCCCATTCCCACTGTGTTGGTTTGCAACTGTCATAGTCTCCTCTTTAGTTAATTTTAGATAAAAATATCATACTTACACCCACAAACAAAGGTTCTTCTTGGGTAATTTTAATTAATGAAAAATCAAAATATTTACGTTGATCAGTTATCTTGTAATCGAGTTGTTCTGTTGATTTATACATATGACTTGAAAGCGGAACGCCTCACGGAAAATGCGCTCCGACGTGGCATTCCAAACTGTAAACAATAAAGAAAGACAAAGACGGTTCCTTTACAAAATGAATAAAAATGAAAAGAAAACGTGAAAGCATAAAAGTTATAAATAATAATTTCAAAAAGGAACAGCCAAAGCCAAGGGAGAGTTGGTACTGGATTGGAGTGGCAGTTGTCTTGTTTCTCTGTTTCCAACCTTTTCCTCTCTATGTTATGTTTTGATTAGTCTGAATCTACAAGCAAAACCATGCCTTCACAAGGTCAACGACAGCCCCTGTTACCCAGAGATGAGGATGAGAAGAGGGAAGAATCTGCATATGATTCCGATGAGAAAGTACACATCGTCGGGATCGATTCCGACCACGAGACCGACTCGTCGGTGGCACCTCCTTTCTCCTGGAGAAAGCTGTGGCTCTTTACGGGACCCGGTTTCTTAATGTCCATCGCTTTTCTTGATCCTGGTAACTTGGAAGGTGATCTACAGGCCGGGGCAATTGCTGGATATTCGTTAATTTGGCTTCTTTTCTGGGCTACGGCTATGGGGCTTCTTGTTCAGCTCTTGGCTGCTAGGCTTGGTGTGGCTACTGGGAAGCATTTGGCTGAGCTGTGTAGAGCGGAGTACCCCACTTGGGCGAGGATGGTTCTGTGGATAATGGCGGAGGTGGCTTTGATTGGAGCTGATATTCAGGAAGTTATTGGGAGTGCTATTGCTATTAAGATTTTGAGCAATGGAATCTTGCCCTTGTGGGCTGGTGTTATTATAACCGCCTCTGACTGGTAAGTTCGTCTGTTCTTTTCTTCTTTTGTTGTCTGGATTGCTGGTCTTGCGACTTCTTTGGAATTTTTTGTGTGATTTGTGGGTTCTGATTCTTATTATCTGTTGCTCCTTTGTTTATTGAAGTTCAAGTTCTTTGAGTATTTGGTGTACGAAAGTTTTAGCCTTTATTGGTTTCCGTTCTTCCAATATGGGAACTTTCGGACTTTTTAACTGTTTTTTGTTCCCTCGATATGATTAGCAAGTTTCAGACTTTCGGATAGATTTTTAGTTCTTTTTTTCTTGTCATTGTATTGAAGCTGTTTCATAACGTCTTTGTTACAGTTTTATCTTTCTACTACTTGAGAACTATGGGGTGAGGAAACTGGAAGCAGTTTTTGGGGTGCTTATTGCGACTATGGCTTTGTCTTTTGCCTGGATGTTTGCTGATGCCAAACCAAGTGGCGAAGAACTTATTTTAGGTATTTAATCTGCTTTGTCTGTCTATACCAATTATGTATTTCTTCTAATTGGGTCATGTATATTGCAGGTCTCTTAATTCCCAAACTTAGCTCCAAAACAATCCAACAGGCTGTTGGAATTGTGGGTTGCATTATTATGCCCCACAATGTTTTCTTGCATTCTGCTCTTGTACAGTCAAGAGATGTCGACCATAACAAGAAAGGAAGAGTTCAAGAGGCGCTTAGATACTACTCTATAGAGTCTACTGTTGCACTCCTGATATCGTTCATTATTAATTTATGCGTGACAACTGTGTTTGCCAAGGGATTTTATGGTACAGATCTTGCCAATACTGTTGGCCTCGTAAATGCAGGGCAGTATCTTGAAGAGAAATATGGAGGCGGTCATTTTCCTATTCTATACATCTGGGCTATTGGACTATTGGCAGCTGGACAGAGTAGCACTATGACTGGCACTTACGCAGGGCAGTTTATCATGGGAGGCTTCCTGAACTTAAAATTGAAGAAGTGGCAGAGGGCATTGATCACACGGAGCTGTGCAATCATTCCAACAATAATTGTTGCACTTGTTTTTGATACCTCTGACGACATGCTAGATGTTGTAAATGAATGGATCAACGTGCTTCTGGCGATTCAGATTCCTTTTGCACTCGTACCCCTTCTCTGCTTGGTCTCCAAGGAGCAAACCATGGGCACTTTTGCTATTGGCCCTGTTCTTAAGGTATCATTGACCATTATGCATTGTGACTTTTGTGGTTCCATGGGGTATCAATGCAGCATAAGATCAAACATTGTTAATGCAAACTGATTCGGTGAAAAGAAGGGGGGGAAAAATTGCTAATTGTGGAATTAATATTACTTGACATGGATTGAAGACAGTCATCCACTCTTTATATCGGTATGGGCATCTATATGCCAGGAAATAAAATTCATCGGACTTCCTTTTTGTTTAGTTCTTATGATAACAGTATTGTTTATGTGCTTTTTGAATGAGAACACAATTCATTCCTTACAGATGCAACGGTTCTATCGTAAAACTTCCCCAATCTTTGGTTAAGTTTATTTTGCATCAGCCATTCTCTAAAGACTTTTTTTTTTCCTCCCTGGATTCCTATATGTCATCTCTAATAGTTTCTTTAGTCCTGTGGCACTGCAGTTGATGATACAAGGCCGTAGACTGAAAATATGTTGGATCATTTATGTTTCTATCCTTGTGAATGAACAATGACCATTTCATGTTGTGTTCAATAATAAAATCCTCACTCTTTTTTGTGCTTTGTGAATGGCATGGACGCTGCATTGCTCAGATGTCTTTTATCATTTCATTTCTTATTTTTTTTGTGTGGCTATCTTTAATGCAGATTCTTGCATGGCTCGTGGCTTTCCTTGTGATAATGATCAATGGCTACCTGATGTACGACTTTTTCTCCAATGAAGTGAAGGGAGTAATGCTTTCAATTACTATCTGTGCCTTTACTGGTCTATACGTTGCATTTGTAGCTTATCTTGTTTTGAAGGGGATTACATTTTCTTCCTTATGGTGCCGTCGAAAACAAGTAGAGGTGATTGGATAGTCAAATAATATGTGTTAGATATTTAAATGGGTCACAAAACATTGGCTGGCAGAATGTTATACTTGCCAAGCTGCAGTTACCCAGGCGGATAATTTACCTAACCAAATCCGTGTGTATACTTCTAGGCAAGCTGTTGTAAAAAGTTTGAAAGGGGCCGGATATTTTTTGTGCTCTAGAAATAACGGACCATTCGTCTCTGTTGTGTATGTAGTAGTGTAAGACTATAAGAAATAGGGAAGCAAGCATGTTTCCTAACCGCAGCATGTTGTTGTAGCTGTATCATTGCATCTTAAAGCAGCTGTGGAGCTGGTCTATGTAAGTTGGCTTTTGGACACACTGTAATTGGTGAAGATGCTTTACTGAGTTTCCTCATTTGTCTAATATGCTTACGTCTGAGTCTTTAATTCTCATTTCTCTAGCATTTTCTTTCTCGAGTCAGTTCTGCAGAGTGCTCAAGAGCTGCAGAAGAAGTGTGAATTGCTATTGGGAAGAAGGAATTCATCTCATTACCTGACTGGTTTACATGCTTAAAACACATCTGGGTTCCAGCCATACATGATGCCCTTAAGGATGTCAGTTCAGTTTAATATTTCTGGGAATCCAACCATAAGGCATAACAAACCCAGGCTTTTGTTGGTATTTTTATGTTATCTTTTTATAAAAACTATTAACTATAATGCAAAGAACATTTATGTTATTAGTCAAATTTGTTCACCAACCCACCAAATAAAACTCAAACTATGTATAAAATAACTTAAAGACCCTAAAAAAAAAAAGAGGATTTCTTATTTTTCAAAAAAGTCACAGGATTTATTAGAAATAAACAATAGCATAAGAATAATAATACTTGCGTTGCCCCGGCACAGTCTGAGCTCCACTGGCTCTCGCCCACGGCGGGTTCAACAGGTTGGTTGGAGTTGTCCTCAGGATGGCTGGGTCAAGCTCAACACGGATGAGGCCTGCAATACTACTCATTTCACGGCTTTCGCAGGCGGTCTTATCTGGGACAGTGAGGGCAGTTGGCGAGGTGGGTTCTCCCAGCTCATTGGTTGGTGCTCAACGCAGGTAGCGGAACTTTAGGCAGTCTACAGAAGACTCTCCCTAGCTTGGAGATTGGGTTTCCGTCGGATTGAGCTGGAAGTGGACTCGATGGAGGTGCACCAGCTCCTGTCCTCTGTTCCCTCCCGTTCTCAGTTGAGTATCCCTCTTGTCAGGGGAATATAGGAGCTCCTCCTCCGGAACTGGACTGTTGTTTATTACCATGTTTTTCAAGAGAGCAACAGATGTGCGGACTGACTCGCCACTCCGGCCGGTCTGGACGACATTGGAGTCACTTATTTTAATGTACCACTTTTAGGGTGCCATAGACTTCTCATAGAGGATATGTCGGGGATCTGTTTTCCCCGACTCATTTAACTTCGCAGTTTCTTTTTCCTTTTATGTAAAAAAAAAAATATACTTGCGTTGCAAATGGAGAAGGTTGAATCTTCGGTTAGTATCAGAATAGTACTTGCATTGCAAATTTAATTAGTCAAATTGACATATAAGTGGCATTAGACCTTTTCTTCCTTAGCTTTCATTCCGTAGGACATGGCTGGCGCCAAAAGCCTCGGATATTGGAGATCAATTTTTCTGTTCCCGTTTTCGTGTACGGGAACAGCCACCCTCTTCCCCAGATATTGGCAGTTATAGCTGTTATTATTTTCACATTCACTCTTGGTTTATTGGCTTCTGGAACATGGTTTATCTCGAGACACAAGCAAGAAACATTGAATTCATGAAAAACTTACTGCTCAAGTGATAGAGGTGGAGTACAAATTATAATTCAGCAATAACATCCAATAAAGATTTTATTGAGGTACTAAAATTAAAAAGATTTAATAATACCTAATTTTATTCTTAATTGATAAAAAGATTATTTTAAAATAAAAATTCAAATTATAATTTATATTTTTTTTTGGGCCTAATTGGATTAATCTTCTTAAGTAATTACTCTTTGACCGCTCCTGGTGCATCACAAGCCGTAAGACAAGTGGGCAACAGATCTAGGCCCTATTCAACGAGCCTGTACTAAACACGCAGTTAGTTGGTAGTTGGGGTCAAATATTATCCACTCAAGTTTCCTGACAACCCATTCACCAAAACTCTCATTAGTTCAAATATTCCGGGTCAATCGTATGCAGGACGCTTAACCATCTTGTTCGGAACGTACATGAGCTATTCTCTTAGAATTAAACTGTTGTTTATCGATATATTTATTAAGAAAGTAACAAATGTACCGATTAGTTAGTTAATTATGTCAATCATTTTGCGGTAGGCATTATGTATTTTCATCATTCACCAATTGGGTACTACCTTATTTTGTTGGAGAATTTGTCGGAAAACTGTTACCTTAGATTAGTCGTGTAATTTTCCTATTTGGCTTCATTAAAAAAAATAATAAAAAATTGAGTAACCAACACAATCAAGAGTCCTCTGTTACTATACAATAACAACAATAATATTTAATAAAGAATTCACTGATCCGGGCAGCTCTCTAGTGTTCTAAGCTCCAGGATACATTCCAGGGAAGCTTCTTGGAAAAAAGTGGAACTTGACATTCTGTTTGCTGTTTTCTTAGCTTAACGTCTGATGAACCGAATCTTCCATTTCTTAGAACATGTACGATGGACAAGTAAAAATGATTTTGAAGCCAATAAAGCTTTTATCATTCCATTTGACTTGGCCCAAGCTTTGATTCATTTGAAACCAATAAAGCCTCGGCTTGGCGGCTACATAACGACCTCAAAAACGCAGGACTGGTGAAGTGTGAACTCAAAAACAAATAAAATTAAACAAAAAGAAAAAGTAAGAAATGAAACTTCAACTCGTAGAAGAACGGCTGCTACTGCTACGGAAGATGAAAAGACATTATCGTTGACAAACATTATTAGAAAAAGGAAAAATAATACCAAATAATTATTAAAGAATCGGACGAAGGTGGACAAAGACTATAATAAACGGGCAAAAGAGGACGCGAAGCTGAAATCTGAGTTGGGGATGATAGTTTAATCGAAAAAGATTGGAACTTGTCTCACTTTTCTCCATCATCGTCGCTGCATTTTCAGGTACCCATTTACAGTTTCGATCATTTGATTCATATAGTTTAGGGTTTTTCATCACTTGTTTGTTGATGGACTCGTCTGCTCTGTCAGGATTTTGCTGCAGAATTCAATTGAATTTTGAACTCCTGCTGTCAATCTTGTTTTTAAATTCAGAAGTTGAAGAATTTATTGCTTTGACTTAATTTTTTTCCCTTTGAACATTGCGTTCGGTTTTGCTCTTTATTCATGGAATTTGAGTTTTCTTTTTTCGTTTTTTGGTTTTAGACAAGGTAATTTTGAGGGGTCTTGAGCCTTCAAAGTCGTTATTTGATTTCATGCTTTTGTGCAGTTATGTCTTATATTACGAATAGGGCATGTGAGTTTTATTGTTGGATGTAAATTGATTAGGCTACTGCGATCCTAGTGTATGGGTGCTGTTTCAAGTGTTGGAGTTTTCATCAATTCTGGTGATTGTAGTTTGTAGTTTGATCCTAGCATAGCTATGCCGTATTACGTTATATCTGAATTGAAAGGTTTATTCTCATTTGAATAATTTGTCTGCCAGTTTGTTATGGTGAGTGCTAGTGTGATAGCTGTTATAGGGAGGAAAGGTTGAAATTTAGCTTATAATTTAGTCTTAGAATGTTAATGAGTCAGTACTGAGATTGCACATGTTAAAAAGTAACATGGGAATGTTTGTACGAAACATGGTGAACTTGTGATTTATGGAAAGGTTGGAGTAAATGGCTCACATGCTGACTTTAGAAATTATCTTTTGCAAGTTAGAAATACCATGGGTGGGATTTCGTTTTCCTTCTTTCCAAATAGCTATTCAACCATTAGGATTCTCGAGTTTGTTTGTGGTATAATGTTGCTTGGTGCATTGAGAAAGTGATATAGAACGGGTTGCATTAAGTAATATATTAATGGCATATGCCAAAAGCTTTTAGATTTCTAGTTCTTAGATTATTGATTTTTCTTTCGCTGAAACTTTCAGAATATAAGACCATTTGATTGCTGCAAGAGTGTAGTAGAAACTTCCTCATGCTAGGTCAGTGATAAATTTCATTGCAGACTTGTGATTGTTCCTGGAGGTTGTAAAGGACATAACAGATTTAGTGTGAAATTATGCATTGGTAAACTGATACAACTTGCCTATTCATTGTCGACCCAAGAAGGAAGATTGTGATGAAGATGAGTTTAAAAGTGGATGGATCACTTTTATTTGCTATGTGATTGAAGATTTTAAAATGGCGGGACCATTTCCTTTGGTAGTGGAACAAATTCCCTCAGTGTGGTGGTGTGCCTGTGTATCAGCAGAAAATTCCTTACGGTATGACAGAAAAATATAACAACATTCCAGATTAAAGTGGAAATCATGACTTGCACTGCAGATTTCCTGTTAAAACCATGAGACTCCTGGCTAATTGTCTCTATTTGCGGAGAGATGTCCGCCTAGGAAAGCATTGGATACTTATTATTAATTTTGGACAGATGGCTATTCCAATTTCTCATTTTTCATTTTGCCATGTTGATAAACCTTCACAAAAGTGGGTCACTCTGTTTCTATCTTCTTCATTATGTAGCAACTTTTAGAAAGATCATTGTGGTGTGTGACCCTTGCTAGTAACGAACATATGCAGCCTGCTCGTTTATGCACTCTGTTTTTAGCTTTTCTGCAAAGGATTTAGTTGGAGAATTTGCTATTTTCCAATTATGCATATCAAGTTGGAGAATTTGCTATTTTCCAATTATGCATATCAGGAAGTTTATGAGATGATACCTTTAACTTTTTGGTTCTCTACAGGGTATTTCTAATTGGGAAAAGGTTTTTAGAAGGTTTGGTGAAGGTGGAAAAAAGAGATTTATTTGTGACAGATTTCAGTATCGTTAACGTGGGATATTTTAGAGGTGCAGGGATTTTAGGAATTTGGTGAAAAAGGTACAGCTCATACTCTTCTTTATCATGTGGCTATATCCATTACTTTGAACGTGATTGAGAAAACCCAACTTTGTTTTGCTCCCAAAAATCTGGATCTAGAGTGGTGAAAGAAAAGATGGTGCAATGATTTTTGGAGGCTTCAATTTTGAGTCTGTATTTGAAACATTAGTGATTTGGCTTAATTCCTTTTTACTAATTTTTATTTTATTTACTCCATTTGACATTTGTTTATTAATTTTCTTTTAATAAATACCAAATTATATGTCATCTTTTTGTCTTGGATATTTTGCGAAAGAGGATCAAAATAATATTTGCGGCAATGTCTACAGTCTTTGTCTGTAATCTATCGTCTCTGATTTGCTGCTGTCATTGCACAACTCCTTCAGATGTTTAGTACAGATTAATAAAAATGTAGTAGTTAAACATATCTTTGTATTGAATTTTCCTGTTGTATAAGCTGTCTATTAAATTGAATATGTAGATGCTTGCTGCATAGTCTGCAGATAATTATTAGTTGAATTGCAGCTATAATCAGGTTTTACAAAGATCTTCTTCTCATTTCTGATAGCAATAGTCTTCCATTTTTATTTATCCGTGTTACGGAAACTACTGATAAGGAAACAAAATCAGTCAACAATTATGGTTCACTGGACAGACCACTTCGTACGTATTCAAGGAGGAATAAGGGAAAGTCAATTGCTTAACTTCGGGATCTGGATACAATGTAACAATGATGGTGAATAATATATATAAAAAGAACTAGGCACTAGTACAGGGATGTCTTGAGAATTATTTTGTAAAAGCTTGAATAGCTGGGCAAGATACTTTTGAGTACTTGCAGTCCTAATCCTTGCTTCTATATCGAATAAAACCATTTTCGCCATTTACTCTCTAACAATCCGTGACTGATTTTTTCTTGATGCAGGTGTCATGGAGCTATCACTGTTAAAAGCCCTTCTCAATAGCATCTCTTCATTTCTACAATTGTCATCTTTGGACAGCATAAACTTGGATCCAGTGCAGAGGCTTTACTGGAAGGCTGAAGAGATTCTGAAGCTTCTAAAGCCAATACTTGATGCAATTGTTGATTCTGAAATAGCTTCTGATGAAGTACTCAATAAGGCATTTCAGGAATTGGGTGAATCTGTTGATGAATTGAGGGAACTGTTTGAAAATTGGCAACCATTATCAAGCAAACTTTATTTTGTGAGTTACTTCTTTGCTAATTTAAATAGATAACGTATCTTAGTCAGAATTTTCTTAATCTTGCACTGTTTAAATGGCATTTTTGCTAGTAATCCTGGTTCTGTTGATGTACATGGGTTTTCATATGCAGATAATATGGATATACATCCTAAAAATTAGCATCTTTTCTCAAATTTCTCAAAAATTAGCATGTTCGCCAATGTGCAAAATCATAAGATTTGACATATTTTCATATGATGCATGGTAAGAGACAATTTGGTTGCTTAATGCTTAAAATGTGTAGCTTAGAGGGGAAGCTACAACTTCTAGCATACAAATAGTCTTTCCTTTCTTCCCTAACCTCTTGAGAAGCTGTTAAAAGAAAAAATTGATCATTTTGTTTTTACAGTTTCCCAGTCTTTACTTCTAAATTAGTATCTTAATTAATGGTTGTTGGACATATCTGATGCTAATAATGGTAGTTTAATGGAATATGATGCTGATAACAATGCTGTAAACCAAAAAACATTCATATAACAGCAGATAAAGGGTCAGTGGAGAGGCACTGGCGAGGGAATGGAAATTTCTAAAGGAGCGGTAAACTGATACTAGGTTCTTGGTTAATAGTTGAGGAGTTGGTAGTTATGAGAATCTCAAATTTATTTCTGCAGTAGGATTTTATGATTATTGTGTAATATTGGGAATTTCGTGTGGGTCTTTTAGTTTGTCAGACGGAGGTGGTACCATTCAACTTTGGGACTTCGTTAAGAAAAATACTGTTGTGAACTAGTGGTAGGTGTTATTAACGTGGACCAAATAAAAGCTTCAGTTTTACCTGGCTTTTAATTCCAAAGTAAAGCTTCTGTCATTCTTA
Source organism: Erythroxylum divaricatum (assembly GCA_025434745.1). NCBI lineage: Eukaryota > Viridiplantae > Streptophyta > Magnoliopsida > Malpighiales > Erythroxylaceae > Erythroxylum > Erythroxylum divaricatum. The sequence continues at coordinate 5,357,969 of JANTPM010000246.1, read as the reverse complement.
TTTGTCATACCATGCTCAGTGGATAGGACTAAAGGAGATACTACCTAAACATCTATTGCTTTGCTGATAAAACAATTCTTCTGCCTTTTAATACCTATTCTAGTATTTATATCCATGGACTCGTTCTGTGATAACTATCTTGTCAGAATGACGAAGTTTCAACTTATAAAGGCTGAAGCAAGAAAGTTCCATTTTCTAGATGTCTTTGAGGTCTTTTGACCTGCTTAAAATAAAAGATTCCTTTTGGAAGAGACTTGCTTGTTTGACGAGCTTCAGTTTCCCTCTTTTTTCTCAGAATGCATCAACAATTCTTCCTCATTTCTTTTCCAAAAGACTTCTTTCTTTTCTACTTTTTTGGATTAAAAACTTATTTTTCTCTTTTCTTTTGGTATTGTTCCAATAAAGTTAAGTCTTTGCCCTCCATACCGATTCCTGCACGAATAAGAAATTTATATTGCTTCTCTCTCGGATATCTGCTTTTTGAGGAGCTGAAAAGAGACTTGAAAGTTAATTTTGATGCATGTGATCTTTTTAAGGAGAATTTACCATTGCTTATTAGCTGTCCATTTCGTCTTCATCTTGACTAGGTTCTGCAAACTGGATCCTTGTTAGCCAAGCTTCGGACTTCAGGCCTAGACATTTTTGATCGATTGAAGCTGTCCCATGATCATCTCCCAGATGAGCTAAGTTCATTGTCTCTTGAGGTAATTTCCTATGTAAATCTTATCATAAGATCGTTGGAATTTCTGTAAAGGTGGAGCATAAACTGCCCATTCCATGGGTGACGAGATGGACAAAACTCCATCCCAGTGGTTAAAGTAGCGAAACTCCAAGGGGTGGATTTTAGGTAGTAGTTGCTAAGGTAAGAAGTTGTGCAAGATAAATTCTCTTGCAATTTCTAACAACTTAAATGGCTGATTGCAGTTTTGCGTTCAGAAAATTAAGCATATGGGGTATGAACAAACAGCATCCACCCTTAAAGAAGCTGTAAAGGAGCAAGCAAATGGTGTTGGAAACAGTTCAGAGATCCTGGTGAAAATTGCCGAGAGCTTGAGCTTGAAGTCCAACCAAGATATTTTGATTGAAGCAGCGACCCTTGAGAAGTTGAAGGAAATTGCTGAACAAGCTGAAAAAATTGGCGAAGCAGAAATAATTGAGCAAATGATTGCTCTTATAACCCGCATGCATGATCACCCTGTTCTGATAAAACAATCTCAGACCAGTAGTCCAGTGCCAATACCGAACGATTTCTGCTGTCCCCTTTCTCTTGAGTTGATGACAGATCCAGTGATTGTGGCATCGGGGCAAACCTATGAACGGGCGTTCATAAAGAGTTGGATTGATCTTGGGTTTACTGTGTGTCCTAAGACGCGACAGAATCTTGCCCACACAAATCTCATACCTAATTACACTGTGAAAGCCCTTATTGCTAATTGGTGTGAGTTAAACAATGTAATGTTGCCTGATCCTGTGAAGTCTCTGAATTTCAGCCAGCTGTCACCTCCTCCTGTGCATGCAGAATCTGGTCTAAACCTGCATGCTTTTCCTCATTTTAGGGGTAACCAACCTATGTCGCCTGAGTCGACTTGTTCAACAGGCTCACCAGGTAAGAACATGATTTCCTCCGGTGGAAGTCATCAAGAGGGAACTTCTCCTCGGCATCCCCGATCTATTTCTGATGTGGTGGAAAATGGGTTGGCATCAGAAATTGCACAATTATCACTTTCACATTCTTATGAAAGGCCAGCTACTTTGGAAGAACGGAATCAGGATTCAATTGATCACCCTTCAGTATCACCATCTAGAAAAGAAGGCCAGAGTTTTTTCAGACAGGATGAACCAACTCATATGAGAAGCAGCTCAGCTTCACCATCTACAAATTTTCCTGGAGCAGAAGGTGATGATAATGGATCTTCTGAGCTATCAAACCATCTATCTTCCCACAGCAGTGACACTTCAGGGGAGGTTAAAGCAGAGCCACGAGCTGCTACTGCCCCTAGCATCCCTGGCAGGGAGCCTGATTTCCCAATTCGTTTGGTTGAGACACGATCTCGAAACTCAACAATCTGGCGCCGACCATCTGATAGGCTTGTACCAAGGATAGTTTCTTCTCCCACCATTGAAACAAGAGCTGACCTCTCTGGCATTGAAACTCAAGTCAGGAACCTTGTTGAGGACTTGAAAAACACTTCAGTTGATACGCAAAGAGATGCAACTGCCGAAATCAGGCTGCTTGCTAAACACAACATGGATAATCGAATTGTAATAGCAAATTGTGGGGCTATTAGCTTACTGGTTGATTTACTGCAGTCAACAGACACAAAGATTCAGGAAAATGCTGTTACTGCACTTCTTAACTTATCGATTAATGACAACAATAAAGCTGTAATTGCTAATGCTGGTGCTATTGAGCCCCTGATCGATGTGCTTAAAACAGGAAGTCCTGAGGCTAAGGAGAATGCAGCTGCTACACTCTTCAGCCTCTCTGTGATTGAGGAAAATAAGGTCAGAATTGGAAACGCTGGGGCAATAAGGCCACTGGTTGATTTACTTGGTAATGGGACTCCAAGGGGTAAAAAGGATGCAGCCACAGCTTTATTTAATTTATCGATATTTCATGAGAACAAGGCCCGTATTGTGCAGGCTGGGGCTGTAAGGCATCTTGTAGAGTTGATGGATCCAACGGCTGGGCTGGTTGACAAGGCAGTAGCAGTTTTGGCAAATCTTGCTACGATTCCTGAGGGAAAGACAGCTATCAGTCAGGAGGGCGGGATCCAAGTTCTTGTTGAGGTTGTTGAGTTGGGTTCTGGAAGGGGGAAAGAAAATGCAGCTGCTGCTCTTCTGCAGCTTTGTACCACGAATAGTAGGTTTTGCAATATGGTGCTCCAAGAAGGTGCTGTCCCACCATTGGTGGCTTTGTCACAATCTGGCACCCCAAGGGCCAAAGAAAAGGTATATAATTGATATGATTGACATTGCTCTTTCTGCAATTCCGTTATTTTCTGCTTGAAAAAGAAGTATACTCTTCCTTCTGGCTTTCAGGCGCAGGCACTACTTAGCTGCTTCAGAAATCATCGACATGGTAATGCTGGGAGGGGCTGATTTAAGAAAGATGGCACCCAAGGTTTTGACATTGCATTTGTACATTTGACTTTGCTTGTGAAGGTTTTACTGTTGATTTTTGTACCTGATTTGTAGAGAAAGAATTTGATTTATGGACATTGGTCCTTGTGAAAACTTTTAGCATGTGAATGTGGGAAGAAAATATACCTCTGAGTTTAGCCATTCCAGAGAGCTTGAGCAGGCAATGCCTATTAGGGGTGATCCCATCTCTTGTTTGTCTTTCATCTCTATGCATCTTACCATCTTTGTCTAAATTTTTTTTTTTTTGGAGGTTCGGAATGGTTTATGTTATTTAAAACCCTACTACAATTGTAACAAGCTTTTCATCCTGTTGTGCCAATTCCACCAGTATTTGTTTCTTCCTCACCCATCTACCTGAAAGTTCCAACTCAAAAGTGGTGGAGCTGAAACCATGTTCTGCCAGTGTATCTCTGTTTGCTTATCTCTCTTGTTGGACGCTACGACTCGCAACTGCAGTAAGATCAGAGCAACAGTCCATCTTACAGGCAAAGGCTTTAGGTCGACGGAAGCATAGTAATTCCGTGATAAAGGCATTACTCAAGTCATGAAAAGCCATGGCCTTGAGTCACTCTTAATACCATAACAACATCTTTCTGCTCCCGCTAGGTCTTTTCAAATCCCTGGAAGCTATTCCCATTTCTTAACAGCCTCAAGGAAAAGGAGATAAGGAGTAAGCCTCGCCAGTGACTTATCAAGTTTCCATCTTTATTACATTCATGATATTACCTCTTATTATATAGTTTTATTTCTGTTTAATAAAAATATAAGATCCCGCATTGGTTTGTTTGATTTACAAGAGAGTGCTTTCTTGTAAGCTGTAAAGATACGAGTTAACTACTATAAATACAAAAAAGAACAAACAGAAAAACGACACACATATGATCTCATTGAAAGTCCATAAGCGAAAAAGTTCTGCTACAAATCACGTTTCTTACTTGGTCTTAATAAGGAACACATCATCGACATGATTAATTTAATTATAAAGAGTATAAGCTTATGGAGGTATTTATGAATAATGTTGAATATCCCTTATTGAAATATAAAAAAAGATGCTTAACAAAGGTTGAACAAGTTGACTATGAGATTATAGATGGGGAACATACTGCTGCTAAATTAAGTGAATTAAGTTGTTTGCATTGTTAGAGAAGGTGAACGGGTTGTAAAGGGTGAATAAACTGCTTTTGATGAGGCTCATACAATTACAAATAATGTAGATAAAAATAATTTTGAAGAACCAAGATATTAAGGTGATAGAGAAACACTTAGTGTCTTTGATGATTCTAATTTGTTGGACTATGAGTACATATTTAATAAGGTGTGTTAGGATATAACAATAATGAGTTTTGGCAATATTTATTAATTGAACATATAAAAATATTAATTGGATATATGGATAATCTTCTAGTTAAAAAAGAATCATATCTTGGATTGAAGTCAATTATCATCTTACCTATTAAATTGTTTTATTGCTGGGTATGTTGGAGATTGGATAGAGTTATTGCTAAATTGTGGAGATGTTGCAGATAAGTGAAATCAGAAGAAAGTGATGGTTGCATGTTTTTTGAATTGAAGTGGGACTCTAATTGTGTGTACATTTTGTGCACATCTTGAACATATGACAGAGATCTATCTTGAAGGTGAGCGTGTTGTAACAGAGTTGAGGTAAGAGTGCGGCAACAATAGTGATGTGCATGTGTAGCATAGTAATATGTGTGCATTAATTGTCAATGAATGTGTGGCATAGTAATGTGTGTGGGCATTAATTACACAAGAAAGAAACTAAGCTTACATGGGTGTGGTTGAGATGGATTTGGTGTTGGTTTAATGAAGAGTGGTGTGCACCTCTCCTAATGATTCTATCAAAATACATAAGTGGAGAAACCAACTAAATGGGTGTGTTGCATACATCTTTTATTTATAATAGAAGTCTATTAAAAACACGCAAGCTGAAGAAACTAAGTTGGATGTGTGCGGCAAACAGAATGCGTGCACGTGTGTCATTGAAGCAATAAGTGTTATGTGTCTATGAAAAACGAGAATATGGCTTGCAGGACTCATCACGAAATCAGCTAAATAACGTGTCCTTACTGGGGGCTATGGAGTTGTGCTTATGTATGGAAACAGCTGAATAACTTGTCTTTTGCATGAGTCACGGTCAAATTGATCTGTGAGCAAGGGTTGGAGCAACAAATGTGTTGGGACTCGATCTGAGAATCGGACCCCAATCGAAGAAATAGAAAACGGATCATAAATAAAGCGAAGGAATTCGAAACATAAAGCGAAAGAATCGAAAACGAATCGAAACACAATGGATCAAACAAATCTAACAAAGGAAATCTAACGCGAACAGCTAAAAGCGAAATCGAAATCTGAAACAAAAATGAAAGAATGGAAGCAAAGCGAAACGAACGGTTCAAAACAAACGAACAGGTCATGAGATGAAAACAAAGTCCAAAGCGGATCGAATAAGAATGGTTCGCCAAAGAGGCGGAAACGAAAGAACAGATCTCAACCCAAAACTGGGCCAAATCAGAAGCCAAATACAAAGCGAAAGTAGCGAAACAAAACGAATCAAATCGGTAAATCAAAGAATCGGATTTACCAAACGAAAGTCAATCAAAAACGAATCAAATTGGTTCGGAATCAAAGCAACAACTTTCCGACATCCGAAAACTTATACCTTATGAAAACTATCGCGTTGGAAACCTTAGACTAAACCAATATGAACAAAGCGATTTAATTTCCTCTTAGGAAATTTATTCTCATGCAAAATCTCAATTCATAATAATAATGATCTTGTATACAATCATACTTATCCAGAAATCCACAAATCATACACGATAAGCACTTCAATATCTCAATTCTAGCAACACAATTCATCGGACCTCCTGTCCGGAATCCATATCATATTCATCCATATCCAAGACATAATCATATCTCGA
>JANTPM010000246.1:5307488-5317616 GCA_025434745.1 Erythroxylum divaricatum | reverse complement strand
TTAAGTGTTTAGGCGTCTCATCACGCTTGCATGCCTTCGCGCATCCTCGCGGGTCTCATACACCTTTGCGCCTTCTCGCGCACTCTCGGGTCTCGCATGACTTAGTTTTCTAACTTTGCGCAGCCTCGCATTCGAATCTCACATCTCATCGAAAATTTCCACCAATGCACGCCAACACGTGCCCACGCATATCAAATCTTGCCTACTCTCAAGACCTTCGTCGATACTTCCTGTATCCCTCGCCTACTTCACAAGTTCTTCGAGTTTTGCTCGCTAACTCGTAAGACTTTGCTCGCTAACTCGTAAGACTTTGCTTTGTTCCTTGTCAACATATCTTCCTTGTGTCAAACATTGACCAAGGCTCACCAATACTCCCACAATCAGAACTTAGGAATTTAACAGTTACCATCGAAGAAAGAAATGAAATACTCAAATTAGCTATAAGCCAAACATATCCTAAAAGCAAAGAGCAACGCGTGAATTTATTGGGCCCCACTTGAGATCATACATCGTTCCTATAAATCACGTAAATTGCATTTTAGAAAATCCATCTCCTTCTCAACGCGACGGTCCATCAGCGGTTTCACGCACACACCCAAAGCTACTACTTTCCGTCACGTTACGCGATAATCGGCACACCGCAGCGCCTTCAATCGCGGCGGCACGATAACATGCTCCAACGGTGATGTTTTCCATATTTGACCATCGCATATGGGAGCTCAAACCCTAACCTGGGTAATTCTTCGTCCTCGTTTCTATCTTTCGAATAAGAATTAGGATTTAGGGTTTTGTATTTGACCGATCAAATCCGGGGATTGATGACTAATTTCAGAGGAATTGCTGAGTGAAGTTGTTGATTGGTTGCCAAAGTTGCATGATTCAACCATTTTGTTTGTTCGTTTAAAAAAGTTTATGGTGTCATTTTGTGTGATTGAGTGGTTTTTTGGGGAGTTCACATAAAAAAATCATGCGTGGTTTAATTTTCTGGGGATCTTGTACCTTTTTTTGTTAAACTTTCGTTCTATTCCTTTCCCAAAAGTTATGTATGGGTTTTGATCACAGTGATGATATAATTTCCACGGTCATTTTGCACGAGCCTGAGATTTGGTGGGTAGTCCACTACAACTTCATGGAGAGGGTGTGAACATGGTCTGCGTTCTTTATAATAACGCTGTTCCTTTCTTTGTTCTTTATTATATTGAAATTGTCTCTTGGCCTTCAGAATATTTTTGACGCAGGAGCATATTCCTATTTATTATTTCTCTGTTTTCTTATTTGTTATTCGTTGGCAATGTTTTCTTATGTGGATTAGGTTTCCTTTTTAGTAACTCTATCCAAAATAGGAATTCATGGTTATATTTGTTTTCTCGATTATGAATAAAAATTCTGATAGGACTGCTAAAATTAAAAGATTTTACAACACAATTCAATCGGTTCATGTTATTATTGAATTTTATTGAAGAGGTTCTTTTATAATCCCTAATTTTTCCAATCACAATCAATCCTGCTCCTATGTATCCGCCTATATCAATAGTTAACTTGAGCAACAATTACTCATACCTTGGTTACTTCTATTCAATTCCTTTATTGAGAGTCATGATGATGTTGTTTATCGGTAGCGTTGACGTATTAATTGCAATTTATAGTAGGTGATGGTGGTTTATTTAGTTTCTAAGATATTGTTTCTGATGCAGCTAAGATTATACATGAATTAGCTAATATGGGCCCTGGATTGGAGCTAAAAGAGAAATGGGAAGTGACGATGGAAACTTTGGCTAGCAAAGAAAATGGACATGGACCAAAAGATCCCGTAGAGAAGGATACAGAATCCACAATTAACCATGAGGAGAAAATCTCTCATGCAGATATTCAAGAAGGCCACTCCAACGTAACAGTTGAAGATGAGGACATGTTTATTGATATACTTGATTGTAGAGGTTCTATTGACAAAGGACTTGTTGATTCAAGATGTGAAGATGCAAATGAGAGCATGAGTTCTTTTGGTGATACAACATCTGAATCTGATAATAATCCAATATTGAGTGGCACTGAAGTTGAATCAGGACAATCTATTGGTGATCGGCCAGCATCAGTATTTGATGATTATGGTGGATTGTTCCCAGTAAGGTAGCTATGATTTGATAACACCCCTTGCATAGATGTTGGTATTATGATATTGGAGATGGACAAATATAATATGCATCCCTCTTTGGCATCACCTACGGCTATGAAATCCATTTTTTCCCTTTGGGAGTTTTCAGGGAATATCTGGGATAATTTTTAATCTTTTCTGTTTAGGGTTGCTACTTAAGCATCTTAGTTTGACTGTGTTTGTTAGCATATTACTCTTTTTGATCCTTTTGTTATTTTCTGATTATGGAGGAAAGATTGAGATTATTGTCTGAATATCCAAATGTTTTTGCTATTGTTAGACTGTTTCCTTTCTAATTTAGTATGCTTTTTTGTGAAACATTATAAAATCCTTTGTTTGTCTATTGGTAAACGGATGGGTCATTCATTTACCTTGATTTCCTATCTGAGTCTGTTCTGTTCTGCATGGTGATAACAGGAGAAACATACTGTCAAACTTTGGTTTTCCTGTAGAAGTTTGCCTCATGGTTTTTACTTGACCTGAACTGACCATTTAATTGTTATTTACTTTCCAAATCTTTTAGAAGGAAAAAGTTAACAGATCACTGGCGGAGATTTATACGTCCTGTGATGTGGCGATTGAAGTGGATAGAATTGCAAATAAAGGAATTCAAGTCTCAAGCTCAAAAATATGATAAAGAACTTACGGAACATGAACAAAAGAAGCACTATGGTTTTGGAACATTTATGATGGAAGGTTGTGATGCAAAATCGCTGCCATTCTTGAGTTGTGCTCGGAGAAAAGTTATGAAGAGGAGGAAACGAAAGAGATTTGAGGAGACAACTGATATAGGATCATATATGCTGCAGCACAACCTGTTTTCCTATTATGGTATTGTGTATATCAATTCTTGCTTGTAGGAATACAATAGATTAAATCTGATAATTTCAGAAATGAAAATTAGTTGTTTATCTTTTTTGCTTTTTACCAGAAAATAAGAAGTCTGCTACAATTAGTACTGCTTTGGATGATGAACACATTAATACAGGTGAGAAGTAAATACAATGCTTTTGTATTTCATATTTAGTGGTTTTGTAACCTAAAATGGCAGTAGTAACTCTACCATGTCTAACTGCATTTTGTTTCATTCTCTTTAAATGTCCTTTGCCTCTAGAACATGATATATTACATAATCCCAATATCAAAACTAAAATACCATGCCCCACTGATATGTTTTTCTTAAAAAATTTTGGTAGGAAGATGACTTGAAATTGAATGCAAAAGGAAGTGCCATAGAAAAATGTGGTAAGATGTTTGTTGGACTAAAAAACTTTCTGACCGACTGTTCTTTGTTGCAGATAAGACAGTCTCTGGCAATGATGATTTTGGGTTTCAGTATGAATGGCAATCTATTTTGTCTAGAGATAGTGATGACATCAGTGAACATGTACTTCAAAAGATTGAAATGCTACAGTCAAAAGTTCAGAAGTTGAAGGCCAGAATAGAAAAGGTGATCAGTGAAAATCCTGGGAAATTTGCCTCCGTTAATAGGTTGAGCTTGCCTGCACCTTTCGATGCATTCGATAGTCCAGATCAAGCTTATGTTTCCAATCCCACTAATGGAGACAGAATGCTGCTGAGATCTGTAGCTGAGGGTAACATGGAAGATATTACACATGAGAGTGTGGTTTCAAATCGTGCAAAGGGAACCCATCTTCCAAACATGATTAAAAGTGCCAGACCTCAAGAGGTAGTTTTATGTGGAAATGTGAGTGTTAGATTTAACCTGCTTAATACTTTTATTTGTTCATCAGTGTATAAATTGTGGGGTATATGGGCTTAAAATTTATGTTCTTTCTGTTTCTGCTAAATATTGTCTTGAACAAGTCTCGACTTAAACCTGTGATTCATACACTGATCATCAGTGTCTCTTGCAAGCACTGGAGATTGTTAGATTGTTAGATTTTTAGTTTTTTTCCCTTGTTCTGACTATTTATGGACTACTGCTTGTTTATTTCGACAAAACCTGTTCTCTTTGACAATGACTGAAATTTAACTTCTAGTAGCGGGGCAAACTATTCAGTAATTTTTGGAAGAGTGTTTGGTGTACTTGAGGGGGGCTTATCCAGGCTGAGGTTAATTTAATTTGGAGAACTAGGTCTACTGTTAGTTGTATGGTTTCTAGAGTTTGATAAATTGAAAATACAGCTGATTGAAACCAAATATGAGATTTCATGGATTTGCAAAACTTTTCTTTCCACTGTTTATAAAGACACTGATGCACACACTTGGGAATGGAGAAAGAATTGTTGAAGTGAACTTTGTATCTGTAGATGGAGGATGGAATTTTGATACATAATCAGGCAGCGAAGGAAGAAATTAAAGACTTGAAGAATATTGGAAGTTGGCTTCCAGAAACTCATGAGAAACTGCAGGAACCACAAGCTGTAGAAGATTCAAAAACTGTTATTCCAACAGAGACAATTGTTGACCGTGTGAATTACGGTGGGAAAACACTTCCTAAACCTAGGACTAATGCTTTAAGCAAGAGGAGAAAGCGGGGTAGGAGAAAATCTGGTGCAGGTCGATGGAGCCGGAGATCTTAGCCGAAATAGCTTTGAATTGGTGTCTTTGTCTCCTATTTCATATAGTATATATGTAAAAATGAACTTCTGATGAGAATTCTGTGTCCCAAACAAAAATAATAGTTGTATATGCTCTTTATTCTGTGAATAGATAGTTTTTCTTCTCCTGCTGCAAATTCTTTGGTCCTTCCTGATTCTATGGGTCAAGGTGGTTCATTTTGCTCAGGTCTATTTGAGTGGCCCTTACTTTACAAATGTTTTTATGTTACAAAAGCAAAATGCAGAATCTGAGGTCTGTTATCTTTGAAAAGGGGTACAACCTCCCCAAGTCAGGAATCAGAGTTTAGGTTGGAAATGGTCAGACGAGATAATGGGATTCCTTGCTTTGCTTCCAACTTAAAGCAATTCAAACAACCTATTCCTTGGTTCCACTTTTCTCTACATTATTTAACCAGTCTCATTTGTATCATTGTACCACCGCGTTTGCTCCTAACTCTTGAGTTTCGCAAGATGGGAATGTTTATGAGTTTCATGGGAAAAGGTTTGAAGCATGTTTTACCCTGATATCAACGTTCGTCCATTTTTTCTTTTCCTCTATGCACTTAACCTTCTTCCTCTGAAGAAAAACTAATTCCGCAACCGTATTTTTTTTTCCCTCAATTATGTGTTAAGTACTAATCAATACAATTGGCTAATCTTTGGCATGCAGGTGTGCCCGCAACCCAGACGATAGGTTATGCAATGGGTATGCTCCACAAGCAGTTCGTGAAAAAAGATATCAAGAACTTTGAGGATTTCCATGGTGCTATTCTTAATATCTTCATGTAAGGGCATACTATCTTGTTGCTCCCGATCTATAAAATGGGGGGGGAAAAAAGACTAAAAAAGGTTTTTCATAACCGTAAGGGCATTTTGGTTGGCACCATCACTTGATGCTGCTTGTTTCTCTTCTGCAAATCTTCCTTTAGATTTCGGTATGATGTAAGGTAGATTTGTTATTGAACTCTTCGCTTTAAACAATTTAAGAAAGTGGAATGCCTAACTTCTGTAACTTTAAGAAATATATAGATTGTCCAAACTGTACGTAATCTAGCTGCTACACCTTCCTTTCTTCCTATTTAAAGAATATATTTAAGAGATTTAAGAGTAGCGGGTGTATCTTCACACTAAAATTAGAACACATTTTTGTTTCTCCGTTTATATCAATCTGGATACTAAACTGATTACTCTCTGTAACAATTGCCGCTCGCAGCTCATTCAACTCCGCGTTGCCTGGAAAACATTACGACGTACCCTCACGGACAGAAGTAGAGGTCATAATGCCACGATTTTGTCACTTTATCTGCGTCATTACATAACAAAACTGTTAATAGTTTTCTGCTTAACAGGAATGCTTTAATGCTTGGATAAGTGCTGATGAAGAGACGAAAAAGAAGGAAGTGTTTGTTAACTTCATGAAGAATAAAGTAAGTCTGAGCAGGATCGATGCCTATACCATGTCTATAGGGATGGCGACGCCACCAGCAGTCATGGCAGCGAAGAGGGCAGGAGAGAAGTTGCCACAACTTAACATGATAAAATTCATTCCTGATGTCATTTTCGTCCCATCGGCCACGGTATTGGCACTTATTTCTGCAAAACTCACTAGGAGGATGCTTCTTGAAAACACATCATCTTAATGACTTGTCTTAACCCAAGCATCTCCACAAATATGTACATAAGTTTGTCCTTATTGTTGATGATATAAACATGTGATCGGATTAATAAAATGTAGCGTAGGAAGATGTTTTTAACTCTTTTTATCTTTTTTTGATGTTCAAACCATTCTCAGGCTAATTTGTGTTTCAGCAAATCTGCTAATCGCAAATCACAAAAAGAACAGCAGAATTTATTATTGGTGGAGACCATAGTACAACGATGGTTGAAAGTCTTGACTAACAAGATAACTAAGTTCAAGGGCACTTGGAGGTGCCCTTGGAGTTCTTCTTGTCTCTGTAACAAGGACATTCTGACTTGTTTCCGTAAGTTCCGGAAGGAACACACTTACAGTCGTTGCAGCATATCATACAATACCTTATGCAGCGTTTCTGGAATCCTGCCTTTGCACACCTAACCCCGCACATCGACTCGCAGGAATCTTTCAAACATCACAACCAATAGGGAAACATCTAATTAGCTCATATTATCAATATACTCTTAAGCGAAAATTTATTACCATTACAACTACAACAGATCACAGTCAGCCTCACTACAGTGATTATAATAACCAAAACAACCACAATGCCTGAAAGTTTACGGTTAAGTTACAGGTTGATGCATGCATGTAGCTCGAAGAGTGAAAATTTAAACCCTTGATCATAAGATAGCACATACATGTATTGTTGTTTCTAACTGCCTATCTATAAGACATGTACGTGCTTGGACACTAGCGGAAAACAAAACATACTTGGAGCTGGGATAGGCGGTCCAGCTGCCGTGTCAGCAATAGCTGATTGAATGAAAGAGGAGCTAAGAACCAGCAAAAGAAGCAGCGAAGTTGCAAGAACAGGCCTCATTTTCGACTTCTAAAGATAGTGGCAAAAGAAAGAAGAATCAATGTCTAGTCAGCTGTTAGAGAGGCTAGGACTATGATTAATGTAGCTTATAACAGATGAGGGTGGCTTGGATTTTAGACCTACATTTATAGTAACCTTAGTAGTAAGACTCGTGAGGGACTTGATTTGACGTAAGCATGGAGGGAAGAAACTAGGTCTAGTGACACCAAAACACAGTTGTCATCGAGAATATCAGGTGCGCATTTGCTCTACAGCTTTGTTACAGCTAATATGGAAGCACAGCTGATGAGAGTTGGTGGGTAGGTACTGGGTATCACATCTTGTCTCCACTTTGAAAGCTTTGTTCTTTAACTAGGTTTTGTGCCATACAGAAGCTTATCAGCAGTTTCCTTTGAAAGCTGACAACTCCTAATTTATTGAATATCAGAGGCAAGAATCCACCTATAGATATCCTATAGCTAGTGGAGTAATAGAACAATTCTTTGTCTTCTGCTTCAACCCGTACACAGGTGCTTACTCCAACAGTACTGAATTTAATAATGCCATATGCTATCTTATTCAAAGCAAGTGTCTCCAATTCTTTTTTTTTTTTTAGTTTATTGCAATGTTATAAATATCTTATCAAACTTAATACTGGATTGAGTTCTGGTAAAGTACTATATTTGTATTTGTTAGTACTGGATATCGTTTCAGGTAATTTTTAAAATTTATAAAATAGTTTTTAAAATTTTTAAAATTTGCAAAATAATTTATTGATATATTTATAATCAAACAGAACAACAACTGATATAATTTCATTTCCAATTTTCAAAATCAATTGTATCATTCTATTTCCAATTTTCAGATCACAAATACAAAACTAAAAAAAATATCGCGAGCATTCAACTTCAACAATACAATTCCAGAATCTAAAATTCAACTTATTCATATACACCCAACTCTAATATCGTGATAAAACTCCTCCAAGGCTTCAACACCGTTAGCATTCAATATTTCAATCTCAACATTCAACATTAGAATCCAAAATCCAACCAATCCAACCAATTTAGATACAAGCAACTCCAATATCATCCGCATTCAACAATTCAAATCACAAATCCATCATCCAACTTTCACAAATCCATAATTCAACACAATAAAAAATTCAATGAAGTAGGAAAATTTAAAAACAGAAAAACACACACCAAAAAATAAATTACGAGGATTAGTCGATGGGGCCTTGGGTGGTTGGTTCCTGTTGGTGACAGATGGTGCGGTGTGTCGGTATTTGAGGCCGATATCAATAACATAGATACCATACCATTTTTTAGCTGGTACGATACGGTATTCGTATCTGTTGTTTATTTTCCCCGCTTGTTCTTTAATAATCTAATTAGCCACTTCACCCTTGCTTGAGTTTGCATTGTTATCGCATTTTAGTGTCAATTACTTGTGTTAGCTTTTTCTTCTTTCTAATTTATTCCTTTTAGAAATACTTTCTACAGCTTCTCCTATTTATTATGATAAATGTGTGATAATCAATGGTAGTAAGAATAGAATTTATGTTAAATATACGTTTAAGAAAAAGAAATCTTTAGTCCTTATGTTCCAATTTAGTTTATGATTCTTATTATTTAAATATTCGAATATATTATAATTTTTAAGGTACTTTTATATCAAATGTACAATTATTATTTAAAATTGCAATTGTAATTGATTAGTGTCTAAAATTTAGCTGTTGTCACATAAGTAAAATTTTTATATTTCAAGTTAGTTTTTCTGAGTTTTTAATATATGTTTCAGCTCTTAAAGATTTATATGGTAATCAGAGTTATTGTAAATAAATACAATGTCAAGTATAATATTATATTTGCTATTATTTATGATGGACATAAACTTGATTATATTAGTAATGAATACTCACAACATGACCCTAATAGGATTAAAGGATTTAAGTCATGAAGAATAAAATAAAAATGATTGATAAGCAATTAAGATAGAAGGATTGGAAGTTTGATTATGAAATTAAAATGTAATAGTTTTCATTGTATATTCTAAAAATTACACTTATGAATTTAGGAAGATAGAGTCTATAAATAAGAAAGGAACATTTTTAGCTACTCATAAATTAGTACATTAGAAATGCAATATTAGTGGTTATTGAATGATGCTTTATATGAACTGTTAGAACTGCTTTAGAAATTGTTAGTGTAGTAGTTTTTCATTTGTAAATTATTTTTTGATTTTTAGATATTTTTTCAATAAGAATATTGGTTGTTGTTAGTTTTTAGGAATTTTTAAAATTAATTTGTAGTTAATTTAAAGGCCATGTTTGTTGTTATTACGATTATTATTTTTTATCTAAATAAAAGTTGTACTCAGTCAGAGTAGTGAAAACTTATTTACTTATCAATTTCTTCTATTTTTCTTCTATTTTATTTCCTAGTTATTCAATATATAGTATCAAACCCCTCTTCTTAAGGGATCTGTAGCAACCAAAAAAGTAAGTTTCTTTGCTCCTTAATGAAAATTACCATACCAATTATAAATTGTTAAGATGAATGTTTACTTGTAAGCGCATGCTCTTTAGGAAGTAGCAAGAGAAGAGTTTGAAATTTTACCACTACAAGAAAATCCTACAATACAACAAAACAAAGCTCATCAGAATCATACATTCAAAAAGTTCAAAGAAAAATGTCTATATTCAATTGTGTTTGATAGTCTATTCATCCAAATTATGAATTTAGAAACAATATTTCAAGTATGGCATTACCTTAAAGCTAAGTTTCAAGGCAACAGATGAACAAGATATGTGTAACATCCCGTTACCAATGTGATGGGTATATCAGTAATTTGGATCGGGTTAGAATTGAGTACAGGCTAATGTTTGATTGCACATGCATTATAGCTTTTATAG
>JANTPM010000246.1:5271607-5306079 GCA_025434745.1 Erythroxylum divaricatum | reverse complement strand
TTCTTGCTATAGAACTTCATTTCAATCAACTCATCCACTTAATCATTCATATTACTAAATCAAATTGTCACTCAAGGCTCGGGGTCCAACATCCTCATTACATACATTGTGGCAAAACTAATCGCTCTCATTCTAAGTGTTAGCACAAACCTGATGCAAAGTGCAACAAGTGGAACCAAATGAGGCTTGTGGAAAGAATATGCAAGAATAAAGAAAATCAAAAGGTGGATGTAACTTAATATGTGAATTAAGAGCTTGAGGAGCAACATTTCGTAGCATCACATTATGTAAACGACAAAGAGGTTGAAACTTGGCTAGTAGATAGTGGTTATACAAATCACATGACTAATAATGTCAAATCATTAAGAGAGCTTGACACATCATCAATTTTCAAAATAAGAATTAGAAATGGAGAATATATTAATATGAGAGGTATAGATTAAACTCTTTTTAAAGTTAAAATAATTACTAATGTGATGCATATTCTAGAATTTAATCTAAACTTAATAACTATTGGTCAATTAGTTAAGAAAGGTTTGAAAGTGCAATTTGAGAATAAGAGATTCAAAGATGACAATGGAATGGAAATATTTTCAACAAAAATGAAGAATAAGCCTTCTCTCTTGATTTAATGAAAATGGAGCAAGCAATATACCAAGCTTTTGTGAGAAACACCAACCTATGGTGTAAAAGGTTGGGACACTATTATCATTAAAGCTACAGTTTGGATATAGTAACATGAATTAGTGCGAGGCTAAATTTCATTAGAGAACTAATAAATTTTAAACTGCAGAACTTGTCAATTTGGCATACAAACAAGGCTAACATTTAAAATTTTAGAGAGCCACATACAAGCTTTAAATTATGCGTATTGATCTTAGAAACCTTTCAAGATAACATTTTGTAAAGGTAATAAATATTATATTGCCTTCATACATGTACTGAACAGAATGTGTTAAATATATTTTCCCACTTTTAATCTGATGTGGCTAGTATATTTTGGAGATTTAAAACATGAGTAAAGAAGCAAAGTGGTCATAATATAATGGTGATAATTTTAGACATTGGAAAAGAATATAATGCAAATCATTTCAACAAATTTTGTTCAAAAAGTATGATAAAGTATCAGCTTACTACCCTCTATACTCCACAATAAAATAGGGTCAATAAGTGGAAACATAGTACCATCATAAACATGACTCCTTACTTCTTGTATAAAAAAGGTTTACCTAATAGTTATTAGGCTAAAGCTCTAAACATGGTTGTCTTCTTATTAAATAGATTAACAACTAGAGCTTTTCGCAATGAAAAACCTTGTAAAGTTCTGCTTAAACTAAACTTTCTCTAATAAATATCAAAGTATTTGGTTGTTTGTATTTCTCTTATATTTATCAGGCAAAGAAAGATAAGCTTGACAAGAAATCTAAGCTTAGTATCTTAATAGGCTATAACAACACCTCCAAAGCCTATAAAATATATCAACTTTAAATAAAGAAAATTGTAATTAGTAAAGATGTTTTATTTATAGAAGAAGAGTAGTGGGATTAGGATGTAAATGATGGAGTTCATCATTTAAGTGTACTATAATTAAATGATGAAAACTTTGATTAGCCATCAATAAGAGGTACAAGGTTTCTTTTTGATATTTATGCTAGAAGCAATTTTCCTATATTAGAATCAGCAAGCTTTGTAGAATCAATGTAAGAGTGGATAAGGGTAGATGTCATAAAAGAAGTGTTGTACGTGATCAAAAGAGATTAGGCTTGGCAACTTATTGAAAGACCTCAAAATAAGAATTTTATTCGCATAAAATGGGTCTTTAAGACCAAGCTTATTGCTAATGGATTAGTAAACAAAACATAAAACAAGGCTTGTTATAAAGGGTTATGCACAAGTCTTTACGGCAGATTTTTCTTAAATGTTTTCTATTATGACAAGACTTGACACTATCCGACTATTACTTGCTATTGAAAAGCTCAAAAACGGTGGAAAGTATTCTAACTAGACGTGAAATTTGTATTTCTGAATTGTTTTTTAAAGAAAGTAATTCATGTTGAACAACCAAAAGGAACTGTACAAAGGTTGGGGGAGAAAGTGTATTTGTTAAAGAATGCTCTATATAGCCTAAAATAGGTATTGAAAGCCTGATATATAGATGATCATCTTCTTGGTTTAATTTTTTTCAAAAGCTTGAGTTAAGTAACTTTGTAGATGAAAAAGACATATTTTGATTTAATTATTACTTTTATCTATATTGATGATTTGTTGGTTATTGGAAATGATTAGGAGCTCAATAATAATTTCAAAGCTAAAATGATGAAGGAATTAGACATGACCTCCTTGGTTTGACAATGAAACAACAGATGAATGAAATTTTTATAAGCCAATGCAAATATGTCAAAGAGATCTTGAAGAATTTTCATATGGAAAGTTGTAAGCCTGTAGACCCCCATTTGCAATCTAGAGCAAAGTTTTTTTAGGATGATGGGACTTCTAAGGTAGATGAGAATCGTTATAGGAGTTTAATTAGATGTCTTATGTATCTCACTACTTCTAAACCTGATATTGTGCAAGTTATTAGCCTTTTATATAAGTTTATGCATTGTTTTAGTGAGGAAAATATGTGAGCTACTAAAATGTATTGCAAGGTACATTAAACAAATTGTTGATTATGGAATTAATTATGTAAGTAAAAATTTTAAGTTAATGGTTTCTTAGACAACAACTAAACAGGTTCAGTTGATAATTGTGAGATCCCACATCGGTTGAAGAGGATAATGAAGTTTGTTTTATAAGGGTACATATACCTCTTCCCCATAGATGTGTTTTCTTGGGTATGAGAAGAGCAAAACTATGAAAGTCTTGGCCCGATGGGCAACCCAAAGCGGACAATATCTGTGGACTGATGGTATGGGCTATTATAAATGGTATCAGAGCTGGTTCTCCACCCGTTGTGCCAGCGAGGACGTTGGGCCTTAAGAAGAGTGGATTATGAGATCCCATATCAATTGGAGAGGAGAACGAAGTACGCTTTATAAGGATATAGATACCTCGTCCCCATAGGCATGTTTTTTTATATGCGAGAAGAGCAAAACTGTGAAGGCCTTAGCCCGATAGGCAACCCAAAACGGACAATATCTATGGACGGGTGATCTGATTTGTTACATTGGTATTAAGATAACAGCTAATATTTTTTAGCTTTAGTTCAATTGTGATCAATTGGTGTTCAAAGAAGTAAGAAATCATTGCTTAAAGTATTGCAACTGCTAAGTTTATTGCAACAACAACGAACTATGTTATTTGGCCCAGAAAAATTTTATTGAATTTAAATTTGCATCAACAAGAACCAACAAAGATTTATGTCAACAATCAAGCAACCCTATCAATCTTTTCTGCTCCAATTTCTATGAAAACATAAAGCACCTTGAGATTAAATTTTATTTTTTAGAAGAAAATTCCAAAAGAAGGTAAAGTAACTTACTTTATTGCATATCCAAATAACAAGTTACTGATGTTTTAACCAAAGTTTTGTCTAAAACAAATCACTTATTAATTTGTCTACTTCTATAATATTTTATTTCTTTGTATTCAACATAAACATGTGAAATTTCATAGTACAAGGTTTGCAATTCACACTTGTTATGTTTCTTATCCTTATGTAAGAGATGGAGGTAGACATGACAATTTAAGTCTGACTAGAACTCAAGTCAAGTTAAATATATTTTGGGTTAGGTTCAGGACTTACAATATTATGACAATTTTCTCATTCTTATAAGACTTAGTCTGTAAATGAATTGACCCAGAGTATATATGAGTCTTGTCGGCATTAAATTTTTCTTGATAAACCTGAAGCAATAGCTACATACATAAGTTCTCACCTCATATATCTGATGAGTAGTCTTACCTTCCCGCTACTAACATATATATTTCTTTCCATTCATGTAATAAGATCAGGTATAAGTACGAGGACTTCCTATAGCCAACCATGGTAACAACGTTGTTTGACCTGAGAATGTTTAGGACATATCATTTCAACCCAAATTCTGGATAACTAAACAACAGAGTAAACCTACATAGCCTAAATAGTAACTAGGTATACATACAACAAATAGAGAGAATTTTTGTTGTATTTCTCATTCACACACCTAAAAAATAATGATGTACAAGATTGGTTTGTATATTAAAGAGAAGAATGCAAACAATGGAAACTAAAACCTAATTATATAGATGCAAATCAGGCCATAATTGGCTCCAATTATTGAAGTAGAATATCTCTTCTTCTTGTGTGATTATAGACTGAGACAGAGGATCCACCGAAGAGCTTATAAGGGTGCAAGAGCAAGGCGACCCAGAGGACCTGTTTTGGGAGAGATAAAGGACCCAGCAACGAGAGAGCGAGGCAACTCAAAGGACCTATTTTGGTTGAGACAACAGAGAGAAAGCGAGGTGACTTAGAGGAGATAGCGACATGACCCAAAGATAGCGACGCGAGGGGGAGTTGGGTGGTCGTGTGATTGTTCTATGGAGTTCACAGATCCAGACATCGAAGCAACAGTGACCATATCCAGATTTGAGAAGCAAACCCACACGAGCTTCGTTCAACTTGCTACGACCCAGATGTCCTTGACCTACGTGTCCATGATAGAAAATGGGCCACCTTCAACCTTGTCCATGGAAGGTTTTCCTATGCTCACTCGAGAGGTAGGTTAGAAAATTGCATCTGGAAAGGGGGAAAAGATCACTAAGAGCTTCAAATTCCCATAAATACTCTCCCAATAATGGCATTTAGACAAAAATAATTTAATTACGGCGACCTAAGACACAACTGAAATACTGCCCCAATGTTATAAAGGATGGCAACGCCAGTCCACGGATTGAATTGTTGGAAGTCAGAGCGAGGATTTGGTCTATTGCCCTGGTTGGCTCATTCTAGAGCAAGATACCCACATTTCTAATCATCATTGTCTGGGCCACTGTACAATGGGATAAAAAAGGTTTGGAAAAATTTTTACTAATAGATAATGACACTATTCTGTTTAAATTTATTACTGATAATAATTTGAATGAAATATTGGAAATGAGACCTTGGCATATAAGGAGTCAACCCATGTTTATTCACAAGTGGACACCTAGGAAAACATTTGATAGTGAATGTGTGAAATTTTTACTATGTAGGTGCATTTTCATAATCTACCTCTAAAACTTTGAGCAATTGAAGGATTGAATTTTTTGGCAAGTTCTTTAGGTAAGCCCATTGGTATGGATGCTTAAATATCCAGAATGGAGCCAATTGGATATGCAAAAATATGTGTGGAGGCCAAAAGAAATGCTATAATACCTAATCATTTACCAATTCTCAAGTTGGGTGAAACCGGAGAGATTGAGCAATCTGAAGTTAAGGTGACATATCCCTGAAAGCCTCAAAACTCCACCAAAAAATGGGTTCCTACAAGAAAACTTTTTCAAATTGGATGGCAGGATGAGTTATTAGGGGTTAAATCTTCTCGAGTGGATAATGATGAGGCAATGGGTGTACAATTTGATGTTAATGAAAATCTGGGTAACTCAAAAATAGATACTCTAAACACTAAAATGGGAAACCCAATATAACATCTGGACACTCCTCTTGGTTAAAGAAACATGATAACTAGGAAGAAGTAACTACTAAAAAAGTTTCACAATCAGCGGAAGAAGAGAAAGACAATAAACCTGGTTTACTGGACCATGATCTAAGCAAATTGTTGTTGATATAACCAAAGAATGATAGAATTGTTGAGATAGCATAAAAGTTTCATAAGAGTTTCCCTAGATCGACTAGAAGGAAAAACAAAAAGAAGATGTATTCCCCTTAAATGATCAATCTAATATGGAATACAAGAAGGTTAAATGAGCCTCTCAAACAATCTATGATGAGAGAATTAATAATGGATAGTAAGCCAATTCTGGGTATATAACTCAAAATGGACTATCCTTTTTGGGTGCTTAATGGAAGATAATGACTAATCATTTACATCATTATAATGGTCGGAGAATTTGCTTATATAATTCAAAACAAATGGAGGTGCTTATTGAAGTTTAGTGAAGTTGAAGGTAGATCAACCAAATAATATATAGCCAATAACACAAAATAGACCCCGAGCCAAGTTGTACTCTATCTTTATACCTGTTAGAGAGTTATGATCTTATAAGTAGATTAAGTGACTCATTGTCATGTTGTTTTTTAGATTTTCTAGTATTAATATAATTCCTTACATTTTTTTAAAGAATATCTCATCAATATCTCAACAATCCCCCTTAATTTAGTGCATAGACATCATATATGCCCAGTTTGTGAATCCATCTCAAGAAATCATGACTTGACATTGCTTTATTTAGAATTTTTGTTGCCTGATCTTTAGATTGTATTTGAGGCACTTCCAAAATCTTACTGTCTAACTTTTCCTTGATAAACAACTTGTCAACTTCAACATGTTCAGTTATATCACGTTGGACTGGATTGTGAGTTATATCACTAGCAACTTTGCTGTCACAATATAACCAAACTGGGTGTTGTTGTGGATAACCTAAGTCTTGTAGTAGCAATCGTAACCATAGAGCTTCACATAATCCAAGTATAAGTCCTCCGTACTCAAATTCGACACTTGAGCGAGAGATTATATTATGTTTCTTGCTTCTCCAAGTAACAAGATTACCTCGTACAAAAATAAAGTTGCCAGGTGTAAATCTCCAATCAACAAATGCTCCAACCCAATCGGCATCAGTATATACAACAATGTCTTCAACACTTGCATTTTTCTTAAACAAAAAATGTCTTCCAATTGCAAACTTTAAATATTGCAGTATTCTCATAATTGCTTCCATATGTTTCTCTCCAAGATTGTGCATGAATTGGCTAACAATGCTTAAGGCATAAGCTAGATCGAGTCTTATATGGGCCAAGTACACATTAGTCTTCCAACAAGCCTTTGATATCTTCCTTTATCAACAAGGACCTAACCTTCTTTTATGTAAGGCTTCAATCCCTCCTCATCTGGTGTATCAATTGGTTGACAACTGACATTCTTGTTTACTTCAATAAATCTAAGGTGTATTTTCTTGAGACAAGAAAATTCCCTCTTTTGATCTGGAGACTTCTATTCTGAGGAGTATTTTAAGCACCCTAATCCTGTATCTCAAATTATACACATAACACATTTTTGGCCTCAAATCTGATATACATTATTACACTTTTATATGAGATTTTCAATACACAAATATTTGATCCTAAAATTTAGAAAATTAAAACTCAGAAAATCTCACATAAAACTTTAATTGTGTATATCAGATTTCAGGCTAAAAATGTGTTATGTGCATTTTTTTCTCGACAGATATTTTCTAAAGGCTTTTACTTTATCAAGATAATTTCCTGTTACAACCATGTCATCTACATAGACAATAAGAGTTATAACCTTGTCCTTTACTCTTTTTAGGAATAAGGTATGGTCAGAATTGTTATGGGGTATCCAAAAGCAATCATTAACTTCATGAATCTCTCAAACCACACTTTTGGAGATTGCTTTAACGTATATGATGCCTTTTTTTTTAACTTGCACAATTTTCTAGTCACACTTTTAAATGTCATACACCCTAGTGGAAGCTCCATATAAATATCTTCAGACAATTCTCCATGTAAGAAGGCATTTTTAACATCAAACTGGTGCGGTGACCAATCTAAGTTAACTGCTGTTGAGAACAATACTCGTACCATATTGATTTTTGCCACAGGAGTAAATGTTTTTATTTAATCGACTCCATAGTTTTGTCTATATCCCGTGGCTACCAATCTTCCCTTAAAACACTCAATTATTCCATCGGGTCGATATTTGATAGTAAACACCCAGTGACATCCCACTGGTCTCTGTCCTGATGGGCAGGCAACAAGTTCCCACATTCCCTTTCTTCTTAGTAACTCCATTTCTTCATTCATTGCTACTTTCCACCTTGGATCAGCTAAGGCTTCATATTCATTGTTAGGAATAACTACAGAAGATAATTGATTTATCAATAACTTATTTAATTATGATAGATTGTGATCTGAAACATAGTTGTTCATAGGATATTTAACTTTGCTAGAGAGATCTTGTTAATAAGTAGGGTTAGGAATACCTCTAATAGTGTGCTCAGGCAATTGTTTTCAAATAGGTTTAACTTGCAAGTTAGGAGCATCATGAATGGACGATTGGTGTAGTACATTTAGGACTTCAGATTGTTCAATCACTTCTCAACTCATGTCTTCAATCGTAATCAATTCTCTATTCATGTCAGGTTCTGGATTTACACATCTGTACTTAGTTTCAAATATATCAACAGATTCAGATTAATCATTACTTCCTCTATATTCAAGGTCAATTATATGTGACTCCCCTTGAACTTCCTGAACCTTATAATCTAGTGCCATGATGTCTTCTTAACATCTCTCCCCTTAAAGTTCAGGCTAAATTAAGTCTTGATTGTTCTGCTAAATTTCTGGAACAACATGTTCACCTCATTCTTAGATTTCATTAGGCATAGCCATGTCATTTTAGTACAATCATCAATGAATGTAGCAAACCAATGGGATACTCCCGATGTATAAATTTTAGATGGCCCCCAAACATCTGAATGAACAACCATAAATAGAGAAGGGCTTTTATTCAATACTAATGAAAAAGAAGTTTTGTGACTTTTTGCTAGTTCACATACATCACAATGGAGACTAGAAATATCAACTTTCTTAAACAACCTAGGAAATAATTTCTTTAAGTATCCAAAAGAGACATGTCCCAATCTTTGATTTTGTAACCAAATATTTGTTTAATTGTTTGCCACGTTACAACCCTGTACTATAAGAGCTTGACTTAGTTTATTTGAAGTTGTTGCCTTCAAGTCCAAGTAATACACATACATCACAATGGAGACTAAAAATATCAACTTTTTCGAACAACCGAGGAAATAATTTCTTTAAGTATCCAAAAGAGACATGTCCCACTTTTTGATGTTGTAACCAAATTCCTGCTTGACTATTTGCCATGTTACAACCCTTTACTGCAAGAGCTTGACTTAGTTTATCTGAAGTTGTTGCCTTCAAGTCCAGGTAGTATAAATTCCCTTCCTTAGTACCACAACGAATCTTCTATTTCATTTGGATTTCCTTAAAGAGACCAAAGTTAGGCCAAAAAATTACAATGCAAGATAAGGCCTCTATAATTTGAGACACAGACAAAAGGTTATATCCCGAGGAAGGAACAACAAGAACATATTCTAAGTTCAAAGTTTCAGTAAATCTTTAGGACCCTTCACCAACAATAGAAATTTTTCACCATTAGCAATTGAAACAAAATTATCTAATGGTTTAATTTTAGCAATCTATTTAGAATCAAAACTCATGTGATTGGTTGCACCAGAATCAATTATCCATGTGTTATTACTAACAAGCGCAGAAGCATAAAGAGACTTACTACCATTAGCTATAGTAGCTATCATCGTTGAATGCATTTCACCAGTTTCATCTTTAGTTCTTATTTCGGCAACTATGGTGGAAACTTGACCTATCTTCATATTCTTCTTCCAAGCTTTGTTATGATCCCACCAATCTAGGTACCCTGTCAATTCATAGAAGCGGTCTTTTGTATGTCCAGATTCATTATAATGAGTACATTTGTACTAAGATTTTTCAATACTTCGATCACTTAGCTTATTTCTTGCAACCATTGTTGCAGTTTTTGAATTTTCAAATTCTCCTCTAAATGTATTTCTTTGATTAACTTCGCGCCGAATTAAAGCATAACATTCTTCTAGATTTGAAGTTGACTCTTTTCACAAATTATCTCCATAGACTTGTTCAAAATAGTCATCAAGTCCAACAAAGAATATATGCACTCGCAATCTTTCAATAGGTTGCCTGTATGCTTCAACATTCTCAAGATCCTCCATAATAACTTTGTCTCAATGATCTAGTTCTTGAAAAATCTCTTCAAGTTCACCATAATATTTTGAAAGGGGTCTTCCATTCTTCTTAACTCCAAATGCTTTCTGGTTTAGAGCAAAAGTTTGCACTTCATCACTTTCATCATAGAAAGCTTTTCTCAACATTGTCCAAATTGCATTAGCAGTAGGCAGGGTCAGTCCTGAGCAAAGGCAGCTAGGGCATCCGCTTAAGGCCCATCCTCATAAGTAACAAAATAGGGCTAGGGCTCAATCTTGACTGCATAATGAATAACAAAAAAAGCTCATATTTTGCTTCATTTTATTCTTTACAAGAGCTCAAAATAGGCAAAAATAGGAGGGTTGTTTTTAACTTTATTCAGGGCTATAAAATATAGGAACAACCCTAACAGTAGGCAACCGAACATAGCGTTTCCTGATTTCAGGTGTCATCGATATCAACAACCATCTCTTAACTATTTGGTTTTCGGCATATTACTTTTTATATCCCTCTTCAGATTCTTTAGGTGGTGTTGGACAGTTTTTCTCTTTTAGCAATGTGCATTCTCTATCAACTACAACTAAATATCATACTTCGCTTAGTAAGAGTAATACCTGCATTAAATACTCCTTTAGACTGCACTACAACAGGAACAAGATTGTTCCGTGAAGATTCAGCTTTATCATCCATTTATTTATAAACGGGATACGATTTAGATCAAGAACCAAGAATCATGCTCTGATACCCACTTGGAACAAATAGAGATAATTTATGTTGTATTTCTCATTCACACGCGTAAAAATATTGATGTACAAGATTGGTTTATATATTACAGAGAAGAATGCTAATAATGGAAACTAAAGCCCAATTCTATAGCTACAAATCAAGACCATAATTGGCTCCAATTCTGGAAGTTTTCCAATCTGTCAAGAATATCTCAACAGGTATAATACATTCAGAAACATACAGGTTGATCAAGCATTAGCTATGAAATTTGATGAAGTTAAGTGCCAATGACCAGGAATCTGCAGAAAGTTTTAGTTCTATCATCACCAGCCAAGCCATAACAGTATACTAGAAAGTAGAGAAAATTGACAAGAAACTGTCCACCCAAGTAATTGAAATATGATGTTCAATAAATTGAATCTTTAACATTGATTATGTGTCTCATGATTACAGAAAACAGATGTGGAAGCAAAAATGAGAGGCAACGCATGGTCCACCAGAAAGACGCAGAAGGTAGCTTCTTTCTTTCCCTTAGTTTGCAAGCAAAGCTATTAGAGAGGATAAGGTTGATTACTTTTTTTTTGGAAAGTAATTAGCTTAATTACTTCTGTACACAAAAGTTTTGATATTTATGATTGGATATAATTAATAATTTAAAAATATTTTTAATATTGGATGTTTTAGAGGTGTAAGGAAAAAGCAAAAGCATGTTACTGTAATTCTGAATATTATTTGATAAAAACCCTTTATGACTGAAAGATCATGAGTTTGAGTTATAGAAATAATATTTTTATAAAATACGAAGAAAATATTCTGTAGAATTGATGAACTTCTTCTGACGCTTTAATTTTTTATAAAAATATCAGTTTTGAGGTAATTTAATAGGTTATAAAAAAGTTAATAGAATTATCTACATTTTATGAAAAGACACTCAAAATTGATTAGAGTTTATCGATCAATGTATTTTAAAAATAATTACATGAAAAAAAATTCAAAATGTTGGTATTTTTGTTATTTTTCTTTCGAAAGAAAATGAGATCTGCTCCCAAGTTTAAGTCTTCTTGCAGCGAATTTTCTTAATTTCTATATGTTAGTTTTTTAGCAATTTTCGGTGCATGCCTTTTACCTTTGAAACAGAAACCATTCCATCCCTTTCTGTCCAAAGGGGCATCAACCTTAATTTTCCCAACAACTTTTGATTTCACAATCTCGGCTTTGTGGCCCCTTCCTTTAGCTGGCGGGCTGATACATTGTGCAACAAACAAGCAAAGAATAAAAGCCATTGAATAATGGTGAAAAGCAAACTCAGGTATATCGATAACAAGCAAGCACTCGTGTTGTTAATTAAGAATAAATAAACAATACTGATTATTGCTAATGAAATATAGAGAAATAAATGGAAAATAATACTCAAAATAGACACATAGGAGTGACAGACAGACAGTCTCTATCTAGAGGAAAATGGAGCTCAGAATTGCCCATCCCAGTGCCACTCCTCCCACCATTTTCTGCATGCTCCGTATGGTTTCTGCTCCATTCTGCAATGTTTTGGACAACAAAAAGAACCTCAGTGTCAATAAGAACTTGATTAACAATATATTCTCGTGTACTTATTTAATGAACTAATCAATCTTTCTTTATTATTGCATTGCCTGTTGATGAGAGGAGCGTAGATGCTGCAGTCATTAATTGTTGAAAGAAGTCACAGCTCAGCTCATAAATGACGACTTCTTTGAAAAATCTTCACCGTTTAAATTTCTCCAATGGGCAGGCAGTTAGCTTGATTTTTTTGTTCTCATCTGCATTTTGCAGGTTTCAATTTAATGAAACCAAGAGCTCACAGCTTCATTCAGAGTGACATTTGGCTCACTTTGATTAACAACGAGACAATGTTAAAATCTAACGACAGCCTATGTGTTTCCATACGTGGAGCGTGCTAAACACGCGCCACTGGCTCGAGTTGTGCACTCTTTAGTAACTCAGCCACCGACAGTGTTGAGAAGCATTCGAGAGATAGAGCAATGTCTGTTCGTTCGTACTGATATCTAACCAGTGCACTTTAGCGAAAATATATGCTTCCCACTACCGTATACCTCATGACTTAGATCTCAATACTACTAGATCTGGAAGCGCATTGTACTCCCGGCACACACTAGAGTCTAGACTCACAAAAAGAAAATTTAGAAAGCGACAGAGGTTCAACACGTACCAAATCGGCCACCGAAGGACCGGGAGAGCTGGCGTCGCTCGGTCCAGGAGACTCCCCAGGCGGTGCCGGTGGTCCTAGCAACTCCGGAGTCGGAGCAGGCGACGGAGTTGCCGTGTGCTTCTTCTTCTTCGACTTCTTCTTGCTCGGAGCAGGTGCCGGAACTTCTGCAGGAGGCGCTTTCGAAGGAGCCGGAGGCGTAGTCGCTGGAGAGCTTGTCGGAGGGGTGACCGGTGCAGGCGCGGGTGGAGAGCTAACGGGAACTGGAGTTGGCGGAGAGCTAACGGGGACTGGAGTTGGCGGAGAGCTAACGGGGACTGGGCTTGGTGGAGAGCTAACCGGAGTGACGGCTGCTGGCGGTGTTGCTGCAGGAGTCTTCGCCGGGGCTGGAACAGTTTGCTTTGCCGGAGAAGCTGCTGGTGTCGTAGCCGGTGGTGAAGATGCAGGAGCTTTTGTCGGTACTGGCGATTTTGGCTTGGAAGCAGGAGCTTTGGCTGGTGCAGTTACAGGAGCAGCAGGAGGGGTCACCGGTGTAGTAGTCGGAGCGGCCGCTGGAGCTTGACCTCCAACGCCGGCTACGACAACGCAGAGCAATGCGACTCCAAGGACATTTCTATGATCCATTTTGACAGAGAGAGGAGAGCTGGAGAGCATTCTAAGTCGCAGAAGTGTTGATATATATATCTATATATATGTAGAAGGGTTGTATGGGGAAGGAAAACAAAGTAACGGACAATTGTAGATAGATCTGGATCGTACATCAGAGTTTGGGCCCACTTCACTAGCCGTTTGATTATGGGGACCACTCATTTTGGCATCAGACAAAGAATGCAGGGAGACACAGTCTGGAAAGGGCCCCACGGAGTCCAACAGCGCATGTGAGAGTTTTATTAGCTTAATATAGAAACGACATGTCGTGTGTTGATATAACGAATTAAATTATCGCAGCATTAGCATCATAAGGACTGCGTAGTTGGTCTTGATCTGGTCTGGTGTTTTTAAACAGCTGCTTATGATTGAGGTGGGGACGAAGCCAGTTTGACAGCCCAATAGGCGGATACCACGTGTTATTATGACAAATAATTGTAGGGTGACTTTAGTTGGAATTCTGGCCCACTGTCAACTGGTGTGGTGGGTCCCTGTAGAAAGTTGTGTTGTGAGTGTTGCAAATAGTTTACTAAAGAGGTAAAAGTGAGAAGCTTGAAAATCCGGCAAAGGGGAAATACTCTCTTTTTTCTCTAGTGATTGTCAATGAGTAATCTAATCTTTGTATAGACGTGTGAGAGTAGAATCCCTGAAAGTACAATAGGGTTTCCACCCAAATTTTGGAAACAAACATTTTGGTCTTAATTTCAGAAACATTTCATAACCCCATTTAGAAGAGGATTATTCCTGCCATGCTCTCACTTGTACATTAGTTTTGGAAACCCAGTTGTCCTTTCCTTTTGTAACAAACAAGTTACTTATGCCTCTTGGGTATCTTTCCCATCTGGTCTGGTTAAATGAAACTCTTAAAAGGACGATGAGTTTTAAAGCTCTCTCTGATTGATCCATGGGCTAGTATATTAATAAGACTTAAGATTTTCACCATCAAACCAACTGTGAGTTATCAACCTCTGTCCTTCGTTGCTCACTCACGTGGACCACTTGGTCATGGTGAATTTGGAAGCATGGCACATAATTAGGAATGACAATAAAGAGTGAAGCACGGTGCAGTGTCCACATTGCCAGCTCTCACAAACTCCAATATTCTTCATGCTCGAACCCACCATCGACGATCACTCGGAGGTCTACTTTCGGACCCCAAACCCCGACCCTTTTTGTTCATTCCTTGAAGATAATACCAACATGGACATGGAAAACTTGAATCCGTAGGTTAGGGATAATAATGTTAAGCCCACGCATCGCTACAACAGTTCTTCCATTATCGAGTCTATTGATACAAAGAATGAAAGAAAGGTACGACTTTTAATAAATTAATTGAGTTGTAGAATGCCAGTCCCATACATGCCAAGAAATTCTTCCTTTATATAGAGGGCGGTGGTGACGACGACCAGGCAAGAGGCAGGTGACGGCAAAGACGACCAAAATGAAGAGAAGAGAGATGGCAGGGAGTTGTGGTCCTTGAGGAAGGATTTTCTGTTATCTACCAATTAATAAACCACGTTGTTCTGTATTATATGAAAGGTGTGGACTTCAAGTTGACTCGGGTCAAGGAGCTTGAACCCGAATATAAAAGATCAAATCCGTCAACTTCGGATTAGACCAAACCAGCTCTTGATTAGCCTGACAGCAAAAAAAACACTTACGGATTTTACCGTCCGCCATGACCTGTAATCTGAGACCACAATATCTCCAAGTAATATATGAGAAAGGATCCGAGTTACCTAATAACAACGACGGTCCACTCTGTCTAGAGGACCAGAACGCCAAGTTTGTAAATTAAAGATCGGATGATAGGCTGAAACTAGTGTTACCTACTCATGCATATGAAGAGGATTACTTTATACGTTGGAGCTAACAATCATAAACTACTCATGCATACCAGATGACTCATTTTGACACGCGACTATATCCCCAGTGAACTTTGGAAAGGCATTCATAGTTGGGAGACAATAAGTTGCAAGAGGAAACTTTTTTCTGCGATTTTATTACTCTAAATATCTGTACAACAAATGAAGTACAAAGAGAGTAAACAAATTATTGTAAGATTGTTACATTTGGGTGGACAAAAGTGCACCTCATGCAAGAGTCTGTATCAGTCCACCAGATACATAATTTCTTCTCTCCAGGGAGATGAACTGCCTGAAACACACTGTATGGTTCCTCAATGCATCTGCAATCTGTTGGAATTTCAAAATAAGCTCCCACAATACGTTTATGCTGCAAAAGTAAGGCAACCCTCGACAATTGCTTTCACAAGCATTTGAAATATCACAACTCCCACAGAAAATAGAAAATAAAACAAGATTCATAATGATTTACATATAGCAAGAACTTTTTATTGCTCATGGAAATGGATATTTCCTTACATTTAAGGAATGTAACTCACCTCTTCAAGATTCAGTTGATTCAATCATCATAAGTGCTCAAAGCAGCAACAATAGATCCGGTTGTTGCAAAAGTTGATGTTACATCTGGAAAATCTTTCCAGGATGTCGTGATATTAAGGGATGGATACAACCAACTTTTAACGGAATCTATGAAGGAGTTGGGATCAAATTTCAAAATGGCTTCCCAATCCACCTGGAAATCTTTTGGAATCTTTCCTGTGAATTCCATATTAGCAGCAAGTAGTAATCCGAGCAACACTATGAAGCCAACAACAGCAGAACCTCTAGACAACGGCATGAAGTTGTACCTGAAATCATATCAGTTCATAAAGTAACAGTCACCATTAAACACAGCGATTTCTTATATGGAAGTAAGGATTATACCAGTAATATGTCATCCTCAAAATAGCTTCTCTAACATTTTCAAGTACATTGAAATCAGTACACCCATACGTTTCACCACAATAAGCATTACAGACCGCCTGCAAATAAGTTGGTCAACTAGCTATTAACAACCTGCTATGAGAAATATTAGGTATCATCAAGTGTAAGACTGTTACAATGATATCATGAGTAAAGGA
This sequence comes from Erythroxylum divaricatum, assembly GCA_025434745.1. Lineage (NCBI taxonomy): Eukaryota > Viridiplantae > Streptophyta > Magnoliopsida > Malpighiales > Erythroxylaceae > Erythroxylum > Erythroxylum divaricatum. The sequence goes on along the minus strand of JANTPM010000246.1, from coordinate 5,289,570 downwards.
TTTTCTACACCACAATTGGTCGATCACTCAACAATATAATGGCAGAAATTTAGATTAAAGAAATGCAGAGGAAGAATTGCAATATCCAAGATCATGCAGGACTGAAAAAGTAGAGAAAGGATTGGTGTATTGATACAAATTAGCCTTGCTATTAAATGATGGGCCCTACTCAAACTAAACTCTTAACATCAATTACTATTCATTAATATATTAGTTACTCACCTGGCTTAATTGCATAAACTCACGCAGAGGTAACACCACAGAGTGGGGAACATTTGACCATGAATATATTGAAGAAACATTTGGCAAGACTTCACCATGCAATAACTAGTAAAACAATTGGCTGCTAATATATATTGGCCAAAATTACAATACCTACAAGCGAGTAAACAATACGAAGTACTGAATCACATTTTAGAACTTGATCAACTTACTTCCCATGCCATTGCCATCTCTGCATCAAAATCATCCCACCTAGCAGGCGTACAAGGAGTTCTAATTGCAAAATCAAATCCACGCTCCTCCCTAGAAATTTCAGACATTTGGTCAAAGAGTAAAGGTATAATAAAAATACAAAAGCTACATTGAAGAATATATAAAGGGGAAAAAAAAACAATGGCCCAGAAATATATTAGCGTACATCTTCACTAAGGTAATCCTTGTCCCTTCAAGACGCTTCCTGAAACAATAAATAGAAATGAACAATATCATTACAAGAATCTTGCTATGCCTAATACATCTCTATCACAATAAAAGCAAACATTACCCCTCAAATGCCATACTGTTGCACCATGTAGCCAACCAGAAATCCTCACCCACTACTTTGAACAGATCAGAGCAGGTTTTTGCATCCATAATCTGCAAGTTTTCAGATTAAAATTAGGTACATCAATAGCCCTCTGTGAAGGAAGTAATAATTCGATAGTTTCCTAAAAAGCTAGTATAGACAAAGCATATTGCAAAATTTAGTACTCAGGCACACCAAAGTATTTGAAACATTGTTTAGGAGTTATAAATCTCTCTACATCACTTGTTGCGCAGCACACTTCCAATCATTCATAACGTGAGAAACTTTATGATCCATCTTAAAGCACCATAACAAGCAAACTTGAACAAAATTGTGTCTAGAATTCCTAGCGGAAATCAGAGTGCTCACATCTTGCAATTTCTCTGAGCTTATGTCAATAACATCGTCTGCCTTGTTATGTACATAGAGTTTCTCCTTGATGACAGATTTTGCAACCTCCAATGTTCTGCAGCATTGAAATTATGCGAGAATTAACAAAGGATATCACTATGTTAATATATGACTGGATCCAACTGGGTCTCACCTTTCATAATTTGGGTAGTAGCGAATAACTTTTGCTTGTCCAAGCAGCATTGGTGTGTGAGACCCAAAACCAGAGTTGAACTCCTCACTGCATTTTCCCCACATCCAAATTCACATGCAAAAGAAAAATTCAAAAGGATTGCAAGTCAATGCAAAATCTTCATGTAAAGTATGTATGGATGCTCAAAATCATCCCTATGTTGGTGATCAAGCTCATTGTAAGCTTTGCTAAATTATAGTGGATACATGGCTCAGGTTTATGGATGGCACAGGGATGGTCCAAGCCCGACCCACTTTTTTTTGCCCACAATCGACCTGAAGCCAGGTTTTATCTCACCCATTCAACAAAAATGACATTGTTTTATTAACTTAACAAGATGACGTCATTTTGTCAGCCTCGTTTGTTTCACCAATTCAACAAAACGAAATTGTTTTGTCAACTTAACGAAACGATATCATTTCTTTCAACAGTTTTGGGCCAAGCCGGGCCATGAAGCCCGAGCCCAACCCTGGCACAAAGCTCGGAATTTTTTTTTAGCCCGACTCCAGACCGAATCCTGATCAAAATGGGTTTTAACCGTTGAATTATGGATCAGGCAGTTTGACCTTCCCTACTCGGGTTTCACAATGCCATTGATGCAGTGGGTGGAATTCTAGCAAAGGCAGTTGACTAAAGTGATATATCTGGAATGAAAATAAGTCTAGGAAGTTAAAGACATGGAACATAGAAAGACTAGTGATTGAACAAATATCAAATGAATTGCATTTTAGATCCTTGATATTTTGCATTAGAGGCAATGATGATTGTCAGTCGAAAGAAAAAGGCACACTTAAAGCCAGCAGAAATTACATGAAGAGACTGCATTGAATACAATGAAATACAATAACATTTAAGTAATCTCGGTATGCTAGAGTTAAACTAGCATGAACTTCCGTACCTTAACTTGTTGACCCACACAACAGGGTCACAGGGTTCAGAAATCTGTCTCCATTTGACAGCTAATGAGTAAATATCATGCCACGACATCATAAAACGGACAGAGGATCTGTCTTCTGTAATGCCATAAGAAGTTGACATTTCAGAAGAATTACTTGTACTACAACTTGCACCACCTCTATTCTGGCTGGGCATGTTAATTTTTCTCCGAGCTCTCTTGCCATTTTTTGTTATGTTTTTGTTAGAATATTTCCATTCAGCTTGCAAAGAACGCCATGCCTTTGAAACCCTTTGTGCAATTTCAATAGCAGCTAATCCTGCCATGCGATGCTGAAATATAACATGTAATAAATCTATTTAGTATGTATAGAATATGATAGTAACAGAAAAAAAGAATCCGCTGGAAATAGAAGATTATGGACATATAATTGTTTAACAGCAATGAGTTTCCATTTGAAATCCAATTTACAGTGAACTAGGTTAGTATGAATTGCAACTTGTAAGAACAGCCATAACGTGAGAAATGTTTTAAGGTTGGTAAGAAATATAGAAGCCATGGAAACAAGAAAAAATTCATTATATTTTAAAAATCAATTACCTGACGCCTATTGGGTAAGAAGCCAGGACAATCATATTGAATCTTTTTGCCTATATTATCAGCAGCAACTAAAAGGGCAGTTTTCTGCTTTTTAATTGTGAAATCTTGCTTTCTGAGTTTTCCCTTCTTCAGAGACTCACGCAGAGGAGGTTGTCTGTAGACCTTTTCACATACATTTTTGGGATGCAATCTTTTGCACCAGTACTCCTAAAAAAACCCAATACAAGTAACTCATATCATATTTTTTTTATAAAAAGAAGGCCACAGGTAAACAATGAAGTATTTTAGTCAATGGATCTACTATGATGAAATATCTGGGTTCAAAGTACATCCTGAAGCATAAAATAGTAAACATGAGTAATCTATTTCTTCACATTTTCTCAAGAAAAAATAATCCATTGTTCCCCCAGATTATCCAAACGCTTGTGAATAGGTTAAATAAACTTGATCTACGCATACACGATCCTGGATACTATAAATATGCTGGATGCATACAAATATGAATGTTGACAAAGATCATGGTTCAGTATTCAATAAAAGGATATTATTATACATTTGATAGTGAAACATTCTATAATGTATTTAACAGTAGAATATTTTGGATATTCCATAATAGAACAGTTTAGGTATTATTTAGAAATATTATATTATATTATTATGGAATACTATACTATTGTAGATGGGCTAAACCTAACGAAAACATTCAGTACTCGTAATCTTTACGTTTGTGGAAATAAATAGTCAAACCATGGTAAACCATTATGGATATTCTCCTTTCTTTTTTTGTCTTTATTTTCACATAATAACAAAACTAATTTGACATAATATCCAAAGGCCAATTTCCCATTCTGAGAACCTGTAAGAATTTGTTCTAATAAGTATAGATACTGTATTAGATAAATATCAAATATAGGAGATAAATATCAGATATAGGAAATGTACTAGGATCCCTAAAAATAAGGGATCCTCTGATAGGTGAGAGACCTACTACTTTTTACAATAGAGCTTTCTCAAAAAGGGGATCATCAAAATCAGCTTATGAGAGAGAGTTAATGGCATTAGTACTAGCAGTTCAACATTGGAGGCCTTATTTATTGGGTCTTTATTTCACAGTTTGTACTGATCATCAACCCTTACGACATCTACTACAACAGAGGACTACTACTCCAATGCAATAGAGCTGGATGGCCAAACTTCTCAGGTATAATTTTGAGTTGATAAATAAACCTGGGAATAATAATAGAGTAGTTGATGCTTTGTCTAGGATGGAAGAAGAGGCAGAGTTGAAGATGGCGGTTTCTTCTCCTTATGGGTGGATAGTGAGAAATTAGCAGAAGAGGCCCAACAAGACCCCGAGTTGCAAATCACTGTGCAGTAAGCTTCTCTCTGAAACACATCATTTTGTTATACAAGCAATGGTTGGTTCTGCCATCTACTTCCACATGGGTTCCTATTTTGTTGCTTAAGTTTCATACTATTCATGTGGGTGGACACTCAGGTTTCCTACGAACATACAAACGACAAGCAACCAATGTGTATTGGAAGGGGATGAAATGAGCTGTTCAAGAATTTGTGAAGGCCTGTGAGATTTGTCAAAAGCATAAATATATGGCAATGTCTCCGATGGGATTGTTGTAGCCACTTGAAGTACCTTAGTAGGTGTGGGAGGATATCTCTATGGATTTTATATGGAGCCTACCCAAATCACACAGTTATGAACTGATTTTGGTGGTGGTGGACCAATTGTCTAAGTACAGCCACTTTATTACCTTAAGGCAGCCAGCATCTGCAAAGAGAGTAGATGAGATATTCACCAATGAAATTATTAGGATTCATGGAGTTCCTAAGTCTATTGTTAGTGACCGAGATTCCCGTTTCATGAGCAGTTTCTGGCAGGAACTTTTCAAGTTTCAAGGCACCATTCTTAAGATGAGTTCAACCTACCATCGCCAGGTGGACGAACAGACTGAAGTGGTGAACCGAATACTTGAGACTTACCTACGTTGTTTTGCTTCTAAGCAACCCAAAACATGGGTAACATGGGTGTATTGGGCTGAATATTGGTATAACACCTTGTTTAAAACTTCTACGGGTTGCTCTCCTTTTGAGACAGTTTATGGGAGGAAGCCTCCTTCCCTCCACCAGTACGTTCCAGGGAAATCTTAGTGGAAGCAGTGGCACAAGAATTGAGAAGTAGAATTCAAACAACTCAAATTCAACTTCAAAGGAGCTCAAGACCGTATGAGAAATCAGGCTAACAAACATAGGCGCTATAGGGAGTTTAAGGAGGGTGATTAGGTATTATATCTAAAGCTGTGTCCTCATTGGCAAACCACAATGGCCACCCGCATCAATCCTAAGTTGGCAGCCCAATAATACTGTCCTTTTCAAGGGTTGGAGTGCATAGGAGCGGTTGCTTACAAGCTCCAATTGCCAGCCAATTCCTGAATACACACAGTTTTTCAGATCTCTTCCTTGAAACCAGCCATTGGGGCCCCTCTTACACCCCCCACTCTCCCAGTTGAGTTAGAGGAAGCTGATGACTTCCCTTATGAGCCTAAATACATCCTGCAAACCCGGAATACTATAGAGGACAAGGTGGCAAAGACACAATGTCTTATTAAATGGAAGAACCCCCCGGTGGAGGAGTCTACTTGGGAAGATGTTGAGTACATCTAGTTACAATTTCCACACTGCTGCCTTGAGGACAAGGTAGCCTAAGCCTCTATTACTATATACTAGAAACGCTAAAAAGGGGTCAATGAGTGAAGAGGGACCAAATAGCAACAAATAGGGGGATAATTAGCAAATAAAGATAATTAAAGATATTAGGTCAGTGGGAGTGGAGGAACGGGGATTTTTTAATCGTGTATTTGGCTTTTGAAAGCTGTTAGCTAGGACTGAGGCCTTGCAGCTTTCAGTGGGGGGAGAACGCTTGAGTCTCCACTGTTATCTTTCCCTTTTTGTTACTGCTATTCAATATATCGTTGCTGTTTCTCTTCTCCTACTGTCCTGGTGTGCTCTTTATTGCTGTGTTGTATTGTTCTGCTGCTATATTTCGTTGCTGTGTGGATTGTTAATTTGTCCTGCTTTGATACTATAAATAGATAGGTTAAACCTAATGACCATTCCACCACCATATTAAACTAATGTGTTCTTCTTCTTTCCCTTTCTTCTTTATATACTTTGACATAGTTTAAACACATATAAACAGGCACATACTAGAGGAGATTAGGTAAAATATTTTAACTTTCTTTAAGGCTATATTCCAGCTCTTACAATTAATATAATTATTATATTTCCAAACAAGTGCTACCTATAGGTAACTTAAAACAGAAAGCAAAAGGGAAGATGTATATGAGGTTTAAAAACAGTCGTAATTTATATCCATTATTACCTTGAATAATGGATCTATATCACCATCAATGTCAAACCAGGAGAACTCATTGTTGACTTTTGAAGCTGTGTACAAAGCAAGCTCCTTCTGCAAGAAAGTCGCTGACTCAGAAATCCTGGAATTAAAGTGATCCCAATATACATCTTCACAGTTTAAAACATGATCCTTATCCAGCTGATTTGTTTCATGGAAACCACTTCATAAAGCATATCTAACATAATAATGTATGATTCATCCGGAACAGAGGCGCATCCAGAGATCTACAACTATGAGAAACTCATTTTCTTTATTTACATCTTGCATCCTAATGAGGATAAAGAAACACCATTTGGTGTTGTGGCTCAATGGGTGAGGATGTGAAAGACATCCTCCAAGCCATAGTCTAAATGCTAGTGAAGACCTTTCTGCTTTCCAACAAAAAGAAATAAATGATGTTAAAGAAAAAAACAAGGCACCTAAGACTCATTATTTCAACTAACTATAAACCTGATAGAAGGCCAAGCATTGAAACACAAACTTCTCCACTGAGTCCAGTTCCAGATCCAGTGTAGTGTCATAATCCTTGACCTGTGACAAGTAAATCATAGTTAAGCATTAAGCACACTGATGTTGAAGAAGCAGAAAGGATGTAATTCATAGCAAAACCTAATGAACAAAAAGTCAAACCCCATATTCTAATGCTCAGAATTGCTATAGGGGAACATTTTTTCGAAGTAGCCATAATTTCTTATAGTCAAAATTTGACTTGAAATTATTTGCTTTTTGTTCCTTTCCTGCCAAGAGTCTTAAGCAACCAAACACAAATTACTCCACCTCTCTAACTAGATCTAAACCATGTCCTTGGATCATATAACATACCAAATTAGCGTGCATCAAATGAAAATATAAGCAGTTGAACTAATTTCAAATTATGATTCATCCAGAACACATGGATTTAAAGCACAAGGACGCCTACTATGCAATGAAAAAGGCCCAAAAGGGGAAGAAAAGAAAAAGTAAGAGAATTGCTTCATCACCGCCTCTCCATATTCTCCAATGGCGTGGTAGCACGATCCTCGTAAATACAAGCACTCTATACTTGAGTTCTCAATGCTCAAGCCAACTGATAAATCCTTGATAGCCTTTCTGCAAGATTCAAAGTCAGCTTAGTCCATTCACTGTCACTGGCAATAAGCTAATGCGGAGCCAAAAAATAGTTACCGACAGACTCAGAGAATTAAACACTCAATATAGAAGCAATAGTTTGACAGAGCATACTTGTGTTCACCCATCCCATGTAGCAGTAGTGCACGCAAATGATATGCCTTTGCAAACCTATGAAAATCAAAGACAACAATGAACTCCTGAATGAAAACGTACATAAGTAAATCTCGAGAATACACACACACGTAATGTCAGGAAGCTTCCAGGTGCCAACAGAAGTGTTGAAACAATCAGAATTAGGCACCAATAACCCTTAAATATTTGGGAACAAAGAAAATGACGGGGAAAGAGAAAAATTACCTTGTATCAATCTGGAGAATTTGTTGAATGCATTCAAAAGCTTTTAGAGGGTTAGCCAAATCATGGTAGAGCTGCCAAAAGTTAACAGAATCCACATTAGAGCAATGACTACTTAATAATCCCGCTTAACGGACTAGTGACAAGTTACTGAATAGGCTTTAATGCCGCTCAACACACTAGTGAAATGCTATTGAACAGGCTCTATCTAGCATTTAAACTGTGAATTGGTTAAGTGCGTACACAACTGCCTCGGAGTTTATAAATATACTCTCAAGTTAGAAGTTTGTCCCTAATTAATGCATATGTACTCTTGAAGAAGGATTAATAAAAAGAACTTCATCTAAATCACAAACATTATTAATAAGGATGCCACAACAATATTTTTGCAACAAGAATTGGCCATGACAACAACTATCATTTCAACCACAAATTTGATATTATAGGGTATAGTTCTTCAAGGATGTAAAGTGAATATAGCCTAGAAGCATAAAATAAAGTCCCTAAACAACAATATAATGAGACCTAAACCTTATACAGAACTTGTCAAATAAATGAACGCATAGAAGAGGAAACAAATAGAAATTTGAAAATCAAGAACATAACTGGAGTTAGACAAAGATAAAAACAAGCCCTCAAAAACACAGTATTATATAAGGAAAGAGGAATTATTACAACATGGTCTTAAAATGAAGCATTGTACTTGTTATAAATCGATAAAACACCTGATTTTCTCAACTTTGTTTTCATTTTTAAATGATATTTATTGGTCTGTTATCAAATTTGTTTTTGAGCTACGTAGACTTGCAAGATCTGGTGCTTCTAATAACTGAAACTTTGCTCTCTGCCAGTGTATTTCCCTTAGAAACATATTTCATGTTCGTTTTGCTCCTTTAGGACATAACTAATAGCACCAACTGAAAATCAATCTTTTGTGACTAAAGTCACACCTTCAATCTTTGAAAAAAAGATAGTATAGCAAATATTTGTGGTTGCAGTTGAACATGGATGCTTACTTCAATTTATGTGAAGATAAAATTACAGATGAGAAACATTGTTGGATCCTTTCAGTAAGAGTTCTGTAATTGTTCACTAATTAAATAGCGAAATAATGAAGTAAGCCACCACATTAAACATGGACAATTGCACGTCCAAATGCAGGTTGGGAAAGCAATTTTTCAGACAAATTAGGGCAGATTGTGGCTGGAACTATAAAAAACATATTTAGGTTTAAAGAACACTTCTGGAATAAATTTAACAACTAAACATAAATTGTTGTATCTGTTGGCAAAGTCCCTATTTATAGCCTAATAAATTCGTATTACAAATAGAAAAATCGAACACAACATAGAAAAACATGGACTTCTTGACCAAAAAAACCTGAGTAGAATACATTATGAAGACTATTAAATAAGAAAATACCGAAACATTGAATAGAATATGCCCCTGAATCCCTAAATATCTGTATAATATAAGGATCCTCGTAACAAGATCAAGAATTCGAGTCCCTTTGGATGAAAGATCACAGCACTTGTGTATACCTGAGTGAGATGAGCCCGTGCCTCATGGAAATTACAATCAATTTGAATTGATCTTAAGTGTGCCTCCTCAGCCCTTTTATACTCAGCAATTGAAGCTAATGCCAAGCCCTATTGAAATACACTCACTCAATTCAGGTGAAGGAAGTTCCAAGACAATCTAGACAGCAGTAATCAGAAAAGCCTCAGATATAAAGTACTGACTAAATATGTGTAGGCAGACTTGTTATCTTTATCAATCCTCACACATGCATTGAGGTCTTCAATAGCAGCATGAAAATCTTTAAACTTGAAATTGACAATTCCTGCACTATTAGCAATGAATCAATTATATAAATGGCTGTTTTACAAAAGAGCGTTCATTAGACCATGTTCACTCAGAAAAAAAAATTTGTTTAAGGTTTTCTCCACAGAGTTGGATCAGATATCCTGATCATACCATCATTATTTGTCTGTGTGCCATTAGTGATGCCGAGACAGAAACAATGGCATGAAAATTCCTTACAATGTAACGGAGAATTAGAAAGACGAACATAACAAAAAAATTTCTACTATAATCAAATGTGGTTTCCTAAATGTCACTAATTTAACTCAAGCAAAGGTCACGAGGAATAGGAGATTATAATGCAATTAAATATATCAGAAGGAGAAACTTGACTGACAACTATTTGAGAAAAGTACCCCTTTCATGCAATATGTCTGCAGAGTTTGGCTCAAACTCTAATGCCTTTGTCAAGTCTTCAATGGCCTGGTATCACCAACAATTAATCAGTCAATAGCATGATCTATGGCAGATAGAGTCAAAAGTTCTAAATAGAAACCTTTCTTGTTGTCTCGGTATAGAAATCATTAAACATAAAAGCTTAAACTGTAGTGTGAGGTCCAAGAATGGATCATATATTACTCCAACACACCCCGCACATGAAGTGTGGACAAATCAAAATAAATCACAAATTCGAGACCAACCAATCACACAGACTATGATGTCAACAAACCATTCAATCCAAAAGTTTAAGGTTAATGGTAACATTCTCAGGGTTGTAGTTTAATCCTTGAGAAAATAAACACAGGATAACCTTTTGTATGTCCTTTTCAGTTTTTTCAACAAGACGTTAGGCATTTGTTCAAAAGTAAATCTTTTACCACGGGCATTCAAGAGCTTAGCTAGTCTACAAGAAGTATGAGAAACGCTTTTTAGATGAATAAAGATAAAATCACTTGCTGTCAAACATAATATGCAGATAGCATTAATCAAAGATGTAAAAACATATGCAACATACCCAATTAAGATAGACAGTTTCTAGAGTTATGAACAGTAAACCTTCGTAGGTTAAACAATTCTCACCTCTATAGACTCCCCCAAGGCAGCTCGAGCCTGCCCTCTCCGCTTCCATGCCTCACCAGCTGATGGGTTTGATTGAATAGCCTAAGATACAATTTTAATAGCCAGCTTAGGCACTCACAAGAGCAACCAAGTGGCTCTTTATAAGCTTTTTAAGCATTGAAGAATCTACCTTCGAAAAATCAGCAATTGCAGCTTCAAGTTCTCTTTGGAATGCATATGCTGTGCCTCGACCTATTAGCGCCTCAGGATAATTTGGATCCTCACTCAGTATCTGAATAAGAAAAATGTTTAGAAGAATCTCACAATTCGTAAAATCAACAAATACCTAAAGGAAACATCACAATAATGCCTGCTTATAAAAAATTACCTGGTCAAAGATTGATATGGCAGAAGCATATCTCCCTTCATTAACCTGCAAAGAACCTGACTGTCAAATTGAATCGTACACAAAAATCTACTAATATTCTATCATCATCACTTTAGGATAAAACTTGTAAAAGTTGGCACATGCCTGGCTTATACCCCTCGAGAGTCGGAAATCTACACTTATCGAATTTGAATTTGAATTTGAAATCTTGGGAAAGCCAAATTTTCCATTTCTCTTGGCTACACCTGATTCATTGTGTTTGTCAGTTTTACAACTTAACTTGCTGGAAATTTCACTTGTATCATCTAACTTGCTGCAAATTCCACTTGGATCATCTGAGATGTTGAATACTGGAGAAAACTTATTTAATCGTTCCTTTGAATTGCTTAAGGCATTAAAAGACTCAGAGTTATGAATCAGCTCAACAACAGTATCATGAGCTCCATTTTTTCTGCCATCAACCTTTCGACTCCCTCCATTCTGATCAACTGATCCATTGCATATGTCAAAATTGTCCTCAAACTTGTCACATGTTACAAATACATCTTTCAACTTACTCAATAAACTGGATTCTTCATTCAATTTGGCGGGTTGCATGTAAGTTTCACCAGAGTTATCGTTCATATGAAGCCCTGGTTCAGATAAAGCCAAAAGAAAGTTCTCTCCAGAGTTTGTAAGTACTCCGTTCTGTATCTCATTTTCGTCTCCAGAACTGCTGTTAATGTTAGACCCAACTCTTGATTTGATGCATAAATTATGAAAGTCATTCAGATTGTTCTGGTCTGTACAAGTTTTGCTCAGTTTGCCATTCATATGTCCTCCTGACTCAGATACAATTGTAGATAATGTGGACTGTGTCACATGGTTTTCATGACCAAGACTTTTATCTTCTTTTGAAAGCTTAAGAAGTTCTTCCAGTTCAAGCAATTGTTTCAAATCAGCAGACTGACACAAGGCACATTCATAGCCTTGTTCCCATGCTAAAAGAGCATCCTCTTTCCTACCCAAGAACGAAAATGCTCGACCTATAGCACAAAATTTACACATATAAGCCGGGGAGACTATTATCAACAAAATGCAACTCAAACATCAGTTACGTTTAAATTATAAGGACATGAAAAGGTATCAAATTATAAGTTTTTTTTTAAGCATACTATGTGAGACACTGACTAGAAGCAACAGCTCTAATTTTTTGATATAACTGATACTGAATAATCTGGACCGAACTTAAGATTTCCATCAAGGAAAAAGTGAGGACAAGAGAAGGGGAATGGAAATGTATATGCTTTGGGCAATATTTATTTACAGGTAAGCTATTGATTACCATAGCACTCTGTATTCATCATTCTTTTCCCTGCCTATCCATTCAAATGGTATATCAAATACGTATCCCTGGATATTTAGTGAAACAGCACTAGCTGCAGTACCAAACCTTTCTCCTGAAACTCAAAATCCTATCGTCTATAACTCAAGTAAGCCGCTGATTACATTTGTCATTCAAGCGTATATAATCAAACTGTCTTTACCAAACAATACAAAAGTGAAACTTTCACCCCGTTCAAAAATTAGACAATCATTGTGAAGCTAACAAATTCTACTCACCAACTATCAGAAAGGGAGCTAGAAAACGTAAAATTGAATAGAAATTCCAAAGTTCGATGCACGTTGATTTAAAAAACAACAACCAAACGCAAAACAATACCTTTGAGGATATAAGCTTGAAGAACCGTGGGGTCGAGCTGAAGCGCTCTGTCGCAGTCCTTAATTACGTGCTTGTGGAGCTCCAATTGACTGTAACAAAAGGCTCGATTGCTTCAAGAGAAACAAAAAAAAAAATCAATAAGACACGAGAAACGAAAATAGATCAATGAGGAAGAATCCAGAAGAGTCGAAGAAGGAACCAGATGTCTTGAGTGGAGAAGGAGGAGGACTGAGCCAGGAGCGAGTCCAGGACTCGAATCGCCTTGGACCAATTTCTGGAGGCACAGAGTTTGGCCAGCTCAACTCGCTCGGAAATCGGCGGAGCCATAACGAGTGGACTCTCTCTGCAGCAAGTGCTCAAGTTTTCTGCTACGGTGGCTTGAGGTTTCTCAGCGTTGAATACCTGGGGAGAGATAGAGAAGAGAAAGGGTACAATGGGAAGAACAACAAAACCAGGGCGTAACAAATCGAGTTGGACGAAACTGGGTGTCTGAGGATTGCCCCACTACACGTGTGGAAAATGCTTAATGTGATAATTGTTTAATTGACGCTTAAATTGATTTTATGACTTTTATTTATCTTCATCGTCATATTTTAGAAAATAAAACAAAATTAGCCATTAAACTTTTGACTAAAAAAGTAAAAGAACCGGACAGGCATCTCACGTGACAAAACGTGAGATCCGGTGCAAAAAAGGATGCTTCCTGGCAATTCAAGTAAAGCATCACGCAGGCTTGTCTGTTCCCGGAGAAGACGAACAGAACCCCCAAGGGCCAAGGGGTGCGTCTTTGCCAGTTTCCCTAAATATTAGGATTTATGACTCTAATTAATTTTAAATATTTGATTATATAATTTTGAATTTTTAGTCAATATGTGCTAATGTTTAATTATTTACATATTATTACATAATCATACGTGGTGAGTATGATTCATATCTCTCTCTCACTCTTTTTAGCATTCAATTTAACATTTTATTGTGATTCGTACAATGTATTATAATCATTAATTTATTTGTTTAGCTAAAATAATATAAATTCTACTATATAAGATTTAATATCATATCTTTAAAATAACCATACCTTTAAATTATGCAAGGCAATAAAAATATCACATCCTAAGTAATTAAGCATGTAATATATGAAAATCTAACAAAATCTTATTTCAAATTTGTTTTAGATTGATAATAAGAAATAATGTTTTAAAAATCGATCTAAAAATTTAACCAATAATATAAGATGTTTAAAACTAATAATAAAACAGACTAAACATTGAATAAAATTAAAAAATGATTATTTTTATATATCAAAAATTTTGAATTATTAAATAAAAATTAATTGGTTTATTTTAGTTTATAATAACTTATTAATTAGTAAAAACTGATTAAATGATTAATAAATTGATTGGTTTTTAACAATAAAAATTATTAAAATAAATCAAACTAAAAAATTAATAACCAAACTAGAAAGTTAAATGGTTAAAAGATAATCGAACAGATTTTTTAATAACTGACAAAAAGTATGAATGGTGCTAATTTTCAAAAAATTTTAATTATATGTAAATAATTTCTAAATTTAATATCAAATGAGGTTAAGTATGATTCATACACACAAGTCTATCAAGCTGCATTTATTTGAAGTAATTATTTAGGCTTAGTCAAGGTAATCAAGTAACTCTAGCACATGGACTTCGAAATCAAATTATAACCTTTTTGAAGTGAACCCACGCCGATAACTTACAAAGTACAATCGTAAAATAAACGAAGGCGAAGAAAAGGGACACGGTAAAGCGAATCCATTCACGTACCAGGGGCCTCAAAGCTTGTTATAGCACAATTTGAGCCAAATCTAAAGCATAACTTGTACATTGTGTACTTCTAAATAAATCATTTAATAAAACAATAATTTTAAATTTTAAATAAACCATATTATAAGTGTTATTAATTTTAGATATTAATTATTGCTGAAAAGTATGTAATGTAGTCTTACACCTTCAAGATTAGATTCCTAACATTCACGAGAGTCCACCACATTAGACTAATTTAATGGGTCAACAACTAATGACATTTTGATTTCGTTTTAGAAAAAATATTGACGTAACTACATGAAGTCTATTTTTGAAAGATTATTATGCAAGTAATTATTCTTAGTGGAAGTGATTAGGGATGACAATAGGTTTGAGTCTCAGTGGATATTTTGTTATTTAATTAAAAAATAAAAAATATTGTAATAATTGTCATGTCTCAAGTTGAACCGGACAAATAAGAGACAAAGCCTATTATTAATTTTTTTGGTTTATTTTGCAAATGACTTAATATTTTTGAAGCCTATTGATGCATTTGACCTTATTAATAATACTGATAGTTTATTTCAGATATCTGATGAAGTTGTGAATGAATTGGGGCAAAAAAATATTTTTTAATTTATTATTGACAATGATTTCGCTTATAAGGCGGTAAAAAGAAACTTACATAATAGGTATAATTCTTTTTTTAGACTCCTTCCACTACACATTGCAATGATCTGATGCTGGAGAATATAACATATCATAGGTATTTTCCTATTATTGATGAGATTATGTAGAAAGCTAAAAAAATCACCAAGTTCATAGATAATCGTACATGAGTGTTGAATTTAATGAGAAAGGAATTTATCAATGGTAGAAATTTGTGTTGTTCTGGTGTGACAAGATTTGCAACAAATTTCTTATCACTTCTGTCTTTTGTTTCGATAAAAAAAGAGTTAAAATAAATATTTACAAGTGATAAGTAGGTTGTATCTCAACATGCTAGGTTTAATACTCAATTGAAGGTCTCCAACATTATACTGGAAGATAGAGAATTTTAGTCCCAATGTCAATTTGTTATCTGAGTTTGTAAGCCTTTGGTGAGAGCATTTTGGTTGGCTGATAATGAAGAAAAGCCAACAATGAGTTTTTTTTTTAAGATGCCATAGAAAGGGTGAAGGAAGCAATCAAGACCAATTTGAAACATAAGCCTTCTTTATATATACCATATCTTGCAATCATTAATGAGAGATTAAAAAGATAACTTTCTTCTCTGTTGTTTACAGATGAGGCATTTTGAGCTTTATAAACAATCTTCTGGAGAGTTTGGACTGTCGATTGCTATTTGACAAAGAACAAAATTGTTACTAAGTATTTGTGGTTTCCTTTTTCTTATTTGTTGAAAATTAATCATCACTTTATTTTGTTTGTAACTCTATTTTTGTTATCTTACTACTTACAGCTTCTTGGTGGGATCAATTCGAAAATGGTATTCTAGAATTGCAAAAGTTTGCAATTCAAATTTTAAGTCAATATATAGCTGCAACAGGCTATGAACGGAGCCGGAGCACATTTGAATTCATTCATTCCAAGAAAAGAAATAGATTGAAGCATAAAAGATTGAATGACTTGGTATTTGTTGGTTACATTTTAAACCTTTGGGATTTTGTTTTCTCTTGGCTAGATTGATTACTAGCTTATTCCTACACATCTTTTAAGTTGCTTTTTTAACATAGGTCTTCAAATTACGATTCCTTAGAGTCTTCGGTGGGCTAAATGCGGGCACATTTTTGTAAGTTCAAACACTGCTCTGCTAGTTCGCCTATTTGGTCCTAAATGCAAGCCACATAATATAGATGCTTATGACAATAAAAAGTAGTAGTAGCAAAGCTTAGTTTTTCATGAAGAATGGATTGAGATTAAACTTGGAGTGCATATGCTTATTGTTGGAGATAAATCACACCCACAAATGAGTCAAATTATTGTTAAGTTGGCCGAGTTAATCAGGGAAATGAAAAGATCATGTTACAATCCATACACAATTTATGTGCTGCAAGATGTGGATGAACTGGACAAGGAACAGATGTTGTGTGGTCACAGTGAGAAGTTAACAGTAGTTCTTGGAATCATAAACTCTAGTCCATGATCTTCTCTTAGAGTGATTAAAAACCTCAGAATCTGTGGAGATTGTCATTCTGTCATAAAATTCATATCTAGATATGAACAAAGAGAAATCTTCTTAAGGGACATAAATAGATTCCATCATTTTATCAATGGAGTTTGTTCTTATGGAGATTATTGGTGATAAGACGTAAGATATAACCGATTTGTTTATGGAATTGAACAAATTTGTTCGTTACAGTGGGATCAAGAGTTGCAGGAAGTAGTAAACAAAAAAAATTCAGGTATACTGTATTGACTTTTAGGAAAGGAAGAGTAGAGGTGGCAAAAAGGTTTGATAAAGTTTAACTTAACAAGATTTCGAGTCCGGATTCACCTCAGAATCTGAAATTTTGACCTAAAACTTGAAAAAAGGCATAAAAACTAATTAAGCTCGAGTTTTTTTTAATCTAACCTAAAGTCTGAGACTGAATGCGATTGGGCTTTGGGCTGAAATTATCCTTCCTTATCAAGTGTATAGTTACTTATCTTCTACTTTTTTTATAGGAAAAAGTTAGGAAATAATTATTTTAGTGATTTTCATAACCATAGATGTTGTTTATATCACCTCCACATACTTTAAATTATTTGTTGGCACTTGATTTTTTTCCCTTTTAATTTTAAACATTTGCAAATGACATTACAAAGTATATTTTGATAAATTTAAAATAAATTTATCAAAATAAAAATATTTATTGATAAATTAAAATCCTTCAATCTTAAATTGGTTTAATTATTTATTTTAATAAGTATTTTAAACTTATTATTAACATTTATTAAAATAAAATTTTAATTTAATTTATAAAATTAATTTTTTTGAAAATTTTAATTTAATATTTAAATCATTATTAGTGTGAGAATCTGTTCTAGGAAGTATAGATACTGTATTAGATAAATATCAAACATATGAGATAAATATCATATATAAGGTATGTATTAGGATCCCTAAGGGATCGTCAGATATGGTTATATTCCTAGTTTAGTGGGATTAGGATATTTGTTTCCTAATTTATGTTGTACTATTTATGTATATATATATATATATCCTATTAAATGTCAATAAAGAAGGTACCTTGAAACCCTAAATTTTGATATTGTATCAAAGCTTTAAGCTCGAATTTTTTTGGGAAAAATAAAGAGGGGATTGAGCCTTCAATGTTGTTCTCTTCTACTTCTTTCGTCAAAATCCTTTTGCTTCAACCTTCATCATTGATTAGAGCCTTTATTGTTGATATATTCTTCTTTCTTCGAAATCCTTGTTCCTTTGTTCCTGAATTAGCCTTCATCACTGATTAGTTTCAGTAAGAA
>JANTPM010000246.1:5211150-5224572 GCA_025434745.1 Erythroxylum divaricatum | reverse complement strand
CCAAATTTTAGGTAATGAAATGAAAAATATCTAAATCATAGAAGCATTCTGAATAATTAGCCCTTAAGCTTGTATAGCCTGAAGATGAAGTTTTCTTAAAATACTCAATCACAATAGCATCTTAATTGCTCTAATTAGGGGTAAGCATTATTCGGGCCGGGCCGGGTGAATTAATTCAGGTAAGTAAATGCTAAATTTCGGGTAATTCAGGCTGGCCCGGGTATTACCCGAATTATTTTTAGGCTGGGACGGATAACTCCGATAAAATTCGAGCCCGCCCGATTACCCGAATTAGGTTTAAAAGAATTATGAAATAGGGTAATTAGGATAATTCGGATAAATCGGGCCGGATAAATAGGTAACTCGGGTAAATTGGGCTTGGTAAGTTCGGGTAATTGAAAATTCCAGTTCAGGTTGAGTAAAGGAAAATTTTCAGATAATTCAGGCCGGACCCAAACAGTAAAAATTGGGCCCGAATTATCGAATGCTCACCCCTAACTCTAATAATGTGAACTCATTGAGAATCTTACTAGAATAGTATTGGGCTTGATACCACAAAGCGTTTAGCCAACCCTTTTCTGTATACATCCCTTTGTCACACCATACCTTGCTCTGCTTGCCTTAGGGACTGTTCAACCCAATCCAACAAGCCTGAACACATCAATTCATTGGGAAAGCTTCGAATTCCCAAGCCAGTCCCTCGTGATGTACTCGTTTCAAAATATTAGCAAACTGGGTGCTTATTAAATAAATCATTAAGTGTATAAAATAATCTTTAAATAATATATTTAAAACAAATTAGTTAATAGAAAGAACTAATTTAAATTTTGTTTGTTTTTATTTTGATTTTTATCTTTAAATTTAATCAAAATTTGTTTGTTATTTTTTTAGTTTCTGTTTTTATTTAATTTCCTATGATTTTTAAAATTTATAAAAAATAAAATAAAATAACTTTTATCGATAATCATTCTATTTAAGGTACAATCTCCTTCATATGACTCTTTTATCTTCTCGAACTTGTTAAGGTAATCCTTTCTTCAATTATAGACATTGTTGGCGCATGTGATATAATGAATAATGATTTGTTTTCCATAGCATGTGCAGAACACAACTACATAAGATAACTGAAATAATCATTGGATTCTCTTACATTCTTAACCAACCTTTTGATCTCCTAGTAAACCTGGGTAATCAGACAACTCATTCCATTACATCACACCCACTGTCTCTGTATTCCAAAATCATGCAAGAAAACGACATGAAACATGAATCCTTCCCTCAAACTCTCCTAGTCATATGCTCTTTGGTCTTTTCCTGTCATAGCACCTACTAGCCACTACTTTTTCAGTCACGACTTGCCGTTTTCACACCCCAACATAGGTAAAAGGCGGCCACTGTCCTGCTTAATCATGACAACCACCTCCTCTCTTCTTCCACCACCACCATCACCGCTACCACCTTCCGTTTCCATCTTTTACACCCACCACGGTCTCAATTCTTTTTGTGTTCCAAGTCATTAATGCACACGAAAGCCGCTTTTTTTTTTTCTTAGGAAAGACAAAAACAAGGCCTAATGTGTGTGACTTTTCCTGTCTAGAGTACAGTGTCTCTCCACGCCAATTAAAAAGGAACTAATGTCTAATGGTGAATTCAAATTAAAGAAAAAGCGGAAACAAAGACAAAAGGGGTTGCAGCTAAAAGATATCTAATGATAAAAAGAATGCAAGCATGCGAGGGGACTGTTTCACGAATCTGCCCTTGAGGACCTTCTCATGATCAAAAGATTTTTTGGTGCTAAAGCTGCTTTATCCATTCAAACGTTTGATGATGTGACATTGCTTGCTTTCCCTGTTGTTCTGCCATTTTCTTCTTTATCTTCAGCTGTTTCTGCTGCTCTTTTATGGACTCTCTTACAATTCTATCATTTCTGACATTATTAGGAGTACTACTGTTGCTGTTTCTAACGATCACCCTGTTCAGTGGAACAGGCTTCACTGCACTGACTGAGCAGCTACAATCGCTTAAAAACCCTCCTCTCTTGTCTGATGTTCTGTGTTTCCTCACTTTTCCCAGGTTCTCGTCTTGAGTACTATTACAAGGCCTAATGCGACTATAATTGTTGTCAATTTGGCTAAAATTCTGAAGGTTGGAACTACTGCTACTAGCACTGCTATTTCTACTAACCTTAGAGTTACGAAACTTGAGATCTTGTAATTCAATTTCTGGTGTACGGACAAGACCCCGTCTTAGTATGTTCCACACAGAGGATTTGCTTGTCCTGTTAAAAGCAGGATTTCTACCCATCTGAGAGACTGGTTGCCTGATTTGAGGCCTGGGACTTTGGTGATGAGAAATAAACTGATTGGAGACTCTTGGCTTGGGAATTCTTGCTTTGATAGCAACAGAACTACCATTGCTGCTTGATGATTGATGACTTCTGCCACTACTGCTTCTACTACTGAAACTCGTAGACCAGCCAAGCGAGTAACGATCCATAGATTCTGACCTCAATAAGCTCCGACCTGGGTCGAAAGTATCCAGCTTGGAGAATTTGTTAAAGCCACATTCCGAACTCACCGAGAGACGATGTGGGAGAATTTGGCCTTGAAAAAATATGTCATCCGCTGCACACATCTCTGATTGTGTAGATTGACGACCGCTCCAGGGAATAAAGTCGAAATCTTCTTGATGACGTGATTCTGTTGTTTCAGCATCTCCTTCGCTTGATCGATTCTCTTCAGCTATAACGTTAACTGGTAAATCACACAGTGACAGTGCTTCTTCTTCATCTTCTTCTTCTTCAAGTAGACAAGTCTCACAATTTTCCCATTTCTCATCATCAGATGCCATTTTCTTGCAACGAAACTGTTGCTTTGGGTCCTCCTATCAAGAAACTAGAGCAAATATCTAATGGTTATATGCAACAACAAGATTTTTTTAACGGGAGAAAGAAACAGTAACTCCAATTGTTGCATGAGAAGGATGTATAAAGGAAAAGGCTAAGTGGGGCAGTGACATGTGGAGTATAAAGAATTAAAGCTACTGAAAGAAAGCCCTGGACACTCTCTCTCTCTCTCTCTCGGGACCGAAACAACATGCTGCCAATAGGCGGGCCATTACCTGACCTACTGTTCTATGAACTCTCACTTTCTCTTATTCTATTGCAAGTGCTGGTGTCGGGTTGACATGCGGAAAACTACAGCTTTTCATTATAGGGGATACTTTGAGATAAGATCCTCTGTCCAGTATTACTCTGTCTTATTCTGTCCAATGAAATCTCAACCATTTATTTTGTAGGACCCACGCGAAATTCATATAAATAAATGGCTAAAATTTATTGGACAGAATAGGACACCATAACTTAGACAGGAGATCTGGACTCGGATACTTTATGTTTCTTCGGCATGGCAAATGGTCCATCTTGCAGCAATCGCCATGTTACGCATCAGTGTACAGCTTTTGGTCCTCCTTCCAGCCCAAGGTGTCTGTGAATTCTAGGAGAAGAGTAAAGACGAACTGGAATTTGGTTCATTGGAATTGAGATTCAATTTATAAGTTATTACATTGAAAAGTCAATTAGGTGTGAATAGTGATTGGTTTTTGGATGTTATCGTAATTAGGAACGTATAGTGATTGGTATCTGATATTGTGTGTTAGAATTGGATACGCAAAGGATTTTGACTGTTAAAAACACGGAGATTGTGGGATGTATTAAAATAGAAAGTGATTAAAAGATATTTCTTTTTAATTTTATGATGTCTTATTCTGTCTCATAAATTTTAATTATTTATTTGTATGAATTTCGCGTGAGTCTCGCATAAATAAATGTGAAACACGTATAAATAAATGATTGATATTTATGAAATAAAATAAAACATTATAAAATTAAATAAAAGATCGTGTCCGTTTGTTACATGCTTTGCGGATGAGAGGACGTTTTCTCCATCGGGCAAGAAATAGATTGGCCTTCTATGGTTGAGGACGATACGGATGGAAAGGAAAGGGGAGAGTAGAACGATACTGATAAACACTTGCTTCTTACCCTTTTTCGTTTCTTCATTCTCTGTATCTCAATCATAAGGTTGATGGTATTACTATTGCTTGATTGTTTAAGATACGCACTCAAAATTATAATTATGTACTCAGATATATAAGGCTCCCAAAAATCTAAACTATGGCCTTGTAATTTGGTAAATGCAAACTAAGAGATATTTGATTGTTTGATCCTATTAAACCGTTGATAATCATGTTTAGTAATAAATTAATTAAGTTAGTGGATTAATTTCAATCCGTTGTTTTAAAAAACGCTCATATAAGAAATATTTTGCTTTAGTAGATGAGAAATTAAGGAACAAAAAGATAATTGTACCCAAAAGTTATTACAAATTACTTATACCGCTAAAAGACCTAAAGATAGAAAAAATAAATTTATCCTCTCTTCCTCCTTCTCATCCACATGTTTGGCGAGGAAGAGAATTTATGATATTTTGATAAAGACATGAATTTCATTTTTTTTTATTACACTATACAAATTTAACTTTATTTTAAATCTTTAAGTAGAATTTAACTTTTGTAAATATGATTTTAACCAATCTTCTACTTATGTATATCTTGAGTTTTCATTGGCGAACCAAGTTGTTGAGCAGCTCTTATGATAATATTCAAAGAAATATTAAGATATAATATTCATGTCCTTATAATTTTTTTAAGTTATGTCCTTTTTTGTTATTTTACACATAAATGACTAATATTAAACAGTTAATTTTACCAAACATTTTTAAATAAACAGTTAACATTATCTACTAGTCAAATTATCAATATTAATCTATTGTTAACTAATTGTCAATTAACCGCTGATAGAATCAACTAACAGCCAATATAATTCGCTGATTGTTAAACAAGATCTATGTGTATTTGAGTTTTATATCAATATGATTCATGATACACAAAAGCTCTACAAATTAATATTATTTAATTAATATATTTAAAATAAGTCATCAAGGATTGAACGATGCAATAAATTTTAAATTCAACTCTTTTTATAAAAAAAAAAACTGTGAAGTCCAACTCAAATTGCGGGGAAGTCTTAAATAAATATGAATTATAAATTTTGAAACCCTAATTCCAACTCTTAAAAATAAGATACAGGCTTCACGTGGCTAAATTGGGTCCGCTCATACTGGACTAGGCTTCAATTAATCCATTTCATGTTCAATTATTCCTATCGAGGCCCAAATCAATAATTATTCTTTTGATTGGATCTTATTTTTCCAACCGAAAGATCTATAAATTGGGATATTAATAAGCCAGCCTTCTCGAATCTCCACCGGATTTAATAACGTAAGAAATATTAAATTAAAAACAATCGATTTTCTTGTAAAATTTTTGAAATCAAAAGTTTTTGTGTCAATTTTTAATTTTTAGTTTAATTTATTTTAATAAAATTTATAATTAAAAATTATCAATTTATTTATTAAAAGGTCAATTTTTAAATTAATAATTTCTTATAAATTTAAATTAATTATTTTTTGATAAAATCTTTTAATTATATTTTAAAATTTTAAATTTTATTCAATTTTTAACCAATTTTACGATGATCTAATATCAAAACTTCCTTACTTTATCAATTTAACTTTTGACTTAATTTTTAAAATATTGTTATATACAAGAGTAATTAAGGACAACTTGATAATTGAAAATAATAGTAATTTAGATATTTTATTGTCACATCTGTATGTGAGTCTATCGGAAATAACATCTCTATTATATAAGAGTAAGACTTTGTATTATCAAACTTTCCCAAATCTTGTTTTATTGTAGAATTTCGGATTTAATGTAATGATAATGATGATAGTAATTTAGGTGTTATTTAAAATTTTCATTTTGAATTTGTAATAAGTTTAAAGTATCCAATTTCGGAGCTGAAGTTATTCTATTTACTCTTTCTTTATTACCCCGTAAACAGAACCAAGTACAAGGTCGCAGCCTCACCGGCCGCGATCAAACATTCAAGGAAATTGTTAGAATATATTTTATATATACTTTATTTGATTTTGGTATTTTTAAATTGGACATATAAAAGATGGAGTTTATTTTTTATTAGAAATCCGTGTAGTTATTACCTCCTTATTTGATTTTAAAAAGGAATCTATGAGATACACGTGATAAGGATGGAATATATAGTGGATCCTTTGAAATATTTTAATATATGTGTAGATCTCCTTATTATGGAGGTAGTCTAACCACACACGATGTTGAAAAGAAAAATCTGCATGAAGTCCTATTTTTGGTTTTTACACATGCGTGGATTTTGGTGATTAAAAGGTTGTGTAGGTCACAACATTGATAGAGGGAGTTTTTGGTTTTGTGGGCTGTGCACAATTTTCTTTTTGTCTTTCAGCTGCATAACGCATCATTGTGGGAGAGGGGCTGCTGCTCTGTTATTGCAATTCTGTTGGGCTGAAAAACGTTGTCTCCTTTGTTGAATAAGAAATCTGATGGTTTCACGTTATTGTGTTCTTCTGGTTTTTGAGGGACAACTCTTGATCTGTTGTGGTTTTGGGTGAGTCATTGGTAAGCAAAATTTTTATGGGGTTGCTGCGTATGATTTGAAGTGCTGCACTTTTTCTTATGGAAAGGATATGTTAAGCAGTCCACGTATGACAAAAGCAGATGTTGTTGTTCTGTGTCATTGAAGGAGTTCACTGTTTGCAGCATATATCAATTTAATTGCTGAAGAATGGGCGTTGTGGAGTGCAGCAACTTGGCCTTTTATTGCTGAATAATTTCATATCTACGAAGTTCCCTTTTTCTATTTGATTTATTATTGTCTTTGAGTGAAAGTAATTAGTCAAATCTTCTGTTGAGGTTAGTACGAGACGGTCGTATTATTGGGTGTGAAATTCTTTCACGGGAAGTGAAGTTGAGGGATAGTGTCAAGGATTGAGTGGTGTCGAATCAGTAAAGCCTTGGATTTAATATATTTTTCTATTCTTTAATATTACTAATATTATATATAATTAAATATAATTATTGCATAATTATGACGTCACATCAATTCGACCGGTGGTTGAACCGATCGAACCGGTCAAACTGGTGACCAGTAAGGCCTCCGATTTGATGTCCGATTCTGGTTTCAAAACATTATAATAATAATAATATTATTATTATTATTAAGAAAAAATTTAATAATACTAATAATAATTTGAAAAAAAATAATTTTATATAATAATAATAAGAAGAAGAAAATTAGTTTTATATATTAGTAATAATAATAAGAAGAAGAAGAAGAAAAAGAAAATTTATTTTTATATAATAATAATAATAAAAGAAGAAGAAATGTAATAATAATAATTAGAATATAATTGATAAGAATAATAATAACTAGAATATTTATAATAATAATTAATAAGAACAAGAATAATTAATAATAATAATAATAAGGAATTTAATAATACTAAAAATAAAAAAAATTATTTTTGTATAATAATGATAATGAAAATAATAATAAGAAAATTAGTTTTGTATAATAATAATAATAATAATAATAATGATAATAAAATAAATAGAAGAAGAAGAAAATTAATAATAATAAGGAATTTAATAATAAAAACAAGAATAAAAATAATTGATAAAATTAATAATAAGAAGAATAATAATAAGTAGAAAATTTATAAGAATAATTAGTAATAATAAGAATAATAAAAATATTAACAACAACTCCTTTGTCATTCCAAGTTTATATTTTCAAATCAACATTGGTATAATCTTTTTTATCTATTTCATTTCTTAAACCAAACAAAATAATACATATTCTATTATATTTCTCATCTTTTCTATTCTTAAGAATAACTATTCTATTCTTTAGGTTATCAATAGTTCTTCCATATCGTCATCGAATTTTTTTATATAAAAGGAATGTAAAAGACAAATTACATGTCGTTTCGGGGGTGATAGACCCCTAACTCATCCTCTACTAGAAGAGGTATGCAACCTTTAGGTAGGTGCTCAAAAGCAGTGATCTTTAAGGAGAACTGTCCTGTAAAATTTGCGAGCCAGTTCACACTTCGATTACCTTCATGGTAAATATGCCTTATTAATACGACCCAGTTGCGGGAATGCAGTTCGTGAACGCTCAACACGAAAGGGTTTAAGGAAATATCCCACACTTGCGAAGAAGAGAGCATATCGATCACAGTGCGCGAATCCACTTCCAAGACTATGTGACGATCGCCCAAGGACCAAGCTAGCTGGAGCCTCGAAAGCACCCCCCAAAATTATGTTGTCAACGGGGAACACTCGCCAATGTTCTGGACAAATCCTCTCAACCAAGCGATGGAGCTGTCGCACAATAATCCTCCTGTTGTGGCAGAGTTGCTGAAACTTTTGAAGGCACTATCAGTATTGAGTTTCACCCAGCCAAGTGCAGGTTTGCTCCAACCTATTTGTAGGTCTCGTCGTGTGGCAACGATCAACTGTGTCCGATTTTGCCAGCTTGCAGCCAAGTGAATGTAATTAACATATTCCAAGACGGGCTGCTCCGGTGAGGTCGGCTAGGAGAAGAAGTCGTCGAAGATGGCCCGATTTTTCCAAGACCAGAGAAACCAACATACTGTGCCAAAGATAATGGCCCAATCAAAGCCCCCTATCACCCTGCACGAGAGTAGGTTCGTTATGAGCCATTCGTTGTGATCCATGGAAAAGAATTCTGTCGTGATGACCTGAGGGGGAAACCTCATCTATAGGGAGCGGGCTTGGGAGCAGTCCCTTACTACATGAAGAGAGGTTTCCTCAAGGTGAAAATGGTAGCAGTTTGTATTCGAAGTGAATCCTCGGTGGACGCGCTGTTGATTAGTGAGAAGTTTGTCATGCAATAGTAGCCATAGGAATGCACGGATTTGTTGGGACCCCTGCCACTTCCATATAGTACGCC
The DNA here is from genome assembly GCA_025434745.1 of Erythroxylum divaricatum. NCBI lineage: Eukaryota > Viridiplantae > Streptophyta > Magnoliopsida > Malpighiales > Erythroxylaceae > Erythroxylum > Erythroxylum divaricatum. The sequence continues at coordinate 5,215,640 of JANTPM010000246.1, read as the reverse complement.
AGGAGGTATTATGGATATTGGTATCGTGGTGCAAGATTATGGAATAAGCAAAAGACGTCGTAAATTGGTCATCCTCCGTACGTCCCCATATGAGTTTGTCCGGCCCAAGGGATGTCGACGGTGGAAGGATACCTGCAATAGACAAACAGAGCATCAAAGGGAGTAGATGTTGAAAAATGGCCCAATTCCAATTACCAGTAGAGTCCATGAAGTGTTGCACTTGATGCTCAATAGTGCTTGGGGGTATCGGGGCCACTGAATGAGAAATAAGGGAGCCCCAGTCCTCAACCCACGAGTCAAACCAAAATCTTGTGAGGACGTCGTCCCCTATCATCCATTTCAGTCCTTGCAACACGTGAGCCCAAGTCGCTTTGATACTCTTCCAGATCATCGAGCCACTTGAAACATCAAAGGAAAAAAGGGAAATTATTAGTATCAAAGTTATATTTGGTAGATAAAACTTCAACCCATAGAGTGTCTAGTTTAGAAATCAGGGTCCAGCCGAGTTTGGCAAGGAGAGCATCATTGGTTTCCCTGATTTTACGAAGTCCCAAACCCCCCATTTCCTTGGGCAGGTGAACTGTGTCCCAATTGAGCAAGCTAATCCTATTCGTATCATTTGTCGTGCCCCACAAGAATTGACGCATGATTTTCTCCAGATCATCACACAACTGGCGCAGCAGGCATACAGTCTGCATCGTGTAAGTAAGGATCGCAGCAAGGATAGATTAGATCAGAGTGATTCATCCTGCGAGCACAAGCATGTTTGCAGACCATCCCGAGAGGCGTTGTTGGGCCGTGCCTAGAATATGCTGGTAAGTTTTTTTGTTAACCCGCTCGCATAAAAGGGGCACTTCAAGGTAACGACCTAAGTTCGTCATCAGCTTGAAGCTCGGGGCCTCGCTGGGCGAATGAGCTAGGGTTGCCGAGATATTACGCAAAAAAAAACAGTGGGACTTGTCTTGACTAACACGTTGCCCGAAAGTGGTGCAAAATGTATATAATGTATCTTGTATTTCTTAAATCTGGCCAATAGAGGCTTCCGCAAAAAGAATGAAGTCATCGGCAAAGAATAAATGAGATAGGGGAGGGTCGTCCCTGCTTAATCGAATCGGTTTCCATCGTCCTGTGTCGAGAGACTCGTTGATTAAGTAGCTGAGTCTTTCCATGCAAAGCACGAAAAGGTAAAGGGATAGAGGGTCCCCCTATCGAATACCCCTGGTGGGAGAGAAGGAGTCACCTAAGGTCCCATTCCAGTGGACTTGCATAGAAACCAAGGATATGCATTTCATGATCAAATTAATCAGCAAGTCCGAAATACCAATATGAAAAAAGGGTATCTATGATGAAGTCCCAGGAGAGTCTATCGTAGGCTTTCTTTAAATCCACCTTTATCGCGATGAAGCCTTTCTTCCCAGCTTTGCTGTTCATATAGTGGAGGACTTCTTGGACGATAATGATATTGTTCGTGATTTGACGCCCCGGAACTAATCTGCATTGAATCAGAGCTACAAGATCAGTAAGAAGAGGTTTTAGGCGGTTCACGATTAATTTGGTGAAGGCTTTATAAAGCACAGAACAATGAGCTATGGGCCTAAATTGGGTTATCAATGTGGGCTTGGGGCACTTAGGGATGAGGAACATAATTGCTCGATTGAGCGCAGTATCCCAAATTTTGTGTCGGAAGATTTTTTGTATAAGCAAGGTCAGAGCCGGCCCGACAGTGGCCCACTGAGATTGATAAAAAGGCACAGTAAAGTTGTCAACTCTAGGGGCTTTGTTCGGAGCCATATCAAAAAAAATAGTCTTGATTTCATCAAGGCTAGGAGGCTGTTGCAAATTTGCAATAGCCTGGGGAGAGAGTTGGGGGAATTTGATAGGAAGTTGGGAAGGCCGAGAGGTCGAATAGTCTTGAGAGTAGAGCTGTTCAAGAAAGGTTCGAGTTATCCGTAAAATGTTCTCCATATCAAAGCGCATGATTCCTTGCTCATCTTTGAGAGACAAGGTCCTAGATCGTCACTAACGGATCGTAGTGATTGTGTGATAATACTGCGTGTTCCGATTGCCTTGACTTATCCATTGACATCTAAAGCGTTGGTGCTAGTGAACTTCTTCCTGGTATAGAACCTGCTCCAGCTCTGTTCTGAGAGAAGGGGATGTGAGTCTTGGTTCTCCAGAGCTGTTTGGATGCGCTTGAGGCAAGCCAGAAGCCTCTTCTTTCGATGAAAGATGTTCCCGAATATGTTAGAGTTCCAGTCCTATAAGGAATGTGAGAGGTTGGTTAAGGTGCCACTGATATTAATGGTGCCTGGCTGCCATGACTGTTTGATAAAGTGATCAAACCCATCATGCATCAACCAGGTTGTTTGAAAACGGAAAGGTTTTGATTTGTGTTATCTCGGTAAATTGTTGTGAAGGTTCACTAGCAGCGATCTATGATCCAATTTGAGGAATGGGAGGTGCTGAACCAGGGTGTGGTGGAAGGTGAAAGGCTAGGATGTGGAGTAGAGAACGCGGTCTAGACAAGCTAGAATTTGCCCCTTTTTTAGGTGTATTTGGGCCCAGTATAACCTAAATCATGAAGATGACAATGATTAACACAGTCCCGGAAGTGCTTGTTGACTATTGGAAGAAGTTTGGAGCCCCCTCTCTTGTCGGTACTGTCTAGTTTAGCATTGAAGTCGACCCCCAGAATCCAAGGTTTAGAGGATATATGTGCGATCTTTCGGAGAAAATCCCACAAAAAGTGCTACATGGAATGATTAGGGCTAGCTTAAATAGCTGTAAAGTTGAAGTTATACGGTCCACACTCGATATTAGTATGGACGAATTGCCTATGAGCTAAAAGAATCCGGATCATAATATTATCGTTCCATATTAACCAAATACCGTCAGAGAACCTTAAAGTCTCTATTCGGAAAGAATGCTCAAATCCCAAGCTTCGAATAACTCTTCTTGCACGATCGCCATTGATCTGAGGTTCCACAAGTACAACTAGAATTAGAGTATGGATCTTAAGATAATTTTTCAGTATGGACTTGAAAGTTTTACCTCCAGTCCCTTGGCAGTTCCAGATAAATATGGACATGGATGATAGTTGAATTTGGAGTAAACACTATGCTTCGTAAGTGTTTACTGGCGAAATATCAATTGCCCTCATAGGGTCCGACGAGTCATCCATTTGAGTGTTTGCAGATTGCGAGTCTGGGATGTTAATGGGCTTGTGCGCTATAGTCATGGCAATGTCAATGTCGGGGAGGGGGGAATTGGAAGTTGGAACCACTAGGCATTAAGACTGTAGATGAGGTCGAATCTAGGCCGATCTACATCATGACGTGGTGTTACAATTGCATGACATCTTGCTTCCGCTTGCATGGCGTCAGATAAAGTGGGGTCGTGAATACTAACATCGACATGTGAGGCTATAGAAATTGTCGTGTGGTTAATGCATGAATACTAACATCCAAAAATATTGTCGTTTTAGTTAAAAAAATTCACAACTCTGTTAAGTCTTTTGATCGCTAATGAGCTAAGTAGTCAGTGAGACGTCCAATTTTGACAAGAGATGTTTTGTTCTATTTAAAGATTTTTGTTTTTGTTTTTGCCTTCCAATACACATTAATAAAATAATAAAAAATAAATCAAAATTTAAATTTAATTTAATATTTTTAATAATTTATAAATTAATTATAAAATTTTAATAAATTAATCAATTTTTAAATTTAAAATTTTTATTTAAAAAATTAAAATAAAAAAAATAAAATCAAAATATGTGTCAAGTTGTAACTTAATTGTACACAAATAAAATCAATTTTTAATTTTTATCTTAAAAATTAAAATTAAAATAATAAAACAATTTTAATTTTTTAATTTTTTATCTTAAAAATTTTATTTAAAATGTGATATATTTTGTTTTTTATTATTTTAATTTTAATTTTTTATTATACAAATTTTATTTAAAAATTAAAATTAAAATAATCAAAAATAAAATAACTGTCACACATTTTGTTTTAATTTTAATTTTAATTTTTATCTAAAAATTTATTTAAAAATTTTGTTTATTAAAATAAAATTTATTAATTTTTATTAAAAAATTATAAAATAAAATAAGATGTGTCACATTTTGTTTTCTTATTTAATTTTAATTTTTATCTTAAGATTTGTTTTAAAAATTTTTAATTAAAATAAATTTATTTAAAATTAATATATAATTTTGGTGTAATGGGTAAAGATGGCCTAGTAAAAGTTTTGAAGTTTTGTAAGTAAAACAAAAATGTATTTTAGCCTCAACAGAGTAGGAGTGGACAGAGTATCTGGAGTCTGGACACTATATATGTATATATTGTTATAAAACCGAAACTAAACTTGAGAGAATATTTGGGAGAGGAGAATTCTTCTTATAAAAATGGTGTGTCTTACATCAAGTTAACCCATCTATTTATAGTACATTTTAACCACCTAACACACATGTGACTATCTACTACATATAT
>JANTPM010000246.1:5164209-5179816 GCA_025434745.1 Erythroxylum divaricatum | reverse complement strand
ATTGGAAACAACCTTGCACACATTCATGTTTGAGTCTGCCTTACTGGGGTTATTTAATCCTTATAAAGACAACTTACATACCATTTCATTCATTGCTATTTAGTAAAATATCCCGATCACTATAAAGCTACGACTTTATTGTAGAAAAGAATGGACCAGAATAGTGAAATCATAAACAGTTAAGTTTTTGGAATACGATATCTATGATGATGGTAGTCTATAGTTATCCACCCTACTATCATCTGCATGTAGGTCTACCGAAGATAGCCTCTTTATTATGTAGGAGTAAGGCTACGTACTATCAAACTTTTCCAGACCCAACTTCACTGCGAGACTTCAGATTGGGTGTGATGATGATGATGATGATGATATTATAGTTATTACGTACCCGCCATTAATACAGTTAGATCCAGTGGATTGCCTGTACAGGAAAAGGAACCTATACCTGTACACACAGAGGTTTCTGGAGGTATAAGATCTAATTCAGTTATGAAGATCCGCCAGAGTTAAATGACCTATTATCCTATCTGATTACTTAGTCTATTAGGTGAACATGACTATGATATTAGACATGTTACGAATCTAGTTACTTTGATAGAAGTTGTTTCTAAACTCAATGTGGAATTGTGGTGGGTTGCAATTACTGATGAGATGCAAGCCACGAAGCATAGTAAGGTTTGGGAGCTAGGTGATTGTAGCAGAACTGCAAAACCGTCAATTGTAAATGAAGTTTTAAGACCTAAAAGATTTTAGGATAAAGTTCAACGATTATGGGCTCGCTCAGTTGCTTGATGGTTCACTTAGGGAGAAATGTTGACTTTAATGTTACTTTTTCTCTCGTATCCTCGAATGATACATTTTGAGTGATTATGACAATTGTAACTCATGATGATATAGAGTTACATTAGATAGTTGTCAAAACTGTTTTCCTTAATAAAGACCTTTATAAAGTGATCTATATGGTACAAGCTGAAGGATTTCAGGATCCAGAGGAAACTAACATGGTTTGCGCGCGTATTATGCAAATCAATATATGATTTACATTAAACCTTACAAAAGTGATAGCTTGCATTTAATAAGGTTGTGACCTCTTTCGATTTTATGAAAAATAAAGTTAAAAAGATGTTTGTACTATAAAGTTAAGAGGAGCAAAGTTACCTTCCTATTATTGCATATGTATGACATATTGCTCACATTGAATAACTTGACCATATTGCATGAGGTTAAGCAACTTTTGGCTAGGTATTTCAATATGAAGGACCTTGGTGAAGCATTTTGTTTCCTAGGTATTCAGATTTATCGGGACAGATCTCAACACTCATCAAACCTCTCACAGAGTGCATACAATGAGTATATGTTATAGAGGTTTAATGTATTTAACTGTAAACCTGTCGTAGCACCTATTTCTCATAGTGAGAGATAATTTTTGGCATAGTACCCAAATAATAAAGTAAAGAGAAAGGCTATAAGGAATGTTCCGTATACTAGTATGATTGATAGCCTAATGTATGCTTAGGTAAATAGTAAGCGGGACATTACATTTACTGTTAGATTATTTGTTCAATATCTAATTAACTTAGGTGTAGATCATTAAAATGTAGTCAAACGAGTATTGAAATAATTAAAGAGAATCAAAGATTATAAGTTGACATATAGAAAAGTCAACAGATTAAACCTCGCAGGAAATTCAGATTCAAATTTAGCTATGTGTCCCGATAATTAAAAGTCTACTTAAAGTTACAGTTTTTTTAAGTTTGCAGATAGTACAATGTCGTTAAGGAGTGTCAAGTAAACACGAGTGATTTCCTCAACCATGTATGTAGAGTGTATACTATAGGGCTGCTTCATATATGATTTAGCTAAAAAACTAAATTTATGAGTTTTATGTTGTTGATTCAATGACTAAACTCATTCAGTTGTATTGTGATAATCTTGTTGCTCAGTTGTTTACCAACAATAAGAACATCACAGGGTCTATACATTTGAAGTTCAAATTCTTGACCATAAAGGAGTTGATTCGAAAAGGTGACATTAAGGTTTGGAGCATTTAAGGACTGAGGAACTATAAATCGATCCTTTAACTAAAGGACTTTACCCAATTGTGATTGAAATATAAATATACAATATGGGTGTTTTGAAATCCTTAGACACTGTTAGTTAGATGATCGTTATGTTTGCTCCATGTGCATTTATACATTTGTACATTTGATGTATTATGATGGTATGATGGTTCATTGATGAAGATGATCATCATTCATCCTTAGTAATACATATTATCATACATTGTCATAATACGTATGAAAGTCTTAATATTTGTGTTAATCTTAAGTATTTAAAAGTCATTAGGCATATATACAGATTGAACTTGAGCCTATGTCATTTAGATGCATACAATTTTATACGGATATCCTTAAAGTTTCACATGACATAGGGGGTATAACTTTTAATCCCATAAAGGTTCTTTAATATAGTTTAGCATTCAGTTGGAGAACATAAAGATTTCCTCTTATGCAGTTTAGCATTTGGTGAGAGAAAGCAAGCTTTTCTCTAATGTTGTTTAGCATTCGGTGAGGTATTAGGTATACGTGATTGTATTGAATCTGTGTCACACATGACACATGCATTTGATACTTTTTGGTATCAAAAGCCTTATAGGACATAATGATGGACTTTTGTTATCTTTGGATCAAATGTTTTGTTAAACTTAGTTGACTAATACAGTAATGTAGCTTAATCAAGTTTTTTTAACTATTTTTTAAACTTGAATCAAAACTGCAATTAAGTATTATCCAATGGGGAGAATGTTGAACATTTTTTACTTTTCTCATAAAGTTGGACAACATTTAATTGCATTTTTTGGTTTTTCAAATAACTTATCAGTTAAGTTACATAATTTGATCTGGATAAAGATAATAAAGTGGCTCAATAAATGATATAAATCTATGGGTCAAAGTTCGGGTGAAAAATAGATCTCAATCAGCGTAGACTGGACTTATATTGGGCCTATGATAGGGAAGCCCAATATGGAAGCTATATATAAAGGTTAAGGTTTTTTGTAGTTACTCATATCATTTATAAACATAGGAATTCTCTGACCTGTTAAGAGAGTTTACGTTTTGAGAAAATTGTAGAAAGATTTTAACCACGTTCCGGTAAACAACTCCCATAAAGATGGCAATAGATTCCCATTTATTTTGGCTTCGAAAAGTTTGTTTGAAGTTATGAAACCGAAATTAAGTATTTTCGTATTTCTTCGTTTATTGCCCTTTCACGTTCAATATAGGGTATGTAACTAAGGTATCGTTACGTGTTACAATAAAATGTTACGAATACTCTATTCTTTGTATGAAAATTCATCTTATTAGGTATTATAAAAGATTTTCTAGACGCTAAATTTATATTACAAGTTGCACTTGTCCATTTAAGCAAGACTCCATCTTTTTCATGTAATCGTCGACTAACTAACTTGTTTCATATGACCTTCGTAATGTTTAACTCACACTCTTGCAAGAATATTATGAGAGCACTAAACTATCAAAAACAACAATAAACACACAAGACTTGCAATAGAAACCACCATTTATTACTTTCTCAAAAGTATATAAATGAATGATCTCTCTCAATGTGTTTCCTTACTCTTTATCTCTGTTTTGAAACAAGTCTCAGATAAGTTATTAGGCACTTTTAAATTTACAATTCATAATCCTAAACTAACTAGATCATTTATATCCTTATCAAATTACATCACACCAATCAATTAAACACAACAAACAAAATAAGATATTACATTTAACTAAGAATAATACATTCGTAACTCTATTATCTCAAAATGATCTGTTTTTATCTTTTAGAGCTAATATATATTTACTGTAATCTTATCTGTCACATAATTTAAGATCTTTGATCTTTATCCATTAATAATAAATCATCCAAAAGTCTTTAATAATATACTAGTCCGGTCCAATACTTATCCAGGTCAAGTTCATTAGTTATAGTTTGTCAATTTGAACATACATTAAGTCCTTATAGCTCTCACATATCTATCATATATATGTGATTTAGTTAACCTTCAATCCAAGGTCAATTTCAAGCTATTTTTTTGAGTTTATGTCTGAATTTTACATCTCGCCAAAGTACTTTGCCAATGTGCACCAATGCAAGCAATGCTTACTATTCTTGAGTTTCCATTGATAATGTTTGTTTTCCTTACCTCCTCACAAATCATTGCCTTGTTCTATCGTTTTGAGTATCAAACATTGTTCAAAACTCGTCAAAAGTTGCACGATTGCACTATTAAAACTTAGGGGTCTAATATTAGGCACAAGCATACCGATAGTACTCTTGCATACCGTACCCCATTGACTGATTTCCTGTTTACTTACCAATCTACATATGTTAAAATCTCAATTGAATTGGTCTCCATAAAGCCTCTATTTATCCTTTTGTTCTATGATATAGTTGCTCAGGCACCAGTGCTCAACAAGTATATATTTGCATTACGCAGATGAAAGCTCAATCACGTTTTAGTCATACTCTACGGTCAACTTTCAATTTCAGCTCTCTCTCTCTCTCTCTCTCTCTTTTCCCTGCTCCACAAATATTTGCATTGTTCTTGAATACAGTAGAAGGGATTTCCTGCAATGAATCAGCCATCTTCAATCATCAACTTTGATGGGCGTAGGGTCACATATCATAACTTGTGCCAATCCTGGCATGGTTGTTTTCCTCTACAATATCTAGTTTGTTGAATGGAGTTCTTCCTTGAGTACCTGTTACCATTGATTCAATATCTACACCCTGATTTATACTAGTTATGAAATGCTCACACTCTTTGCAACATTTTGCAGGGACACAATTAACTACAAATTTTGCTTCTAAAAGATTAGAAACATCTATTTAACATTATTTCTTTTTCCTTAAGAGGTCATTGTTGGCGCAGCATTTCTTATTTGGACCAATCATATGACAACTTTATTAGAACACTAAAGCTACATTTACGATTATAATTTCTTGTATTTAAGCCATTACCGGCTCACCAATAGGTGGTGTGCTGCAATTCACACGTAAAAATGGATAGAAATGTCTAAGCCCTATATTTCCCCAAGAGATTTAGGTTAGTAAGTAGAATAGCTGCATTTGCAGGATTTAGGGAAAGGCCTACCGCCTACATCCTACCACGTAACTCATTGGGAACGAGACAAGATTCTCTGTCCAGTATTACTCTGTCTTATTCTGTCCATGAAATCTCAACCATTTATTTTGTAGGATCCACGCGTAATTTACACGGGACCCATATAAATTAATGACTGAGATTCATTGGACAGAATAGGACATCATAATATTAGACAGGAGATCTGGACTCATTGGGAACATGCCTGCTAAGGTGACAGAAGCAGAATAGCCAATTCAAGCTTACTGAAAATAGTGAGGATAGATCTTCTGTTCATTTTTTTGTGTCCCTATCTTGTCCTACAAATCTTAGTCATCCATTTATGCTAATAGTCAATTCGAGCCTACTTAAAATAGTGGGGATGAATCTTTTGTCCATTTTTTCATTGTTGGTTTATATATTTTCCAACATTTATGTCCCTACCCTGTTTTATAAATCTCAGCCATCCATTTATGCCTCAGTCATCCATTTATGCGACATAAATGGATGGCTGAGATTTATGAAATAGGGTAGGGACACGAAAAATTGGACAGGAAATCCGTCCCAAAAAATAGTTAGGATGTGGTATAAATGGATGGTTGAGATTTATGAAATAGGATAGGAACACGAAAAATTGGACAGGAGATCCGTCCCAAAAAATAATTAGTGTAAGATAATACTGACATGAAAACAAAAAACCTGTCATACATGGCCCTCAACCTTGCCAATGTAGGTGTAATCAGGCCAAAACTGGCATGGAATAGGCAGAGAAGTAACACTAAAAATCCAATTTCCTGCAAAGAAAAAAAATAAACAGAACCAAATATAACCCGTTACTATTAGAACCAGAATAAAATTGTCATTTGTACACACTTCACTTGTATAAAAGAACTCATACCTGATAATCATATGCTACTATTGACAATACAAATCCCAGTATAACAAACGTATACACCGGGCTATCCTCCGTCCTAGGTGGTGATGAACCACTCAGCAACCATGGGAATACAGTGATATCTAGCATTTTTGAGCCAGCGAGCATGGATACATGAGACCTAGATTTACTTCTCTTCCATCAGTCCCAGTCCAAATGTGGTAGAATCATCTAAGGTACTTGCAAACCAGAAGTTAATGTCTTACTTATTCATCCTCTTAAGCTTTGTTCATGATTACTTTGATTAGACTAGACCATAAATACAGCATTCTAAAAGAAAAATCAGCACTCCACGTCTTTAAGAGAGCCAACCCCTTCAAATATGCCATACAAATGAAAATATGTTACAGTTCATGACTAAAGATGGTTGACTGGTAGGCCTCTTCAGACTTCGATGTAAAACATTCTCTAGAAAAACAATTTGATCGAGTTTTCAGACTATACAATAATTAGGAGGAATTCATTAGTTTTCTCAGACTATACCTTATTCTGTAATTTTGTTTTTCCTTCAGGAAATGAATAATGTTTCATAATTAGGAAGAATTAACACTCACTAAATGTTAAATGTAACTTTGTTGAACAACTGTTTTTCAACGTACAAGTGATCCTACCAACAACGTTGAAGCCCACAGGATCCTGAAGACTGCAATTGAGAACTGAATGGAAGCGTGAGCCAGTCCTAGTAGCCACATCCTTTTATCTGACAAGCAGAAAAGATTATTGGCAGTGACGAATATCCAGTCCCATTGCTGTTATGTTCGTGAAGATAAAGACTTGACCAAAAACCAGTTTCAATCAATGTCATATTTACGTGTTCACTAACATTATGTTAAAGACCGGATCGATTTCTCTTCTGGGTCAGCAACTCTTATAGGCCTGGTCTGCATCTCTTGGACTAAATATTTCTTGTGGGCCGGACATCATGCAGTGGTCCAGACCAATCATATATTTGTACCTCCCTGTTTTTGTCAGTAGCACACAAACACAGTGCACAGTACACAGATCAACTACTGCTTGCACCAAGCCATCGCATGCATCAGGCCAGTCGTTGTCCCTTCTATTCTCCTGCATTTGTTTCATACCTGCAATGTACATACAGCCTAAGTACAGCAGAGTCTTAACCAATAGTTTTTTTTTTCCTTTCCTAGTATAAATATCTCTTTGCATGTACATACAATTAGAGTTTTGTTTTCGTGAAATCAATACAGAAGACATTCTCCACATCTTCTTTTATGGCATCAGAGCCTATGGTCTGATCCAACTTACCACCCAACATGTCGACCACGGTTGAAAGTGGCTCCAGCCACCATGATTCCATAGACCTTGATAAATACTCTATCACCAACACAGAAAATCCAGGGGCAGTTTTAGTCACCACCCTCTTCAATGGAAACAACTACCTAACATGGAGCAAGGCAATGATGATAGCCCTTTACTCCAAAGACAAATTATCCTTTATTGATGGTTCATGCACTCAACCAACAGAAAACAGAACACTACTTACCAGATGGAAGAGGGCTGACTCCATGGTCCAATCTTGGATCCTTAATTCAATGAACAAGAAGCTTGGGGATGCACTCTTGTCCTTCTCTACAGCCAAGGAACTTTGAGATGAGCTCAGGGAGAGATTCGGGGAAGCCAACAGCCCACTGCTGTACCAAATAGAGAGGGAGATCAGTCAACTTAAACAAGGTAGCCTCTCTATTTCAGCATATTATACTAAGCTAAATAAACTCTGGGATGACTTGTCTAGCCTAAGCCCAACACCAACCTGCATCTGCGAGGCTGCCAAAGCAATCAGCACCAAAGAAAACACACATCGACTAGTGCAGTTCCTGATGGGCCTAAATGAAGAATATGAGCATGTTGTAAACCAAGTCATGCTCATGGAACCTTTGCCCTTGGCAAACAAGGCATATGCAATGATGCAGACAGTTGAGAGACAAAAAACAGTAAACGCAGCCAATGAGAACAACATGCAGGTTGCCATGATAGCAAAACAGCCCAACTCCAGCACAAGAAAGGTGGGTAGAAACATCAGTAATAGTAAGAGGACTTACATAAGAAAGGAGGATAAGCACTGTGACAAATGTGGCAAAGCAGGGCACACCATAGAAACTTGTTTCAAAATCCATGGAGTGCCAGACTGGTATAGAGAACTGACTGGGCAAAAGGGCAAGGCCAACTTAGCCATCTTTGGTGACACCCCTGCAGACATGCAAAACGAACACAGTGAGTGCATTGACAGAACTGATCAGATTCCTCAAGGATTAGCCACATTCATACAGCAAGAAATATCCAAAGCTTTTAAAGGCAAGGGCACAAGTGAGGTAAAGTTGGGAGGACATGCAAATTTCGCAGGTAATGGCTACACCCATTCACACATTACAGAAAATGCATGCACATGGCTGATTGATTCAGGAGCTTCTTCACATATGATTCAAAATTTAGATATTTGCCATAATTATGAAGAAAACAGATTGTATGATCCAGTCACTCTCCCGGATGGTACTCAACAGGAAGTAAAACATGTAGGCAAAGCTACTCTTGGCGATAAAATCACCCTCAATGAGATATTACACATACCAAACTTTTTCAAGAATCTACTATCAGTAAATAAACTCACTACACAAAATGAAGTTGCTGCTATCTTTGTGTCTAATAAACTATTTTTGCAGGACCTTCAGACTAACAGCATCTTAGCAGCTATTAAGGCTCGGAGTGGATTGTATGAGCTAAGTTCAGACTGTCTACTTCCTTCAGGGACCCTGAAAGGTCCATCCCTAGACTTTTACAAAACCAGAAATGTTGCTCACAATGTTATTACTTCCTTTGACGTTTGGCATAATAGATTAGGGCATGTATCTAGAGAGAAGATGCAACATATTAATGAAATCAAGCTTCCTACTCATGTTATTTCTGAATGCCAAGTGTGTCCCATGGCAAAACAGCATAGAAAACCATTTCCCAAACACAAAATAAACACCACTAGGACTTTTGAACTTTTGCACATGGATTTATGGGGGCCCTATCGGACACCTACTTTGAATGGATCACAATTCTTTCTCACTATCGTAGATGACCATTCTAGAGCCACCTGGACTTTCTTACTCCGACATAAAGATGAAACCCAACATACCATAATCCAATTTGTCAAATCAGTGGAAAAACAATACGATACAAGGGTCCTAAGGGTACAGACTGATAATGGGAAGGAATTCATAAATAATGAATGCAGAAGATACTTTGCAGGGATGGGGATAATGCATCAGAAAAGTTGCCCTTACACCCCACAACAAAATGGGGTGGTAGAGATCAAACACAAACATTTGCTCCAAATAACCAGAGCTTTGCTTTTCACAGCAAGCTTGCCCAAAACCTTTTGGGGAGAAGCCCTCCTTACCGCAACCTATCTCCTAAATAGAATCCCAGTTAAGAAACTGCAATGGCAGACACCATACGAAAGACTACATAAAAAAAAACCAACCTATGAACACCTAAAGACCTTCGGATGCCTATGCTTTGCACTAAACAAAACCCCATGCAAGACCAAGCTAGATCCTAGAGCCTCAAAGTGTGTTTTTCTCGGATACATGCCCGATTATAAAGCATACAAAGTAATGGACCTTGACACACAGCACATTTTCAGCTCTAGGGATGTGACCTTCCATGAGAGCACTTTTCCCTTTGCCGAAACCCAAACCAAATCAACACTAGAATCAACACCACTGTTCCCTTACATTACCACTGACAGCCCAGTAGAACCACCAGATGATATGCACAGGAATCCAAACACACAACACACAGAAAACATTGAACCTCTATCTTCACCTTATACCTCACCCGAACAGCTTGCAGCACCAAACAACCAGATCAGGAGAAGCCAAAGAACACAATATGCCAAAATACCTGAATGACTACATCCTCCAAGCTTCTGCTCATCGATCCACTTCTGTCCCTAATATCTCTGATGATGCTTTGCCAGTCTTTGGTCCTGCAGGAATAAGAGAGAGCAAGGGGTCACATTCCCAAGTATTCCACACACAGCCGTACATGGAATTCATAGGTAATGTCAATTCTACTTTCGAACCTCTTTCCTATGAAACAGCTTGTACATCAAAAGAATGGAAGGACTCAATGGATTCACAGCTGACAGCACTCGAAGACAATCAAACTTGGGTAATAACTGAATTACCTAAGGGCAAACGAGCTATTGCTTCAAAGTGGGTGTATAAGGTGAAATGCAAACCAGACGGAACAGTTGACAAACTCAAATCAAGGCTAGTAGCCAAGGGTTTCAACCAAAGAGCAGGTATAGATTACTCAGAAGTGTTTTCCCCAGTGGCTAGAATTGTAACAATCAGGACCTTTTTGGCTGTGGCAACTATCAGGAAATGGCCTATAATTCAGTGTGATATCAACGATGCTTACCTACATGGTCATTTAGAAGAAGAAATCTACATGCTGCCCCCACAAGGATACACCAAAGCCAAAGAAGGGGAGGTGTGTAAGTTACTAAAATCAATCTACGGGCTTAAACAAGCTGGTAGACAATGGCACAAACAATTGACAACAACCTTGAAGACTCTAGGTTTTAGCAAGACAGAGGCAGACCACTGCCTGTATACTAAAGACGATGGGAAAGACTTTGCTGTCATTATCATCTATGTTGACGACATTCTCATTACTGGCACAAATGAGACACTATTAAATGACACAAAACAAGCTTTGCATGAAGAATTCTCCATTAAAGACCTGGGGTATGCAAAATATTTCCTTGGAGTAGAAATCGCAAGGTCAGAAGAGGGGACACGACTCAGCCAAAGTAAGTACGTGAATGACATCTTACAAGAATTAGACCTACTGGAATGCAAACCATACACGACACCGATAGTTCCAGGTAGCAAACTTACCATTGACGAGGGCGAACCACTTTCAGACCCGGAACAGTACAGAAGAGTTGTCGGCCGATTGCAATACTTGAGCTTCACCAGGCCTGATCTTGCCTACATTACACAGCAACTGAGTCAGTTTATGAAAACACCAAGGGAACCACACTGGGAAGCAGTAAAACGTGTTTTGAAATACCTCAAAGGAACTCCACATCAGGGTTTATTTTACCCAGCAAGCGCGACCCTAGATCTCACCGCCTACTCCGATTCGGACTGGGCAAGCTGTGTTTACAGCAGACGATCTCTCACTGGTTTCTGCGTGTTCCTCGGGGATTCACCCATCTCCTGGAAAACGAAGAAACAGCGAACCGTGAGCAGGTCCTCAGCGGAAGCAGAATACCGAAGCCTCGCATCCACTACATGCGAATTAAAGTGGATCGTACACCTATTAAGATGTTTCCAGGTAAAAATCACAAAAACCATACCTCTATTTTGCGATAACCAGGCGGTGATACACATATCGTGAAACCCTGTCTTCCACGAGCGAACAAAGCATCTGGAGATCGATCTCCACTTAGTTCGCGACGCTGTCAACTTGGAATTTCTGGACTTTCAACACGTTCGCAGCCACCAACAGATCATCGAACTCTTCATGAAGCCACTCCCCGCTCGCATGTTCGAATCCCTAGTTTCCAAGTTCAGACCCGTGCATGCCTCCGGGTCTTCGATTTGAAGGGGTAGTGTTAAAGACTGGATCGATTTCTCTTCTGGGTCAGCAACTCTTATGGGTCTGGTCTGCACCTCTTGGACCAAATATTTCTTGTGAGTCGGACGTCATGCAGTGGTCCAGACCAATCACATATCTGTACCTCCATGTTTTTGTCAATAGCACACAAACACAGTGCACAATACACAGATCGGCTACTGCTTGCACCAAGCCATCGCATGCACCAAGCCAGCCGTTGTCCCTTCTATTCCCCTGCATTTGTTTCATACCTGCAATGTAAATACAACCTAAGTACAGCAGAGTCTTAACCAATAGGTTTTTTTTTCCTTTCCTAGTATAAATAGCTCTTTGCATGTACATACAATTAGAGTTTTGTTTTCGTGAAATCAATACAGAAGACATTCTCCACATCTTCTTTCACATTCATAATCTTAGTTGGCAGAAGGAAAGCAATATGAACCTTGCCACTAAAAAGAAGGGCATAGGAAATCCTGTAATCCTTAGACGATATAGTTTGTGTTGCTTCTTTCCGCCCTTTGGTCAAACTTATGACGCCTAGTGTTGCTAGAATTATTTTAGCGGTTGAAGGGGATGTCACCCCAGTTTCCAAAATATTCCCTGCCATCCAATTTGCGAGTACCTAAATTCCAATTAAGGTCACAGACTCAACGAAAGTCATCAACCAAAATGAGTCACTTAGAGCATCTTGCCTGTACCCTTGCTGAAAAGAAGAAACTCTAAAATGTCATGCAATGCAAAGTAGGAACAATACAAAACTAAAAATGGCTCAATAATAAATACAAGGAGAGACACTCCAAAGCAGAACAAATTGCAAATGCAGAAACAAAACAAACCTTATCATTTTCGATAGCCACCCAATCCTTAAAGTTGAATGAAAGATTCGACATGGCACAAGACAAACAGACGCTCGCTAACCACACACCAGGATGCGGTACAATCTTCTTCCATAAGCCAACAACAAGCTGTGGAATGCAAAAAACTAAACAAGTTATCTTTTGACCTCTACAGAACACCAAAATCACATTTGGAAACAGAAACACAAACGAAGAAGGAGATTCTGTCCTTGCATAAAATCGGAGAACATTCCTACTAGATAACCGAAGAAAATAGCTACACGATAACTGTTAGATCCTTAAGTTTCGAAGTACTTCTCAACAACCTTCATGGGGAGCTTTAGGAGGAAGGTTAGCTAGATTCATGCCTGAGAGAGATATGCGAAAACACTAAGGCAAACGTGGGCAAGTAGGATCAGATTTGGTACGAATTTTGTTAGAGTCTCAGACCTTGTGAAAATTAACTTGACCCAGGCTAAGGACTTAACGAACTAAGGACTTAGCCCATGCTCGGATGGATGAACTACAAATAACGAACTTGTTGTGGGCAGTATTGAATCAGGCCAGTGTACTAGTGAGCTTCGACGAGATCATACTGCATCATCAACGGATAGCGATTGTGGGAAGATCTTGGATAATGTGGTGATGACTGGGAGTTAGAGTTGTAGTAGAACTAAACATCTGAAGATAGTAGAGATCTTCGAAGATAAGGATGCTAGTTTTCCAGTTGAATGCAAACTCTATCTTGTTATTATCTTATCTTATCTTATCATATCAATTAGAGTTCTACTTAGACGGGGTGTCGTCTAATTAGTCCACGTGATGTAATCTGATAAGGATAGACGTGATCTTAGCACGATCTTAGGTAGTTCGGATTTAGTGAGAATCTGAATGTGACTTGAACTCCGAGTTAGATGCCTATATATAGTTCATTCGAGATTTGTTCTTCTCATTCAATCAAAGAGAGCATTCTTTGTATTCTTTTGAGGGAAAGTATATAAAGTTAGTTTTTAACCGTATCTCTGTGTTTCCTTGTTACCTTTCTTTCTTATTGCTTTCATAGCAATGTTTTTTCGAGTGTGTGAGAGGTAAACTCTTCGAGGGTCGTTGAAGGCTGAGTCTTTGCTTAAATGGACCTAAGTGAGACTGTCATATAGAGGGTGTTGGTGATCAGCATCGGTGAAAGTTCAAGTCCCAAAGGTGACCTTTGTATCAGTAATCATTATAAAACATTTTTCATATTTGATTTTTTAAAAGTTAAAATCTTTTTAACTCTATAAATAACATAACGAAATCGTAATTCGTAATTTGTTCTAAAACTTGCTCATATTCTTGTTATATTTTTTGAATTGTTTCTAAAATTGATCTATCTTAACTACTGTAACTACACATATGTCTGACCGCTAACGGTATTTACAGAACATGTTAAGAGAACTCTATAACTCAGAGGATTAAGTAAAAATACTAGCTTCATTATAACTTAAACTATTTATAACATGTTTTGGACATTTTAATAATTTAATTTTAATTTCAATTAAATTTAATTAGAATTACAAATCATTTTAATTAAATAATAATTACAATCAAGTCCATTCAACCCATTTTTTCGTGAGATTCGTTAGGTTCTCAAATATATTGACACTCATTATAAATTATAATTATAATTCAATTAGAATTAGATAAATTAAAAAAATTTAAATTTATCTTTAATTATCTAATTAAACAATTTATAATTATAGATAAATATTAACTTCTAGTAACACATCATGACCATCCAAATACTTAAAAAATATCAAAATGGTATTGACTAACCTTTTTATGCATAATTTTTTCCTATAATTTAATTCTTTCATCATATAATGTTCTGATTAGACAGAACATGGAATTAAAGTCGACTCTTTTTTAATCTAATCATATTAGTTCTTCGTCATTAACTATCGATTCAATTAATAACATTTATAAACTATTTAGAAAGTGTCATTCCATCTTGACCAAGGATTTCTTGAATTAATACTAATCAAGAACAACAGAGTATTCTTCCTAATTACTTTAGAATGATAAATCCTATCTTGATCATACAATTACTTCCATATAGTTCACGTTACATCTAATAAATGATGATTGAAAAACTCATGATTAAATAGGTCATAAAGAGTATCAAAATATAGCAATCCATATACAAGATAATTTTAAAGACATCAAATCAAAAGATCAATTGTACAATCATCACAATGAGAATTTTATAAATATACAAATAATGTTATAAATAGATTTCTCATATCGAGCCAGTTTAATAAACTTGCTTTCTAATAAGCACTTATACATTTGTTTAAATATCTTCATACTTTAGCCTATGAGATCGACTACTTCTTTATAATGAAAAACATAACCTGTTAGTCTTTTTGTATTTTATTAATGTCTAGTTTTAATAGAATAATAACTAAGAATAATTTAAAGATAATATATAAATGCAATATAAATCTCATAATTATAATTTCAATCTTATAATTATAATCTTATATAATTTTATTTGTCACATATAATTATCTCGTAGAGTTTATGATAAATAATGTATTTAAATTATTTTGTGGCTAAAATAATGATCATAGGGCATAAACTAGTACATCAGTCGTGTGGAGTAGTGAACAAGCTCGAACTCTCCGAACACCAACCAGGCAACCACAGACCTTCCATGAGAGAAGCTAGAGAGAACAAAAAGATAAACTTCTGGTTGAAATGAAGAAACGAAGCAGCAGAGAGAAAAATGGAGTCTTTGGAGAGCCGAGGAAGGAGACTGGAAGAGAAGAAGCAACCCAAAAATATGAATAAGTAGATCGATGGGTTCGGTTCCCAGCCACTGCTCTTCACAAGCACTCCCATTTCTGAATCAAAGGCCCCAAAAACGATTTCAGTTTTGAAATCTAGCTTATTACTCTGTTCCAAGATTCTGCCCCAAAACGACGTCGACAGAGTTGAAACTGTTAGAGTAGTGCCCTAAAGGCAATCCCCTTTAGCGCTTTTTGTTCATAGTCATGTACAGACTTTATGAAT
>JANTPM010000246.1:5149495-5161474 GCA_025434745.1 Erythroxylum divaricatum | reverse complement strand
TGGGGGGTGGGGGCGGGTACGGGAGGAGGCATACCCGCCCCATACCCACCCCGTTGCCATCCCTACAAAAAACGTTACTTTCGCTAGAGTTGGATAATGGTTTAACTTGTCCCATTTAGTTGGTACAGGAACATCTAAGTCTCAAGGCGGGCATCATCGATTGCCGGATACTCAAGAATTTTAAAGAATGGTTTTAAAGGAAAATCAGTTATCAATACCCAACAGACCCGGGGGGAAAGAGTCCAGGCCAGTGGGAATCAGGAAAAGGAATCAGGTTCGGCCCAAACAGTCCAACTCAAACCCATGGCCACGGAAAAGAATTTTGCGATTGAAATCACGACTCATATTGAAATGGTCTATGATAGTCAGATGATAGTCAGATCATGGCAGACCAGGCGCTGGATATCGAGGAGAGGCCCCCAGCTAATGGAAGACATTGAGGAACCCGGGGAGGCGAGGAGGGTAGGGGAAGGTTTACCAGTAATCCTGCCCTCTCCAAATTTAGCCACAAAATCGGGTGGACAGGTAGACATACCTGAACCGAGCCAGGATGCAGAGCTGGTTCTACACACTCAGGAAGTTGACCACAGTTATGTCCACGTCGATGACACAAATGTTGCTCAGTTGTAGGGTAACATTTTTTTGCTTAATACCCTTTATGTCGATTTTGTTATGGAATTGCCAAGGGGTAAGAGGGTCAGAATTTCAAACCCTACTACGTAATTACATTCATAATTACAAACTAGGCATTTTGGCTTTGATGGAACTAGAATTGGTGGCTCTAGGACTAATGACGTAATCCTTTCCTTAGGATTTGATTATTCCTTTAAAATAGAAGCATAAAGGTTTTCTAGAGGTATTTGGTTCCTTTGGAAGGAGGAATTTGAAATCTCAGTAGTAGTAGCTCACCAGCAGTTTATTCATATCACCGTCAAGTATGGGACGACCTCTTTCGATCTTACCGTAGTTTATGTTAATCCACAAGTGTCATCATAGTCCATGCTCTAGCCTGTTTTAACTTGGATCAGTTGCTCTACACACAGACCCTGGATTGTGGGAGGGGATTTTAATGTTAAGCTGGAGATCTCGAATAAAAGGGGAGGAGCCACCTCTTCTCAAGTGGTGAGTAAAAGGTTTAAGGATTGGGTACATCAGTGTGGACTTCACGATATGGGATTTGTTGGTTTGAAATTTACTTGGTGAAGAGGAACGGTTCAAGCCCGACTGGATAGAGTGTTTAGTTTGTCAAATTGGCTACAGAAGTTCCCCCAAATGGTGAACTGGCATCTACCCTTCCTAGGCTCTGACCATAGGCCTATGCTGCTTCAATTATTCAAGTCCCAGCTATGACTAATCGGAGCACTGTCGTTTTGCTTCCAAAATGCTTGGATCACTCATTCAGGTTTTAACAAGATAGTAGTCGAGCATTGGATCCTAGCGGAGGATGAGTAAATCTTTAGCCCAGTTCTCTAAACACCTTATGAAATGGAACATGCACATTTTTGGAAATATATTCTACCAGAAAAAAAAGGTTGTTAGCCTAGTTGGAAGGAATTCAACGGGCAATGACGGGCGACAATTTGGATTTGTTTATGGCACTGGAGGAAAAACTGAGCAGAGAGTTGTTGCAAGTCCTGTGAGAGAAGGAAATGTTTTGGCACCAGAAAGCCCGACGTGAATAGATATCGAAGAGTGATCGAAATACCAAGTATTACCACACTATCACCCTATCCAAAAGAAAGAAGTTGAGGATTGACAGGCTCACTGACTCCTCTGGGAACTTTGTTACTGATCCTGAACAACTGCACATACTAGTCAAGAACTTTTTTGTCCAACTCTACAATCTCGAAGATGAGACAAACTCACAGCTTTCGAGCGAAGGAGCCTTCCTGTGGCTTATAGCGGCGCAGGTTCAGGAGTTGGCTCTTCCAGTACAGGATAATGAAATCAAGAGTGCGGTTTTTGATATGAATCATAGCAAACCCCTTGGCATGGATGGGTTCAATGCGTTATTTTTCCATAATCAACGGGGGAAGGTAGGGTCAGCAGTGGTGGCGTTTATACAGCAAGTATTCAGACTGGAACGATGGGAACAGGATTTGAATCAAATCCTACTAGTTCTAATTCCCAAAATCCCATCTCCACAACACATTTCTCAGTTTCGTCCGATTAGCCTTTGTATTGTAGTCTATAAGGTCATCTCTAAAGTCATCGTGAATTGGTTGAAAACACACATGGGTCATCTCGTAAAGGCGAACCAATGCAACTTCATACTTGGCCGACACATAATCGATAATATAATTATCGCCCAAGAGGTTATTCACCTTGATGCGGAAGAAGATGAGAAAGACTGGGTACCTGGCCATGAAAGTGGACATGGAAAAAGCCTATGACAAACTTCGTTGGGATTTTATTCAAGATACACTCATAGATATTGGGCTCCTAAAGAATTTAATATAGGTCATTATGATGTGTATAACGACAATATCCCTGCAAGTCGCCTGGCAAGGCACTATTTTTGAGCCTTTCAAGCCTTCAAGGGGTATTCAGCAAGGTGACCTTGTTTCGGCTTACCTTTTTGTGCTATGCATGGAGAGACTAGGACACCTTATTTCGAAGGAGGTGTGCTGCAGGAGTTGGAAACTGATAAAGTTGAGTCGAACGGGACCTTCCATCTCGCACCTATTCTTTGCATATGACCTCGTTCTTTTTGTTGAAGCAATGAATTTGTAGACGCAGGTGATAGCAAGAACCTTGGAGTCCTTTTGCTTAGCATCAGATCAGAAAATCAGTACAATCAAAACTCAAACCTTTTTCTCTAAGAACGTTTCTAGAGAAACTGCGCGGCGACTTAGTCACGGATTACAGGTTACTTGTACGAATAATCTTGGCAGGTATTTAAGGGTCCCTTGATCCACGAAAGGATGACAAGAAATACCTATCAACACATCCTTGATAATGCTCAGAAGAAACTTGCAGGATGGCATGCCAGGATGTTGTCACTACCAGGTCGTGTTACCTTAACCCAATCAGTCATTTCATCGTTGCCAATTTTCATGATGCAAACAATACGTCTTCCACGTCAACTGTGCGCCGACTTGGAAAAAATCATACGAGACTTTATATGGGATTCAATGAACGAACATTGTAAAATGCATCTAGCTAAATGGGAGTCAGTGTGTCAGCCAAAAGTCGCAGGGTGATTGGGAATTAAGCGCATTCGTCCTACCAATGATGCATTACTGGCTAAGCTAGGTTGGGAAATGATTACTAAACCCACAACTCTATGGGTTCAGATACTACCAGCCAAATATCGCGTAGATGCTTTTCATATGCCCCAGACGATAGATAGGTTAGGGGCTTCAGTAATTTGGAGGGGGATATCAGCAACTTGGCAGTTTGTTCGTCAAGATAACAAATGGAATCTGGGCAATGGGAGGCGTATTTTATTTTGGTTGGATAACTGGTTGGATGGATGGGGACCACTAATCCTGGTTAACTGGATGGATGGATGGGGACCACTAATCCTGGTGGCCACCTCTCAAATGCCTGATAGTATCCTTTACGTTACGGTAGTGAACTTTACTAATGAAGGGGGCAATTGGCTCTGGCTTGTGTTTCAACAGTACCTTCCATCCACAATTTGTATGGATCTTGAGACTATCCGCCCTAATGTCGAAGCTATAGGGGAAGACAGGTTGGTGTGGGAACCAACTAACTATGGGGAGTTCACAGTGGAATCAGCTTATGACTTAATTGAAGGATGCTCCACAGACATCAATCACAAGCTTTGGGAGGATATATGGAAATGAGTAGAACCTCAGTGAATTAGGCTGCTTCTTTAGCTTGTAGCTAAACGAAAACTCCTGATAAATCAATAGCGAGTGGCCCGGCATATCGCCATGGATAACAGATGTCAATTCTATAGGCAAGAAGAGTCAACTATACATGCGATGAGGGACTACCCGAGGGTGAAAGCTCTTTGGACTAAAGAGCAAATTTTCTCTTGAGGTGGTAAATACGGGCTTTTTTCAACAAGATGAGGGGACGTGGCTGAAGTCAAACCTCACGAAGCATTCACATGTGCAGTAGGTACAGTGGGCCACAATCTATGTTGTAACCTGCTAGTTCTTATGGAAATAGAAGAACAGGAGCCTATTTGAGATTGGTTTTGAATGGCCGGAAGATGGTGCCAGAATCATTATGGATTATGTCGATTGGATAACACGAGCAAGAGCTATGGAAAATTGCATATTTCCGACACAGGGCTTGCTGTGGGTAGCTCCGTGGGCTGGACTAAACCATTGGAGGGTTGGGTAAAAGGCAATTAGGATGGAGCAGCAAAAAAGGGTCCACGAAGGCGTCCGCCGGAGGATTAATTAGATATTGTCATGGGAACTGGTGTGGTGGGTTCCAGCAGCATATAAGAAGGGGTTCGCCTTTATCTACAAAACTTTGGGGTGTTTTCTTAGGATTTACACTGGCTGGGACCTGGGATATCGACGAGTTGTTGTCCAAATAGAGATCATTAACATTCTTTCTTCCTCCCACATAGTGCTGATTGAGAATATTTTTTTGGTGACAGGTATCCGAGGGCTTTTAAACCGAGCATGGGAGGTCCAACTTCAGCATGTATTCCGCAAAGAGAATCAATGCGCCAACAGCCTGGCAGCTCTCGCAATCTTATTAAATCCGAGTCTACATATCTTACAAGAGCCTCCGATGGACGTCTTAGAGCTTCTTCACATAGATGCGCAAGGAGCATTGTATTCCAGAGCGTTGCGTTAATCTTTTATTTCTTTCCTTTAAAAAAAACCTACGAAGTATGACTGTATGAGAGGTAAAACGCACCGATTTTTGCTATGCAACTTTCTAGGTAAATATCACAATTAGCATATTTAAGACATGGAAGATCATTGTTAAAATGGTTAATTATTGAAAAAAATCTTCAATTTATTTAATCTTAAATAATTTGTTATTAGTTAGGGTAAAAAAAATAAACATCTTTTCCGTAATTTAAGAAATTTAAAAAAATCATAATTTTTAAATTTTTAAAAAACTTTTAGTTTTTTATTTTATAAAAAATTCCTCTTAAATTTTGGTTAAAAATAATGAAAAATACACACAGTATGCAAATTAGACGTAAACTAATTAAAAATCACTAATATAATAACCTAACGTACTTCTTAAACTCAACTCAAATTAATTAAATTTGACTTCACTTAATAATTTAAGATAATTATAGCAAATTATTAGTTTGAATTATATTTAATTAATTTGGATCAAATCTAAAATTTAGATTAAATTATCATAAAAATAATATTTAATTAATCCACGTGCATGTATTTCTTTGTTTACTTTTTATTTTTAATCAAAGTTTATGAGAAAAGCCTTTTTTTTAGAAACAAAAAATTTATCCATATTTTTATTTATCACATAATTAGCACATGTCACATTATTATAACATGATAAATAAATATTAAAATATTAAAACCTTTAAATCTCCAATTCCTAAAATACTTTTAATCTTCTAACTTGATGATGAACAACAAAGGCAACGTTTTGCTGAAAATAAGTTGATATGTAATGCCTGAATATCTTTATGTATTTTTTGATCCTCCCTATCCAAATTCTTGACTTTTCTCTCAATTCTTTGTTCATTATCATTCTCTATTGCATTTTTTAGCCTTATCTTGTTCCTAAAGCTGAAACACGGACAAGGCAAAAGCGTGCATTGCATCAATTACTTCCTCAGATACTCTTTCCAGAGTTTGAGCTCGTTGATTACGAATAACAAACACCTGAGCAACACCTAACCAACCAGTTGAAGAGGAAACTATACCATTCATTATTACTTCTGAGTTCTTATTCGTACAGTAGACGTTTAACAAGCCAATAATTCAAGACTCTGTGTGTAACTCCCCGGAACACCTACATAAGAAGCAAAGTTTGAGATCAAGTAGAGAAGTTCATGGTCAAGCTGCGATGTGAACTAATCTTCTTTCTTTCCTGACCCCAATGGGAACTAACCTTCTTTCTTTCGCGCTTATTTGGTATTGATTCTGATAGCAATTGAGCTTTTCCTTGAGGTATTTTAAGAATTTTAAATTTTATTAATAAATACATTAATAATCAATTTATTTACCATACAACATTTATTATCATAATAAATTAATTAATCATTCATCAAACAATAAATTATCATAGCGTCCTACCACATCATACTGTTCATGTTCTTTCTCAAGATCATACACTAAGTACAAACACACAATTCACCAATCGCCTACGATACAACTAAGAATGACTTTAGTGTTCCACTCACATGTAATGGCCTCTGATCCACTGATAGTTGCACGCCCCACTTCTACTGCGTGCGCAATCTGATGCCTTCTGCAGCTCTCACTTTCGAGAAATAAGGATGTAACTGAGTTCAGAACAGAGCAGTTAGAAAATTTGTACTTGACACTGCTAGTGACAAAGGCAGAACCAATTTATGCAAGCCCACTTGAAAACCACATAAAAAACCTTGTCTGGGATTTAAAACTTCAAACCCAAACCATAGGCTAGTAACACTGGAAAATAGAATTTACCATTTCTTCTCTTGCAGTTAGCCTGTCGTGATGATCATATCGAAGAGGTTTGTCAAGAAATTCAATGGCCTACAAAGCACAAGATACCTTGAAAAAATCAAAAACAATTTAAGGCCATTTTATGTAGAGCTAGAATCAGCTAAATGAATTAACATGAGATGAGAAACCTCTGGAGAAACAAGATGCTGATTATCTGGATTCATAAATTTAGACCATGGCTTCCTACTATGCCTGCAGCAGAGGAAAACAACAAACAAAATCAGAGTAGATAGGGATGATACCACGTTACCTGTTTTCCTTTTTGGAACACATGTAATGTACAGTGCAATGCTTCAGATGAAATGAAATACAGTATATCTTGCCAGAGCTTACAAGGAATGCCACTTCGACATAAACACTACTTTAGCTCCAGGATTGAGAAAATGATTTCATACTATTGAACAAGATTAAATAAAAAATAGTCGACAAACCTCCCAACAAGTGCTTCAAGTTGAGGATCAAGCTCTAAGTGATACTTGTTTAGATATGCATTCAACTCATCAGTTCCAAGCACCTGGATTCAAATAAGAAAATGACCACTAGGTCAATTGTTGATAGTTCAAATCGACATTTTGCATAAATTTCTCATAGCTCGACTGGCATACCATGCCTCATCATTTCAGTTAGATCCACCAAATACAAAAGACACTATTACCTTTGCAATTTTGACAAGCTGATCTTGATTGTCATGACCATAAAAGAAAGGTTCCTTCCTAAATATCTGTATCAATTTATATAAATGCCATTAGTAAGTCGTATATGATTTACTCTATGAAGTACACTAGAAAGGGCGCATGAGGGCTTCACATATGGTTCTCACCATTCCAGCAAACATACATCCAAGGCTCCACATGTCCAGAGAATAGTCATAGTCCTATAAGTCAACTAGAAGTTGAGGCCCTTTAAAGTATCTGAAAAACAAGAAGCAACTTTAGTATTTCAGCACAGTTATATCACACTAAAATTGTTAACATAAGAAGGAAAATCGACACTCCTTTTGACTTATCCTCCAAAAAACCTCATTTTTTAAAAAAGCTTCATGAATCACGTTATTAATCCAAATAAAGTCAGCTCTTCAAGATCCATTAAACAGAAAAAGAAAAGCTAGTCATAAAACTATAAATCTAAACAGACAACAAGGAATGGATATTTAGTTCCATCAAATTATTTTCGTAGTGATAACTGACATGATATAAAGAATTAATTATTTTCATTTCAATTTAGTAGATTACTGAGTAGCAGACCTCAATTTTCATATATACTGCCAATACAGGTGATATCTTTTGATAGTACCCTACAGCAAGAGGCTAAATACATGATCTCTTAATAATAATCCAGAGACACAGAACATGTTGTATCATTATACTGCACACAAAATGATACTGCTTCAACATTGTTTCCTGTGCAGGCCCTAAGCAGAATACTCTATATAACCATCGGTATATGGAAAATTTATAAATCATAAATTAAGAAGGATTTGGAAGAGATAATTGGCGAAGATGACACCAATATATTACCTAGATGCCACTCTAACATTATATTCTTTGCCAGGGTGGAAAAACTCAGCCAGACCCCAATCTATCAAACGAAGCTTTCTCAGTTCATGGTCTATCATAACATTGTGAGGCTTAACATCTCTATGCATTATTCCTTGTGAATGGCAGTAATCTAATGCCTGCATTGCCAAGGAAAAAGTTCATTTACTCAAAAAATTCTACATTTGGTAGATCATTTGTCTTCACATGATAGTTCGGTCCTCATTCTAAGGTTCACATATCCAGAGGTCACCTCAGCCAGAAATGAAAGCTAAATTTACATAAATCTCGTAGTTTATGGAGTGACAATAAAAGATATTCATATGCAAAATAGAAGCCTATATATATATCATTTATATAAACAAAAGGGAATATGACATTCTAACTTAGAAAAATAGCGTGAGATCAAGTGATACCACAAAACTGTACCTCTTTGCCTGTATGTGCATCTGTGAGAGAATGAGAAACGATATTTGTAAATTACCTTGAGAAGCTCATATATGTAGTAGCGGATGTCATAATCATTCAAAGTGGGATACAAGACTTTGAAATCTGTGCTGTTCACAAATTCAAATATCAAACTTGGAGTTTTCGAATGCTGATCTCTGACCACATCCAGAAGCTTGACTATATTCGGGCCACCACAGAGGTTCTGCAGGATTTTTATTTCTCTCTTTATCTGCAAAAATATCAATAAGCAATCATTACTATGCCCCCCAAACAAGTTCCAACCTCGTTTGAAGCAAAAAATCTCATGTAGAGTAACATAAAACATCCGGCACGCATAAAACCTAGAAAATTGAATCAATCACCTTCTTTTTCTTTACAGGTTTGAGAATCTTGATAATGCACCGTTCCTTGCTGTCCACATTAATTCCTTCAAAGACCTCACTATACTTCCCCCTTCCAACTTTACGAACAACCTCATAATCGTCCTGTTCGCTGAAAATAACATATACCAAGCTCAAAAGCAATACTAGAATCGTCATAACAGAGCCAAAACAAAAGCCCAGAGTTATACATCGATCAAGCCTTAACACAATGTAAGGAAAGGAGGAAGCTAATACATGTAAAGCCAAGTAATCAATACTACTCTGAACATGTTTTCGCATATAGAATGCTTCCATTTCACAATCAGCTGTTTAGCAATAAAAAACAAATCAATCGGACTGACCTAGCTGAGTGTAGTTAAGCTATAAGAATAGAAACACTCTCTAAGCCAAACAGTACTAATCTAACTCAAATATCAGCAAATAAATAGTACGCTAAAAGAATTAAAGAAACAAATATTAAGAAAAAGCAAGAGATAAGGGTTCAGAAAAAAAACCAACCCCCATTGAACAGTAAGGGACTCGTAATCCCAGTATTCCTTGGGACGAAAAACGTTGACGTCGGCGTAGACTCTGGATTTCGACATGGGCCGGAGGACCGAACTCGAACTCGAACCCCAACCCGAGAAGAAGTGGAAGTTGTTTGTTTTATTAGCGGGTATTGGATCGGGAGCGGGGGTGGTGATGCGCAGGTTAGGATGGTGCGCAATCGGCGCACGCGAGGCAAGGAGGGCGCACACGATGAGGACGCGCAGTATCTGCACTACGTCTGCGTTCAGCACAGCTTCTCCTTTCATTCATTCATGTGACAGTAGTACACAATAGTACGATACACACAACTGACAACACCTAGCCCCAAACCGACACTCTAATAAATAAACCATCTCAAATTCCAACCTCCTCCTTGTATTCAAATCTTCTGTGCCGTCATGTATTGCACAGGTGATTTGAAGCCCCTTCTAAGATGCCCCAATACTGAGCTTCACTTACTATTAACTTCAATTTCCAAGAATGTCTTACCTAGGTCAACCTCGTAACGAAGCAACTAGATACTACCCAACATTATTTTTCATAAATACTATATAAAATTCAGTAGATTGGCCTAGGTGATGCATACTTTTATTGCTTAATTAAATAGTTCTGGGTTTGATACTTGTTGTTGAGAATGCACCAAACTCCTGGATCAGCTACGATTAGGGGTGAGCATTATTCGGATTGGCTCGATTATCCGGCCCGGCCTGAATTAATTCGGGTAAAAAAATTTCAAATTTCGGGTAATTCAGATATTACTTGAATTATTTTCGGGCTAGGGTCGGGTAATTCTAAAAAATTTCGGGCCGGTCCAATTACCCGAATTAGGTTATAAAAATACAAAATTTTGGTTTTTTTTTAATTATAAAAAAAACAACTTCAAGTAATTCGGGTAAAGTCGAACAAAATTTTGGGTAATTCGGATCGGGTAAGCTCGGGTAAGAAAAAGTTCAGGTTCAGGCCGGATAAGATGAAAAAAATTCGGATAATTCAGGCTGAGTCCAAACAGTAAAATTTCGGCCCAAATTACCTGAATGTTCACCCCTAACTGCGATCTTCCGATAAGGAGTACATTACACAATGAAGGGAGATTAGTACCGCCTAAAAGGCCGGTGGATACCTCCTGATAGAAAAAAAAAACTATATAACAATAAGTCAAGCCTTGGACCATCCGTATTGCCTTGGTGGGGTAAGGATCCGGTCAATACGTTGGACCAGATGCGAAAAGTTTGGTCAATGCATTTATTTCGTTAGATCTTAAAAATGAAACAGTCGAGTGAAGAGTATACAAGCTGCGCACTTTGCCTTCAATTTCAAAAAATAAAATCATAACACGAGAATTAAGAATAAGTTATGCTCGTATCAATTTGCATAAATCCCTTATTAGTTTACCTTAATTTTAATGTATTCATTTTATATAAATTAGAAAATATATAATGTAATTTGACTTATGCTTTCTTTATTATATGGAGCAATTAGACTAGGATCAATGTTTTTCTTCAACTTTCATTTTCCCACAAATTTAGGTAATCAAGCTTCAATCTCTCTGTATGCATCTGTCTTCTCTTATGTGTTTGACAGAAAGATCGAACATTTTCCTAAGTGTTGTTTGGAATTTATTACTTTAAACCAGCTGCTTTTTGTTTGATGATATAAAATTTGATTGGATCTAGTCTTGTTTCGATTTTGGTTTCTGATTTGGAGTTTAACGAGGTAGATCCGTGCTAAATTATCATCTTTTTTTTTCATCATTTGGTGAGTTGGTACCAAAAACATTCAATCTTCTGTTCCATCTGCTATCGAGTTCATGAGATGATGTTTGTGCGATTTGAAAGTGAAATAACAAATGTAATATTTTGGGGAGTGTTTTAGGAGAAGGTTTACGGATTGATTCTGTTGCGCGATTTTTGATCTGAAATTGGGTGAGGGAATAACACTTAGTAAATATAAGAAAAGAAGAGGGTACAAGAACTAGCGGGAAGTGATCAAGAATAATATGTCAGAGTTGACCCTTAATGAGGTAGTAACTCGAAATAGAAACGTTTGGCGAGATCGGATAAGGGTAAAGGATTAACTGTTAAAGTTAACCAGAATAGTACAACAGTTAGTAGGAGATGAGGTGTCACGATATGCAGATTAGCACGTAGGTATTTATACCCAAAGATGTAACACCCAAATACCCCCTGGGAGGATACATGGATGCCACTCAAGACAGAACAAACAAAATCAAACATTACATATATGCATTGTTTTAAAATCTAAGTTTAACACACATATAATACATCTCAGACTTTTCAGACACAAATCCAAAGAATATTTACAGGCCCAAACAAACCAAACAAAATACCAGACGCTTTTGGCCACTGCGATTGACTTATCCCAGTCCTTAATCTCTTCGCTCTGTACCTACACGGGGCAAATCCACCGTGCTAAGCTTATAGCTTAGTGAGTAAT
>JANTPM010000246.1:5126515-5137029 GCA_025434745.1 Erythroxylum divaricatum | reverse complement strand
TCTGTCGAAAACCTCTAGGATAACAAAGCCCTATATTCTTCTCCTTCTTCCTCACCCACGGTGCTCTCCTCTCTATTGTCCTTTCACTTTTCCTTCTCTTTTCCTTCTAATTTCCTTCTCTTAAGTCTAAAGGAAGACAAAGACCATCATACCCCTTTTTGCAAAGCCTTAACCTCTCCAACTTAAGTGATCTTCTCATTTTGCCCTCCAACACATTTTACTCTTTTCATTCTTACTTATACCACATTATGCTCACTTAATCTAATTTTTCATTAATACTTCCAATTTAATCAAACTAAGCCATAAGCCACACAATTAGGACAATTCATTCTTAATAACATCATAAAAAAATTTCGGGGCCCAACAAGTTAATAGAAATTGGCAAGGTTAAAGGGGATCTTCAATGTATCGGCTATAAGGGTGAATGCTCTAAAGTGAATGTGGAGAAAAATGATATGTCCAAATCTGTCTAAGAAGAAGAAACATTGAAAAAGAATCAAATATTTGTACCCACATGTCATTTTTCTAGAGTTATTAGGCATATAAGGCCAAGATATTATTAGTTACTGTAGATGCTGTTTCAAAGAAGTCAAAGTCGAAAAATTATACGTCCTTCACAAAAATTTCAACATCAGCTCTCAGTACCGAAATCTACTTGGGTAAAAAGGAGTAAATTACAGGCTCTTGTGGTCCTTACATCGATGAAGGCAACTTTGCAACATGGTTGATACTTTGATAATGAATGTTCACACCACATGACAGGGGAAAATAATTACTTAACTGATTATAAGAGTTATATGGATGGTCATGTGACCTTCAAAGATGGAAAGAAGGCTTCGGTGATTGGTAGAGGAACATTATGCGTGGATGGTTTGCCTACCCTCAAGAATGTGCTCTATGTTTATGGACTAAAAAAGTAAGTATAAGCCAATTTTGTGATGATGGTTTGTTAATTAAATTTATAAGTGATGAATGTAGGTTACTAATCAAACAAGGAGAATGTCTTGTGAGCAGCAAGCTATCAGCCTACAATTGCTACATGTTGCAGGTTATGAATTGTGTAGATAGAAGAAAATAAAGGGAAGTATTTGTTGCATGTTGGTGAAGGGTTTCTGATGGTGAGAATCGTGCACATCTTCGTTAGGAGTATCCATGGGTGTTACATCAACCTATAGTGTGGAGTTAATCGAATTCTGGAATAGATATATGTGACGTCGTGCATGTGTTCTTGGTGTGTGACATACCGTGTGTGAACTTTAAGATTCCGAGAGTTGTTCTTATATAGTGTGCGTCTTCTGGGTTGTGATACATCGTGGTTTAACTTGTGATTTTTCAGACTTGCTATTCTGGGTTTGTGTTTGAAATATACATAGTATGTGTAGTATCTCATATGGTTTAATTGGAATTGTTGAAGCTGGGATGAATCAGTGCAACTGGTAGATAAATTTTCAGATATATCTCGGGAAGCTGAAATTATAGGGAAGTCCCTCTTTTATCTCAATTATATTGTTGTTTTGTTCTTAGTTGATTGAGTATTTAAGTTATTTTTATTAATTATCGTTTAAGTAAAAGTAGTTAAGTAAAATTCTCTGACGAGGTTAACACGAATCAATCGTCTTATTAGGTGTGGAAATTTTTTACGAAAACTGAGATTGCGAAATAGTAACAAAGATTGAGTGATGTTATTTCAGTGCGACCTTGTGTAAATCTATTGCACTTTGAAAATATTAATCCGAGTGAAGACCCTGCAGATATAAGTAAAATGTGCCAAATTGCGTTATCAAAATTTTGGTATTTTTTATTATTTCGTTTTGATTGCTTTTATTTTTCTTTTATACTAGATATGTTCGCGAAAAGTTGGAAAGTTTGCGAAACTACCGTGACCTTTGATTTTTCAACCTTAAACTGCTAGTTATGCCGACGCGTACAGGATTTGACAATGAGACCTCAGGGACATACTGGATTGGCATGAGCAAGAAATTTAACAAGAAACAAAAGCTGACTTAAATGCTGTCCATCGACTTCTACTTTTATCAGGAATTCATTGGATGTACTTCAATAAAACTTGAAGACAACATTCGCAGGGAAAGCCAATTATCGCTCTATGCCAGTTAGCTAGAAGCCTTTAACACCCAGTTGCTATACAGCGTCTTTTTTTTAATTTTTTGTATCTGAAAGGAGCTATACAGCGTCTTTAGTAGGTCTACCTATGGGACCTGTTACATTATTTGCATCACCAACCTGAAGTAACAACGAGATACAGAGTTACAACATATTGTGGATTTGAGATCAAACGATGCTTTCCTGTTGTATGACCCATCAACATTTGAAAGCGAATTAACCATGATACTGTATGATGTGAGGGGACGATGTTCCAGATATGAGACCTTCTGATGTTTACAAGCTTAGTCTGTTTCATTTACTGCAAGGAAATTGCAGCACCATCATCCATTGCAATAGTTCTGGATCAACCACAAATTTATGTTCATCTTGATCAATACATATATCAGGTGTAAAAATTATTCACACTCCACTTAAGAGAGTTCTTAGACCATCTTGAGTCTTCAACTCGCTGTAATGGTTAGGAACAAGCTCATCTTTTCCGGATCACCATATAGCTCCATGTTCCATATATAAAGCAGAAAAAGCTTATTGCCAATGTGCACCAAGAAAATACACGTGCTCGCATATGCACAGTTTGCCTTTGATAGACACTAACCACCTCACCTGATACACAAAAGCTTTCTTTGGTATGGACAAAACACTATATTCCTTGTTTTCGTACAATCTTGATAACTGGGTTTGCTTTATACTTCAGGATAGTTCAGAAAAGGAATCGCCAAGAATGGAAGTCTTCGCAAAGAAAAAGCTCAACCGAGATAGAACCGGGACAGTGCATATTCCTCAGACGTAACTTTCAACGTTACCTGACTTATTCTGTCCTCTTTGTTGCCTATAAATTTGGAGTAAGTCATGTTGGTAAAAACCATGTATATAGTAATGTATATTTAGCTGGAGGAAAGGAAAGCGAAACCAGAGGCGAGAAAAGGAAAGCACGGAAAGGAATGGGTGGAGGGATATGGAACCCACCGTTCCAGCTCATTTCACATGGAGAGTAAAGGAAGTGATGCAATCAAAGGGAAACTGAAATCTTCAACTTTGTTCTTCTTCTTCTTCTAGACCTGACCATTTCACTACGTCAAAAAAAATTCAGCTAAAATACGGTTGGAGTCTTTTACACAGGTGATTCAGCTCTCAAACACTTTGGAAATACTTGAAAATCTTATTGTCTGATGCTGCTTGGATGTATGAGATTGGTTGATTTTAGCTTAGAGGTATCTGCAAAATAATGAAAGTATGTTGGGGGTTGACTACTGGAAGGCCCCTCCGATGCTCAAGTCAGTTTCTTGTGAGAGTTTTGATGGCTAGTGAATAAAGAGTGTTAGAGTTCTCGAAAATCGTACCTTTTTTTTTATGATGAGGTAATGAATTTATATAACTAATAATTATAAAAAATTAGGTTAATCATTAAAGAATGGACCGATCGACCCATACGCCGTTCTGAGTCTGAACTTAAACCTAGAACGATCGACCCAACCATCCGGAATGTTTGGAACGACTCTTAATTAAGTAGTCTCATGCCCTCACTTAACCATTTCTCCAAGAACATCTCGAAGATGTCTAACACCTAACAGATTGCCTTTAGACGACTTGAACCACTTCCTAAAAAAGGCACTGAGGTGATAACCAATTACAAGACGACACCTTTTGTAAAATTTAACTTGATTTATATAAATTTTAAAAAATTAGTTGTTAAATTAAAAATTAAAAATATAATAATAAATTAAAAAATTAGATATTAAATATCCTAATTCTCTGAACTCTTATGCATACAAACAATATAACAGGAAATAAAGATGCAAACTTTTGTGGATGTGAATAATTTCCACGTGGAAACTCCTGTTTTAGGTCTCCAATGGGCTCTCATCCTTTGGATCCAACTTCTTAATCCCAAGCCACACGCCGTAATATTTCATCCAAGAAGCCTAGTATTGGAAATTCATAACCTGTCATTATTGTTTCTGAGGCTGAAAATGGATTGTAGACTGTGCTACAGGGAAATGGAAGCTTGAGCTCTCATTATTGCCCAGTGCAGTCTCGTGCTGGAGAATTTAAAAAGAGGCAACCGAGAACTGGGTAGCGGATAGACAAGCTCATTTACCACAGCCTTTGTCATGGCTTATCATTGAGCCCCTGATTAGGACATGATCATTTAGAGATCTTCTGTATCTCTGCAATGG
This sequence comes from Erythroxylum divaricatum, assembly GCA_025434745.1. Classification (NCBI taxonomy): domain Eukaryota; kingdom Viridiplantae; phylum Streptophyta; class Magnoliopsida; order Malpighiales; family Erythroxylaceae; genus Erythroxylum; species Erythroxylum divaricatum. The sequence goes on along the minus strand of JANTPM010000246.1, from coordinate 5,132,728 downwards.
TAGGACTTGATCAGAAAGAATCTGTGCCCACAAGCACTACTAACATGACCACCAAAAAGATGGAGCTTCTGTCCTCTGCAATGAAGAGAACCAGTGAATGGTTTGATACTTTATCTTTCTGTTTCGTCATTTCCCCCGTAGAATGTTTCTGCCTCTTGTTACTTAATAATAGAGATAGAGCTCTAACCATGGAATTGTACAGGATATTCTCTCAGGAAATACCCAGTGACGTTACAGTTCATGCTGGAGGAGCCTCTTTTTCATTGCATAAGGTGTGAGTCCATCCTGAATACTCTTTTCCCTGGTCTAAATAATCACATAGAGCTCGAAGAGAATGATAGAAATATAATCATTAAAATGAATTGTCTTCTAATTTATATCCCCAACTACCATCAAAAAACAATGCATCACAGCTTAAAGAATCTCAGCCTTCTTCCTCAGTTGGCATTGCTGATTTTTCAATTTACTCGTAATTTAATTGCAGTTTCCATTGGTGTCCAAGTGTGGATACATAAGAAAATTGGTATCAGAATCTAGTGGTTCTGATCTTTCTGAGATCCGACTTCCAGATATCACTGGTGGAGCAGAAGCATTTGAACTTGCAGCAAAGTTCTGCTATGGAATCAACTTTGAAATAAGTACAGAAAACATCGCCATGCTCCGATGCGTGGCAGAATATCTAGAGATGACAGAGGACTACGCAGTTGGAAACTTAGTGGCAAGAACTGAAGCATATTTGAATGAAGTTGCACTAAAAAGCCTTGCAGGGGCAGTTTCTGTCTTGCATCTATCTGAAAGCCTCATTCCACTGGCGGAGAAAGTGAAATTGGTGAGCAGATGTATAGATGCGATAGCATTTATAGCCTGCAAAGAGAGTCAATTTTCCACATTAGGTAGATCAGCTGACAGTAGTGATGCAGTAATTTCTTCAACGGTGTGTCAGCCAAAGACTATAGTTGATTGGTGGGCTGAAGATTTAACTGTTCTCAGGATTGATATCTTCCAAAGGGTTTTGATTGCTATGATGGCTAGAGGGTTTAAACAATATGGCCTTGGACCTATTCTTATGCTCTATGCCCAGAAAGCTCTGCGAGGTTTGGTAAGATAGCAACCTGAAAACTTGACTTGATTCGATCGTGTCGTTCTTCTTGTTCACATCTTTGTTTCTGGAGCAGGAAACGTTCGGGAAGGGGAGGAAGAAGATTGAACCACGACAAGAACATGAGAAGAGAGTTGTCTTAGAAACAATAGTTAGTCTTCTGCCAAGAGAGAAAAATGCATTGTCTGTTGGTTTCCTTTCCATGTTGCTTAGAGCTGCGATATACCTGGAGACAACAGTTGCTTGCAGGCTTGATTTGGAGAAGAGGATGGCTTTACAATTAGGACAGGCGGTCTTGGACGATCTCTTGATCCCTTCCTATTCATTCACAGGAGATACATTGTTTGATGTGGATACAGTTCAGAGGATAATGATGAATTACCTTGAATACGAAGTGGATGGGCACCAATTCGGACACCACCAACCACACGATGATTATGTTTCATCGTTGCCTAATGATATGGAGCGAGTTGGAAAGTTGATGGAGAACTACCTAGCAGAAATAGCTTCCGATCGTAACTTGTCTGTTGCAAAATTCATTGGCATTGCTGAACTTATACCAGAACAATCAAGGGTAACAGAAGATGGAATGTACAGGGCCACAGATATCTACCTCAAGGTGCAATCTCTTTTACATGAATTCGCCTTTATTTCAGCAGGATTTGAAACACATTTTTGTGCTATGTTTCGAACAATACATTCTGTTCTATCAGACTACTGAAATTCCAAAACTTTGTGATGTTGAAGCAAGAAAATCACCAACTGAAATGATCACTATACATGTCTTCAATTGGATTTGCATTAGCATAAGTTTTGAGTTTTTGATCAATAGGCTCATCCTGCTTTAAGTGATTTGGAGAGGAAGAAAGTTTGCAGCTTGATGGATTGCCAGAAACTATCTCGAGAAGCCTGCGCGCATGCAGCTCAGAACGATCGCCTTCCCGTACAAACGGTGGTTCAAGTGCTTTACCACGAGCAACAACGACTTAGAGATGCTATGAATAGTGGTCTCAGTCTCACAGGTGGAGATTCCCCTGGTCTTTCTACTAAACTGAGTTTATATCCCAGTGACATAGTTTCTGATGAACTCTCAATCTTGAAAAGAGAGAACCAAGACCTGAAATTGGAACTCGTGAAAATGAAGATGAAGCTGAAAGAAATTGAAAACTCTGCACACAAATCAGTTGTAGGCAGCCCAATGTCACCGTCTGAGAAACCCCATTTGCCTCGAAAGTCATTCATAAACTCTGTCTCAAAAAAGCTTGGTAAGCTTTATCCTTTTGTGCGAGCTGATGGAGTCACAACCTCCAATTCCAAAACCAAAACAAAACGAAGCAAAGACCGGAGGCATTCCATATCCTGAGATTTGCGTTTGTTTCTTAAATTTGGCCTCAGCTGTTGTCTGTTCGGTTCATATTTTACCTCCGTGTATCCCTTTCTTTTTTGTGTGGTATCACTGTAAATACTAGTGTCACCCATAAGCAACTGCGTTATGTTGATGAATGACAGAACTAGTATAATTTTATAGTCTCTCGTGCAGCTCAATCCTGACCCATTATCTTCTTTTAAATTGAGTTATATCCAGATAAATTGCTTTAATTTTGTTTCATCTTATTTCTACAAAGTAATGGAGATGATCACCTATTTGGAAAGACACATTACAAGAAAATTACAAAATATTAACAAAAAAATCCGTAGTAAAGCAGTGACGGAATAAAAAAATCCATTGTTAAAAGAAGACGAAATGTTACAACCAACTTTGGTGACATAATTTAGCGACAGATTAGCAAATGTCATTGTAAAAATAGACGTCAATGGTTCCTGATTAAAATTTCCAACAAAATTTATTGACAGAGATAATTTCTATCGGTAAATTAAAACTTAAGAAAAATAATGTCGTTTAAATTAGAAGATAATCGTCATTTTTCTTTTAAAATCGACAAACACGGACCTTTTTTCTCTTCTTTTATGTTGTTTTCTTCTTCATTTTCTATTCTTCTTCATGTCATCTTTGCTTTATCTTGTGTTGTTAAATGATTTTATTTTCATTGGTTTTGTTTGTGTGGATTGAGTTGTGATGGTTTATTTTGGTTGTTAACGGGTTGCTTGTTGTTCTATGTTAATGTTAGTGAATAATAAAAAAAGACAACAGATTTGAAACAAATTAGAGATAAATTTATGTAGCGTACCGAGTGTTCGATGAAAGCTCTGTTAAAAATGAAAGTTTGATGAATTGGTTTTAAAACTTAGAAATTCAGATGTGATCCTTAATTATCACTTACGGTGACTTAAAACAAATTATGAACAATCTTGCCTTAAAGTCGTAGAGCTATATAAAAGTTATGACAGTCCAGAAATACTTAGCTTTGTTGTGGACCAAGTTCAGTGAAAATTACAATAGTTGCTAGAGGGTTTCATGAAAGGTACTAAATTGAAACATAAAGAAATTATATAAATATGTTCCAAATAAAAACTTATGTAAGCCTTACAGTAAATGAAGTGTAATTACATTAAATAAGATAACTTTAACCATATGTGTGATTGTCTCCTTAGCAGTTATATATCAATGAAACATGGTTTTAGCTGCAATAATCGTCACTAGTTGTTATGGAGTATTGGTTGAAAATTAACAAGATCACTGTGTTACCACTTACTGTTATGTCCCAAAATATATTTAAAGCCATTGCATGAAAGGGTTTAAGGGTTTTAACAAAAATATGCTGAAAAAGTTACATTCAAATTAGTTGTAATTAACGACAAAAATTATGGGCTTGGAATTGCTTCCAACTATCCCCATTGACCGTATCATATTATGATAGAATTTGTTTTATATGTCAATAGTTAATGGAAATAACTTGGAAAAGAGTTGCTAGTCTAGAGAATATTATAAAGGTTCTCATAGATGAGTTTACCATGTATGGAGGTTCATTCAATAATTGTTTGCATAAATTAGCACTTGTGTTGTAAAGATGTATAGGAACTAACTTTGTTTTAAACTTTAGAAAAATGTCATTTTATGATAAAATAACGTATTGTTTTGGGTTATACAGGATCAACTAGAGGGGTTAGAGGTAGATAAAGCTAAAATCAATGTTATTCAATCTCTTCCTTACCCTATTAATGTTCAAAAATTTTGTTCTTTTCTTGGACATATAGGTTTTGTAAAAGTCTAGGCCTAGCCCGAGCCTTATTTTTCTATACTATACATATTTTTATTGCAAAAATTTAAAATCTAGTTTGGTATACAGATGAAAATTTCACCATTAACTACCAGCGCCAGTTAACAACAACACTTATAATAGTTTTAGAATCACCTTTGATGGAATGACAATCACTTATTGGTTAATAACAGCCTTATATATAGTGGTGTTAGGATGAGGTTTCTAAGCCTCTCCCAATAACTCAAAACTAATTTATTAAAAGTCCAAATCTTCGACTAAAGAATTAATTCATAAACAAATACTACAAGAAATTTTGGTTTTAATTCCGTCTGCAAATGAAGTTGACGACAGAAATTAACGACGAAACTAGTCATCGGAGAAGTGGTCGTTGGTAAAATTTAGTGACGAATAATTCTAACCTGTCACAAATTTAGAGATAAAAAATGTCAATTCTATTGGTAAATTTAGCAACGAAATTTTGTAATTCCCTAAGAAAATTTAGTAACGAAACACACTAATTGCATCGATACATTTAGCAACGACATTTTGCAGATCCGTCAGAACAGTAGTGATCATAAGTTGTTTTTCTTTCAGTAAATTTACCTACATAATATTCTTATTCCACTAGTAAATATACCTACAGACAAACAATGTTCGTCGCTAAATGTTTCGACGAAAAATGTGATTCCTTCGATAACTTTTACCTACAGGTAAATAATGTATGTCGTTAAATTTTTCAATGGAATTACAATATTATGTTGGTCGTGGTTGAAATTATCATAAATAAATTTCCCAAATTTTCTGTTAATAATCTTTTGATTTTTTCTACTTTTAATTTCTCTAAATAATAAGTTAATTGATCATATAAAATAAAAATTATCCTTATTGATAATAAAAAAGTTATAATGTACAACAATAAGTATCTTGAAAATAACTGTAAATTAAGAATTAATATAAAATTACTTAAGAGTAGCAAAACATTTACATTAACTTATTCATCTAAGTTATGCAATTGGTGAAAATGGATGTTCTGACTGTTGTGATGAGGTACTACACCTCCCCTTCAACTCATCCACCTCATGATGAAGCTGGGCTATATACTCCATTAGCCTCTTTACTATGCTCTCAAGCTAAACGACTCTATCATTGAATGTGAATCGCCTACTAGATGTAGTTGTAATGGATGTGGAGGATTGTGAATAGTATGTGTCTGCAAATGAACTTAAGCCGAAGATCGTTCCATTACGGTCCTTACCACCCACTGCACCAAGAGACTCTCATCAAAAGTTTCAGAGCGTTGAGACTATTATTGAATACTTTCTTATATTTAGTCTTATCATTATAATTATTTATGTTAATAAGTGATAATTTTTAAGAATTAATATTAAAGTATAAATTTTACATACATTAAATTCTCTATATCGGATGTTGACGAAGGTCACATCATCATACTTCTTAGTGTAGGTGTGAAAAAAGAGTTAATATAATGTAGGCTTCCTGACCATACATTTTTCCTGCATTAGAATAAAATGTTATAAGTGAAATATAATTTACAAAAAAAATAGGCAAATTTTCCTCTATTTTTGTGATATTTTTCACCTGTTGATCAAAAACATTTACTCAATAACACAGTCATTAATGACACCAGATATTTATAACATTATCATTCTCTATAATTCACATATATTTTCATTCTAAATTTCAGACATCAAATTACATTGAAATCAAATTTCATACATCAAAGTGCAAAAATTAGAATATAAGTATAAAATTTAGATACTTATAAGTTTCTCTGTTGGGTGTCATAGATCCTTTAGTGTATAAGTAAACTCTCTCCCTCTGGTCCTTCACATCTGTCTACAAAATTGCACTCTGAAATGGACATTGCCTCTGGTGATGCCTAATGCTGCTATCAATGAGTCCACAACTCTTTATATGTATAAGGTTGTACAC
>JANTPM010000246.1:5070408-5093900 GCA_025434745.1 Erythroxylum divaricatum | reverse complement strand
GATTTATTTAACAAGAAAAATTCGGGGGTCAACAGGTTTAGTATGGGAGAATTTGTTAAGTTGTCATTTTGTACTTATTTTCTATTTAATTCTCTTTAATGTGTGGAAATTATTATCCAAAATTAATGAAATTGTCTCTTAATTATTTTCAGGTGATTTTCAACACTTTAGAGATGGAATTGAATCAAAAGATGCAAAAGAAACAAAGAAAATCTGAAAATTCCAGATTGACAGCAAATTCAGTGACTAAGCGTGGGCACGTATAAGAACAAAAATAATATGCAGATATGTTTTCAAATTCAAATCCAAGATTTTCGTAATGTTTGAAGACTAGATTGTTATCTTATCAATGGAGATCTGCAACTTAAAGTAGGGATAAGGATTGTCTGCTGAAGATCACGAGAAGGAGAAGAGAAGAAATCGAAAAAGCATAAAAGGAAACTCGCATTACTATTCACGCAGAACCATTTTTAGGAATAGTTTATGTTTCTGCATTCTTTTCTTCTGGTTTTCTGGACAACCATAGCTAGCTTTCAATTTCTTTATTATTTCTTCAGGGATTTTTGGATTCTTTAGAGAAAGACCAAGGATAGAGACTTTGTGTTTGGCTATTACTTTGTTTATTTCTACTTTCGTTATAAGTAGTTAAATCTCTTTTCTTGGTTGAAGGGAACCATTTTATCATATATTATGTGTGAGATGTTTCAATAAAGTTTTTTTTTTGTTGATGAACATTGAGTGTCTTACGAATTACTTTTTTTAATTGAATTGAATGATTTCTATGTGCGTAACTAGGAATTAATTTGTTTAATAGCCAAATTAATGAAATATGACGTTCAGTTTTATTAATCACAAGTAACAAATAGGATTACCTTCTTTACGTTAGAGTGGAAAACTCTAAGAAGATACTCATCTTGATTAAATGCATATCGTACATGTGTTATCTTGTTCATTGGTTTCTTAGCTCTTAAAGCTATTATTCAATTGAACTCTCGATCGTATCTAGATTGTTGATTAATAAGAATGCTTATAATAAATATTTCTATTCATTTACAGTTAAGAAAAAACATCCCCCAATGAATGTTTATTGATGAATTGAATTTTATATAAAGGATCCATTTTAGTGTGATAACATCGGTGACCCGAAACTAAGGTTTTTCTCTTAAATTTTCATATCCAATTATTTTAGTTGATTTTTTATTTTTGTCATCTTTTTTTCTAAATTTCGTGAATTGAAAACCCCCAGTCTTGGTTACTTTATTTTAGTTTTAAACTCGTTAACCTTTACCGTTAAAAATTTCTTATGGAAACGATCCATACTTTTTACTACTACATTAATTTATATTGCAGAAAGTTGGTTTCTTTTTAAATTTGGTTACAGGCGACAGTAGTACCAAAGATATATCTTTGTAGGCGATGGTAAGTAAGTGGGAGTGGAAGTAATAAGGACATTTTAGTTATTGTTAGGAATTAGATTTTATTTGGATTTGAAAGAGACTTTTATTGTACCGTTTTTTAGATAAATTTTCTTCGGATAAATTTGGTTACTCTTACTTATTTAGAAATAAGAAATTTAGTCTTTTTCAAAATTCAAATCTTATTGGTATCTGTTTCTTGATGGTAAATGATAACCTTTATATACTTGACACTATTACTCTATACAAGGAATCTTTCCATAATAGTGCACAAGATATTGAAAGAAAATTGACCAATGAGAATTCTTCTTATGTATGGCACAAACGTTTAGGTCATATCTCTAAAAGGAGAATTAAAAGACTTGTGTTTAATGGAATTATTGGTCCCCTTGATCTTACAAATTTACATGTATGTGATATTGTATAAAGGGGAAATAGGTAAACCAAAAGAGATTAGATATTAGCAGATATACATACATCTTGGAACTCATACATAAAGACATATGTGGGTCATTTGCTATGGTATCTTGGAATGGTCAAAAATATTTGATCACTTTCATAGATGAATAATTAAGATATGGTTACATATATCTCATTTATAAAAAAAAATCTCAATCTCTGGATGTGTTTAAGAATTTTAAGGTTGAAGTTGAAAATCAACTCGGAAGAAGGATTAAAAGCATCAGATCTAACCGAGGTGGAGAATAATATGGTAATTATGATGGTTTAGTTGAACAATGACCAAGCCCATTGCCAAATACATTGAGCAATATGGAATTGCCCATAGTACGTATCAGACACTCTTAACATGAATGGTGTAGCTGAAAGATAAAATAGAATACTTAAGGAAATAATAAGGAGTATGATTCCTTATACCACCTTGCTAGAATCCCTTTGCAATGAGAAAATAAAGATTGTAGCTTACTTACTCAATAGAGTTTCAACTAAAGCAACTACCAAAACCCCTTATAAGTTATTGATAAGCAAGATACCTAACTTAAACCATTTACACATTTGGAATTATCCAATAGAGGCTAGGCTATATAAACCAAATGAAAATAAATTAAACTTGAGAATTTTTAGTTGCTTTTTATTAGACACTTTAAAAGATTCGGGTATTTTTGTTTTTGTAATTTCACAACTAAAGGATTTTTGGGATAGGGAATGTTCAGTTCTTTAAGTAGGTTGAGTTTTTTTTAGGGGCCAGATAAGGTAAACGACTTTAACCTAAAGGAGGAAATTGTTATTAGTCCTCAAGTTATTATTGATATTAGTCAATAAGCAACTTCAGATCAAGACAATGTTCTTCCCATACAAATTCAAGAAGTTATTCCAAAAGTCCAAACTCAACAACCTTAAGAACCAATACCACTAAGGAGATCAACTTGAGAGAGAAAGAGTACAATTTTGAATGATTATGTTGTATATATTCAAGAACAAGAGTATGTCATTAGGATGGTGAAAGATGATGTAGTTAGCTTCCGTCAAGTCATATAAAGTTCTAGCTCTCAAAAGTGGATTGAAGTCATGAATAAGGAAATGAAGTTTATAAAAGTCGATGATGTTTGGAATTAATGGCACACTTTGTTTTTAAGTTACATCATATGGATATTAAAAATCCATTTTTCAATGGAGACATTAATAAGATAATTTATATGGTGCAACCTTCAAACTTTGTGTTAGGAACCTAAAGAAAATAGTCTGTAAACTAAAGAAATTCATCTATAGACTCAAACAAGCTTCTTGTTAACAGTATTACAAGTTTCATCAGGTTGTCATCTCATTTGGTTTTAAAAATGAATATGGCAAATGACTATGTATACCACAAGTTTAATTGGAGCAAACATATTTTATCTAGTTTTATATGTCAATGATGTACTACTTGTTAGAAATGATGTAGTATTATTGCACAAAACTAAGAGATTTCTATCTCAAAATTTTGAGATGAGAGATCTTAGTGACACCTCTTTTGTATTAAAGATCCAAATACATCGAGATCGTGCTCATAGTCTTCTTGGATTATCGCAATAGGCTACATGGAGAAGGTTCTTAAGAGATTTAGGATGCAAAACTATAAAGTAAGTGATACCCTTGTATTCAAAGCGAATAAATCTAGTCTCAGTAAGTGTCGAAAGAATGAATTTGAGGCTAAAGATATGCAAATGATTCCTTATACATCAACAGTAAGGAGTCTTATGTATGCTCAAGTAGGTAATATCTAGATATTGCATATGTTGGTTGGATGCAAAGTAGATATTTGAGCAATCCTAGGCTAGACCATTAGGCAACAACCAAAAGTCATAAGATATCTGCATAAAACTAAAAACTATATGCTCACATATTGGAGATCAGATTGGCTTAAGATTATTGGGTATTTTGATTTTGATTTTGCTAAATGTCAAGATAGTAGGAAAATACTTCAGGCTATATCTATTTGTTAGTTGGAGGGGCTATTTTCTAAAAGAGTGTTAAGAAAACACTCATAGTCTCTTCCACCATAACAGTAGAGTCTATAGCATATTATGAAGTGTCTAATCATGGGATATGGCCACAAAATTTTATCACGAGGTTACGAATTCTATATGACATTATCAAATTACTTAAGAAACTTAATGATAATAATTCAATGGTCTTGTATTACAATAGTACTAGGAGCTTGACAAAGTCTAAGCATATAAATATGAAGTTCCTGAAGGTTAAAGAAAGAGTTTAGAGTGTTAAAGCGTCTATTCAGCATATTGGGACAAACTTCATGGTTGTAGGTTTGCTCACTAAGGAATTACCACCCATGATCTTTCATAATTACATTTTTCGTATAGGAGTAGTATATTTTAAGGATGTTACAACTTAGTGGGAGTTTGAATCCTTAATAGTTTTCAGATAAAGACACATCATATGGTTATTTTATTGTTAATATTGCAGTAATAAAGTTTACAATTTTATTTCTATGTTGAATGTATTTTTTAGCTTGTTCTTGTAAGGAATAAAGTTTAGTGATCAAGTTTTAAAGAATGACCAGTTGGAAACAGTCATATTAAGATCACAATACATGAAATTTTCATACTCACATCCATTGTTGACCTATATCATTAATCTATACTAAAATATGTGAACATTGATGGATTTAGTTATACTCAATGTAATGGAAATCGCTTTGATCCCTTGTTAGTATATATGATGGATGAGGTTATTCTATATGCCTATGGCGATAGCATATTTGCCCTCATAATGATTTTGGCATAATATACAATTATTAAGGTTTCACATACGTATAGCATAAGGGGGAGATTATTGGAATAAACCTCAATAACTTAGTGAGCTTATATGTATATTATGAGAATATTGCATGTTATCCACTATTGTTAAGGTTGAGTTTAATTAAAGTGATTTAGTTAAACTTTGAGCTTAAACCATTTAATATGGTATGAGTCGGGTTTATATGTATAGAAATCACGATAAAATTTTCTTATTTGTTGATAGACCAAATTAAAAATTGTAAGCACATTAAGTTTAAGGGTAACCTCTACAAATATGATTGCGGTCCCCAAGTTAATGTATGGCTATTAGGTTTCTCTTGACATTCCCGTCGCAAGCAAAATCACAAAATAGGAGTCAATATACCAACTTTGAAGATTATATTCCAAATTTTCAATTCAATTTAGCGACTCAAAGCAATAGATTCAAGTACAATTTTGCCGTTATGTCTTGATGATATAACATGAACGTTGTGTTATATGCAATGATCTTTATCAATTAAGCTTTAATACAACAATTATTAGATGAATGGAATTCAATTTCTTTTTTTTAATCACGAAGTTAGTCTAATTTAAACAAAATTTTGATAAGTTGCTCTTGCTCAAGATAGAGAATAAAAAGGGATTGGAAAATACACTGAAAACATATTTTTTTAACATTTATTTGCAATATTAAAATTTATATTTATATTATTTTCATTATCATAAGCTATCTTAATAATTTCACTAATACGATCACAGCTACTTCAAAAATAACAAAGACAAGAGGATAGTCCAATTGTTGGTTGTCCACAAACTAAACTTCAGGCCTATATGATTCAAGTAATGGGGATTAAAATAGAGTAGAATATAAATATGTGGAAATGTATCTTACCTAATGAGACAAAAGCCTAGATAGTCCATATTGAACTGCAGATTTAGTACACATGAAAGTACTACATGGGCCGACCAATCCAGCCCTAATTAAGACTAAACATAAGCCCGAAAACAGACCACACAGCACTAGCGCGTACAAGTTTCATTGCTGAAGAAATGAAATCTTTGAAAAATGGAAAAACCTTTTTTTTTTTATATAAAAAATAACCAAATTACACGGCATTTCAGGGAAACAGATTTTCGATAAATCCTCTAAAAAGATGATGTTGCACCTAATAGATATTGTAACAAAATAAGTAATTCCAATATCGAAAGACCCCGCATAATAAACAAGCAATTTTTTAATAAATATGACGATAAATAACAGTCCAATTCTCATTGAACAGCTCGTGGTAAAAGTTGTTCATTAGAACTTGAACACGTCCGGTTCACTAAGTCTTAGTGAATGATTAACCCACATGTTAGAGACGAAAAGTCGATGGCCCGATTGGGAAGTTGAGCTTCTCAACTAAGGTGGAAGAGAAGACTCCAATGGTTTTAAGGCATAAGTTTATTGATTGACGAATCCATTGGCCAATCATTAATCAAAAGCCAATGGCTGACAGCCACAGGCTGAGTCACTCTGAGGCCGCATCCCATGTATGATAGCTTGATCACATGTACATTTTGACTTCTTAAAGATTTTTAATCAATACATGTACATTTTTTGGTAGGGGGAGACAGTCACACCTTTTTATTTATGGAAAGAGTTTGGATAAATTTTTAGGAAAAGCAACTCAAACACGTTAAAAGACGTCAATCAAGCTCAATCATTTTGTTTTCCATAATAAAATAACAAAGATTCACTAATTAATTATAAAATTTTTATAATCTTATTTCATCGTCATCATCTCGTCGAGACATTAAATTTAAGGAGGTCTAATTATACGTAACCTTATTTTTATATAATAGAGAGGTTTTTTTCTGTTTTTATAATTTAATTATTAATATAAAATATATGAGTGAGTTTTTAGATAATTTTCTTAAAGACTTCGAGACTCAAATTTATAATTTTTAAGATATTATTGCCCACTAATTTTCTTTTTTGATATAGGTTATTAAATATATTATAATTTTTATTTTATAATATTATACATACATGTATGTATAATGCTATTAATGAAAGAATTCAATCATATTGAACTACTTTTTATTTACAAATCAATTTAATGTATTTAATTATTAATGATTTACCTCTTAATTTAAAATATTAAATCAAATTACCTTTTATTCAGCCATTTAGATCTCTGTCTAGAGGAATGAATAACCATTCCATATCCGAAGCCACATAGACAATCGACTAATCCGAATTCGAGCTGAGTTAGACCCTTGCGGGCGACAAAGCTGTGTGTGAGGGAGGTAAATCATGATTTGATCCCAGTCAACTTTTTAAAAAGGCGGTCTAATGCTCGACGCGCATAAGGAGTCACCATATTGAATGAGCTCGCATGCTGTCGCTGTCAAGATTCGAACCCAAGATTTTGTACTCACTTTTCTTCTCAATGATCAACCGGACGACCTGCACAGGCATGTGTGATAGGTCGTGTCTCTATATTTTATAAACACAAGCATCCTAGGCAAGAACCTAACGGTACACGACAATCATGTCTGGTCCTAACCTACATGGTCCTATGAAGCCGTCCGTGTCCTTACTTCTTCCACTTCCTTACAATTGCCTCCAACGTTGAATTGTAACTTTGAGGTAGCCACATGTCTGGCAAAGGTCATTTTCTTTGGATATACTCCGATCGTGCCTAATGGCTTCTCACGCCAACAATCATCGTAATTGCATATTTGCCAGTTCTCAATAATCGACTATTCAACAACAAAGGAATTGCATGTAAGATGATAAATCAGAAAGACAAATCTCAGAGTTAAATGAACAAATAGCTTCAACTTTCATTGCCAGTTGTGTCCAAGTTGGTTCAATTAATCAGATTAAGTAGGTCAAAGGAGCCTGTCCATTTGCAGTATAAAACTAGAGATAGAACCTTAGCTTTTACGACAGCTTTCTCAAATTGGCCATCCTCTACTTTAGTATCATAATGAAATCCTTTCTTCAGTTAGCTCGCAACAAGAACAATATTTTAAAATTCGGACCAAAAGGTAAATCGATAAGATAAAATATTTAATATTTAAAAAATTCAACTAGAATTAAACTGTTATAAAATTGGTTAAAAGTGAATAAAATTAAACAATTTAAATTGTAATTGAAAGAGATGATAATTTAAAATTTAATTGAAAAATATTATTTAAAAAAATTAATTAATTATTTTTAGTTTATAAAAACTTATTAATTTACGAAAATTAACTAATTAATTAATAAACTGATCGTTTTTTAACAATAAAAATTATTAAAATAAATCGAAACAAAAATTATATAACTAAACCCAAAAATTTGACGGTTTAAATTTATTATGGTTGAATCGGCCGAACCAATTGAGATTTTTAATCTATCATATAATCACATAACTGGCAATTAAACCTCTAATCTGAGCTTACAAAAGTCGTTGCCAATTTATGGGAGGATGAAAATAAAGGAAGATTTAGTTTAAAGAATTGATCAAACAAAATAAAGTATGAGTTATTATGTTATCCACGTAATGTTAATCACGTCCCTTGTCTATATCTTATCTTCAATCATTAATTATTGGACATTAAACATCCATTTACACTTCATGGCAAAAGTCTTGGTAGTGATGTAATTGTGTACGGATGCTTTACAGTCTTATTCCCGTTCGTTAAGGAGGACCGTTCGAGCTGACTAGTGACTACTAAACCGGAGGATTCAAGGCAGAAGCATCGAGTCATTATAACTATTTATCATAAAAAGCGTATAATCATTATCAACAACCATGGCCCAGTTAATCTTTTTACTTTTTTAGAGAGTAGTCTTGATCTCTTCAAATACGCAAGCATTTAAAAAGGACGCATGGACATGTTAGGTGGCTTCTAACACATGAACGTGCTATGAATAACCCCTTTGGTCCGCCTTGTCAAATAACTTTGTATCTTAAACGCATTCTATTTGTATGTGTAGGGTTATGGATGTAAGATTGTGAGGAGAGAAGAGTTATGATGTAATCACTACACTTTTCATTCATTGGTTGAATATTTATATACAAGGATGTATTGTTTGTTACAGAAAATGAATTGAGTATCTGTACAACTAAGTTTGTTACAATTGAAATGTTATAAGAATTGTGTATGCTTCAGGTGTATTCTGTTACTGTGAGGAAGCTTAGATGTTGGGCTGGAGCTGATTGTGGATCTGGGACTTGGGCCAGCCTTGTTCAAAATGTTTGTCGCATATGTTGATATTTTGTCTCTTACATCCCCTCTCAAACGAGACCGGGGATTGTAGATAAGGTTGAGTTTGGACAGAAGATAAGATAAACGTGTAGCTGTCAAGGGCTTCGTAAGTAGGTCAGCAGCTTGGTCTGTAGTACTGACATAGTTGACGTCCAAAACACCATCTGAAATTTTGTCTCGAATGAAATGCAAATCCAGTTCGAAGTGTTTGGTGCGGGAGTGAAAAACCGGGTTGTGAGCTAAAGATCGGGCACCGTTGTTATCGCACCAGATAGTGGGTTTTTAGGGTGGGGTGAAGCCAAGCTTGGAGAGGAGAGAAAGAAGCCATATGACTTCAGTGGAGACCTAAGAGAGTGCCCGATACTCCGCCTCAGTACTGGAGCGAGCCATAATTGATTGTTTCTTCGAGTTCCAGTAGACAAGATTCCCCCCGAGGAAGACGCAGCCGCCGCTGGTGGACTTCCGATCATCAGGCGAGCTGGCCCAGTCAGAATCGCTAAAGGCGTGAAGTTGAAGAAGAGATGAGGAGGGCCGAAAGTGAAGCCCTAAATCAACAGTCCCTTGAAAGTAACAGAGAACCCGTTTTAGAGCGATCCAGTGAGTAGTTAATGGATTAACGAGGAATTGACTCAATTTATTGACCGAATAACTGATGTCTGGTCTTGTATTACAGAGATACTGAAGTCCTCCAACTAAACTTTGATACAAAGAAGGATCCGAGAAGGGGAGGCCATCATGAAGAGAGAGTTTTGAACCAGTGAAGATGGGAGTAGTACAAGGCTTGGAGGAAGACATGTTGGCACGGTGAAGCAACTCACGCACATACTAACTTTGAGAGAGATATAATCCAGTCGTATTTCGGTAAGCCTCAAACCCTAGAAAGTAATTGATACTGCCCAGTGTAGTAAGAGTAAACTGTGAGTGAAGTTTAGTAATAAGATCTTCTATAGCTGCTGAATTGTTCCCTGTGATAAGAATATCATCAACATAGACTAAAGCAATTATAAGTAAACTGTTATGCCTGTAGAAGTAGAGTGAGGGGTCTGATTTAGAGTTAACAAAGCCCCAATTGTTGAAAGCTGCCTTCAGTGTCTGAAACCATGCTCTAGGAGCCTGCTTCAAGTCGTATAGGGCTTTGGAGAGGCGACAAACATGATTAGGATGAGTGGAACTGACAATACCCTGAGGTTGGCTGATGTAGACCACCTCTTGTAGATCACCATTGAGGAAAGCATTATTTATGTCAAGTTGTTGGATGTCCCAATTATAGGAGACTGCAAGGGATAAAATCACTTTAATGGTGGATGCCTTGACTATTGGACTGAAAGTCTCAGAGTAGTCAATACCAGGGGTTTGATTAAACCCTTTGGCAATAAGGCATGCTTTAAACCTGTTCACAGACCCATCAGCATTATATTTAGGGTGAAAAACCCACTTAGTAGGCAATATATTCATGGTAGGATCAAAAGGGACCAAGTTCCAAGTATGATTATTGTGTAGGGCAAAAATTTCATCTTTCATAGCTTGATGCCACATAGAGCTTGAGGAACTGAGGTAGGTTCTGAGGTAGAACAAGAGGTTAAGGTGGCAGAATAGGTTTTAGGCTTGAAAATGCCATGTTTGGATCTAGTTTGCATGGGATGGATGTTTTGAGAGGAGGGAGGATGAGCAGGGCCAAGAGAAGATGGGAATGGAGGTGTAGGGAGAGTAGAGGTAGGTTGTTGTTGAAGGGAAGAAGAACTAGAATTGGGAGGAGAGGGAATGGGAGAGGGAGAATGAGGAATTACCTGAGTATTGTTGCTGGCGCAAGGAGACAGATCAGGGAAACTTGCTGCAGGTGGAATGCTTGAAGATGAGACCTGAAAATGAACAATAGGAGCTAAAACAAAGAGAGGTAAGATGGAAGATGGTGAAGCAGATGAAGATTTAAGAGGAGAAAGGGAAGGATAAGGAAACTCACTCTCATTGAAAACAACATGACGAGAAATAAAGATCTTACCAGATGAAGTGAGACACTTATATCCACGATGAAGAGGACTATAACCTAAGAAGACACATTTAGCAGTATGAAAATCAAGCTTATGCTTAGAGTAGTACCGTAGGTAAGGGTAGCAACTACAGCCAAATGTTTTAAACAGAAGGTAATTTCGGGTTTTGTGATATAGGAGTTCAAATGGTGATTTGTTATGAAGACGTGGTGTGGAAAGATTATTAAGTAGGAAGACTGGTGTGGAAAAGGCTTCAAGCCATAGAGTAAGAGGCATTTTGGCGTGGGAAAGTAGAGTTAGACCAGTTTCCTGAATATGGCGGTGTTTCCTTTCAGGAACACCATTTTGTTGGTGTATATAGGGACAGCTGAAGCGATGGAGGATTCCAATTTGATTGAGAAAGGGTAAAAAAGTTTTATATTCCCCCCCATTGTCTGTATGAATTGCTTTTATTTTGTGATCAAGTTGTAGTTCAATGTGAGTTTTGAACCGAATAAATGTAGATAGAGCTTCAGATTTGAATTTAAGAGGATAAAACCATGTAAACCGTGAGTATGCATCAATAAAGATGAGATAATATCGATGACCCTCACTAGATATGTGAGGAGAGGGACCCCAAATATCTGAGTACACAATTTCAAGAGGTTTAGTAGCAATAATATCATGAGTAGCAAAAGGAAGTTGATGTAGTTTACCCTGCTGACATGAATTACAAAATTGAATCTTGCTAAATTCAAACTTTAAGTTCATTGATTTTGAGATCAAGGCCAGTACATGATTAGATGGATGACCAAGTCTATTATGCCAAACATTGACAGATTTTTGAATATTGTAAGCTTCACATATGCTAAATACATTAGCAATAGGATTCTGAGTAGAAGGAGTCTTAGATAAACCAGAAATAGAAATAGAAGATGCAGACTGTGATGGGATAGTGGCTTGAAAACTGTAGAGCCCATCTTGAAGCACTCCTCTAAGCAAAAGTTTCCCTGAATCCTTGTCCTTAAATAAGCAATAATTGTCAGTAAATTCCACTTTGATTTTGTTGTATTTTGTGATTTTAGAAATACTCAAAAGGTTCTTAGTTATTTGAGGAACATGAAGAATTTCTTTTAGGACCAAAGGCGTATATTTGTTATCGTGAAGATGAATGAAAGAGGAGCCAGTATGAGCTATGGAAAGAGTATTACCATTACCTACAGTAAGATGATCTTTGTCTTCATATACTGTGCTATTTGTGAGATTGTTTAGATCAGAGGTGACATGGTGGGTGGCACCATTGTCAACAAACCACGTTGAGTCACTTCTAGGATCTGTGGGAGTATAGGATTGTGGCTGATTGTGAGAAATGAATGTCTGTGGACTAGATCTGTGATGTTGAGAACCACCTGAAGTGTGTTGAGACTGATATTGTGGCTGCCCATTTGATGAATTTTGGGATCCCTACCATGTTTGATCAAACCGTTTATAACATTTTAGAGCATCATGACTAGGCTTTTGACACAATTGACAAAAGACTCTCCCAGACCTTGTCCATTTACCATTTCTGCCTCTACCTCCTCTGTCTCTATAACCAGATCTGCTTCCATGAGGTTGCTGCCTATTGGAGTTATTAGTTGTGTGATAAGTAGCAACATTAGCTGAGGGTATGATAGCAGTAGTTTGTGTAGATAGAGCATTGAGTTGCTCAATCCGAGTCTCATGCATCATTAAGGTATATTGAGTATCTTGTAGATTAGAGGTTTTCATAGTATGGGTAAGAAACACAACCACTGGATCATATTCATGCCCTAAGCCATTTAAGGCACTTAGAATGAGTTCATGTTCAGGAACTCGATGTCCTGCAATTAGAAGTGAGTCTCCAATTGTTTTAATTCTCTGCATATAATCTGAAATGCTGAGTGCACCTTTCTGTATTGTAGATAACTGTTGCTTGAGTTGCAAGACACGGACTATGGAGGTCTGTGTATACAATCTTTCAAGGGTTTGCCATACCTCGAGTGAAGTGGATGAAGTGTTGACTTGCCCAATTACATCATCACCAATGGTGGAAAATAACCAACAGAGAAGGAGCTGGTCTGCACGTTTCCATTCTCTGAATTCTGGGTTAGCTGAAGGTGGAGTTTCAGGTGATGAGAGGACCACTGGTTCTGGTGGTGAAATGCCTGCAGTGATGAATGCTTCAAGCTCTAATGCACGTATGGCTGCTAGGATTTGTGCACGCCAGTTAACAAAGTTGTTCCTATCTAGCTTGATAGGTAAGTTAAAATTGAGAGTTTTAGCTAATGAAGAAAAATCGAGAGAAGGCATTGTTGAAGGGTTTTGATTTGGCTGAGAATTGGAAGGATGATTGGCAGATGAAGAAACTTCTGAAATATGAGCCATAGACGTTTGTCCTTTAAAGCTCTGATACCATGTAAGATTGAGAGGAGAGAAAAATTATGATGTAATCTCTACATTTTTCATTCATTGGTTGAGTATTTATACAGAGATGTATTGTTTGTTACAGAGAAAAGAATTTCGTATCTGTACAGCTTAGTTTGTTACAACTGAAAGGCTATAGGGATTATGTATGCTGCAGGTGTATTCTGTTGCTGTGAGGAGGCTTAGATGTTGGGCTGGAGCTAATGGCAGATCTGGGACTTGGGCCTTCCTTATTCTCATTTATCTTCGCACGTGTTGATGTTTTATTCCTTACACTACCAAAATGTCCCGAAGGATGGCGTGTTAACTGCTCCGATTGAGTTGCTGAAGGCTGGGGCACAAGCATAGTCGGCAGTATTGGTTGGGTTTTTCTAGTCTAAAACGCCAACCTTCTCTGCGGTGAACGCCTTGGCTATGGCCAAATGGAGCAAAAAAGGGTTGCAAAAGGCCCTCAGATCCTCTTTCTCATTTTTCATTTACCAACCTTATTCTATTTCATCTTAACTATTCAGTTCCGTAGGTCTCATATAAATGAATGATTGAGATAAAATGAGACAGAAGTAACATATAAAAAATAAGACAGAGGATCATAATCATACATAAATAAATAGTTGAGATAAAATAGGGCAGAGTTGGTATATAAAAAATGGGACAAAGATTATGTCCC
Organism: Erythroxylum divaricatum; assembly: GCA_025434745.1. Lineage (NCBI taxonomy): Eukaryota > Viridiplantae > Streptophyta > Magnoliopsida > Malpighiales > Erythroxylaceae > Erythroxylum > Erythroxylum divaricatum. The sequence goes on along the minus strand of JANTPM010000246.1, from coordinate 5,079,925 downwards.
TGAATTATGTCCCTCCAACACTCTTTCGCAACAGGCTGTTTTAAGATGACATATCTAACCTAACAGGCTGACAGACTTACAAAGTGTATTCGTTCCATCTTAATTGGAAAAAATCTTCGAAACACTCTCGCAAGATATGAAGTGTAGATGGCATATCTAACCTGTTTTAAGGCCCCTCAAATCTTCTGTGCTAGTAACACTGGCCTAACTTTGTTCCCGTCCATCCTAGCCATCTATCTATATGAGACCCACATAAATAAATGACCAGGATGTACTAGGACAGAGTTGAGCCAGAATTACTGGCACAGAGAATCACATCCCGTTTTAAGGTGTAACTTTAATTAGTTTTTATTTTTTATTTTTATTAGTATTCTTGTTAGTATAGATTCAAGTTGAACCATGTATTTTGTAGAATTAGCTTTGTATAAAGTTAATCCATTATTTATTTTCCAAACAAAACAAGCCAATAGCATACAAGAAGGACGCTATATCATTTTGTGTCAGACTCGATTTAAAATTAATAAATACAATTTGAATTGATCAAATTTCAGTTTTAAATTAGAAAAAATCAACTAATTTAAGTTAACTTGATCAGGTTGAAAAATTAAAAAAGTGGTCAAAGTTAAACCATAAGGGATTAGCCTATTGACATGTATAGTAACAAACCTAGATTATGGGAATCGTGGCTATTAAGGTGTTATTTTTAATATTTTTATTTATCAAAATCTTTAAAATGTTGATACGAATTCAATCAATTTTTTTACACTATATTTTTTAACTTGCTCCATCCAGTTGATAAGAATTCCCAAATTTTACCATTAAAATGCTAAACAGTTACTTCAGCGCTCAACTTAAATGTGAAACAAGCCTTAATTTTGACTTTATTGATTTGATATTAGCCTTATCATGTCCTAGCTTTTGTCACTTTTGAGGAATACTTTGTCAAAGGACTTATCATTAATTTGGAAGCATTCACGTTTTCTTGAAATTTGAGTTCCTGTCACTTTTTTAAGGTTCTGACTTCGAACTCTTAAAATCTGTAGAATACGAGCAATTGAAAATTACTCTATTCCAAGTAACACGTTTTAGAAGCTAATTCGTAGTAGCTTTGACAAAAGGCATCCCGTTCCCACCCCCTTTTCACCTCTAAACTTAAGCTATATAATAAAATATGACTTATAACATAGGAATTGAAACTGATCTGATAAGAGAGACCAACAAAAAGAAAGGAAAAAAAAAAAAACTTTCACATAACCCTCATTACGGGAACTACAACGACGTTATGGCCATGGAATTTAGTTTGGTCCTAACCATGTCTATTTATATTGTTTGGTACTGATGGTGCTCGCATGGGCAACCATGCATGTTGTGTTTTATGTTTGTTGTAAGGTGCTCTTTATAGTTTATACACGTACAGACTAGAGACAGTGGCGTGTAAGGTGGAAAGGCCTGCTGGCTTCCACGATCTTTCATCAATTACTATGTTTCGAGCCATGAACTTTCGCCGGAAAGACTTTTACCATGATCACCGGAAAGACTTTTACCATGATCAGTTAATCTTATAATATATTATTATTTTGTGAGAACTTTAAATTATAGATGATCACTATTTAATCTTGTTCATTTCATTAATTTGTATAACTAAATAATTTATAATACAAACTTATAAAATATATATACACGCACACATATTATAACAAGATGGATGCACCAAACCAAACTATAATATAAGTAACTAATTATATGATTAATGAGTAATTGATAAAATATAATTGTAAATATTGCTTTCTATTATTTATAACATCACCGACAATGTAGCCTTTTCCATTATGTAAAAGGAGATTTATTTGGCAAGTATAAAAGATATAAGATCTTAAGGAGCTAGCTTTCCTGAACCTTAACAGCCATCACCTTCAATGTCCAATAAATGTATAACATACTTATTCGTAATCGTATGTGTTGACTTGAGATTCACTGAGAAGCATCAAAGTGGGTGAGGTTCGGTAGGAGCTGGAAATAGGAGAGACGCCAGTGCTTTCACGTCAAAGACTAAAAAGTCCAGTCATCAAAAAATTTTAGGTAGAAAACTCGTGTGGGAATTATCTATATTTCATTAATTTACTAAAATAAGATACTATAAAATTAAGATACGATACATTAGTCAATTTATATAAAAAATTTAATTAAATTTTATGAAATTTTAATTAAATTTTAACAATTTTAAATTTATAAATTAACCCTTTACTTTAATATTTATTTACAAAATAATATCTGAAGACTATTTATTGATTGACATTTATTTTTAGTGACAGATACTGTAAATTAGCTTTTCCTCTTAGCCCACTTATCATGTATATAAAAACATTTGTCTATAGTCTTTTCGTTCATCAGTTCAGTATCGATCAAAAGCTTCTTGAGCATATTAACCGTTTTCTTCGTCCTTCTTTACAGCTCTTCTAGGGCTTTCATGGTGATCATTTCTTTGTAGCTGTTTGTTCGTGGTATCGGAGCATAGATCCCACCATCTCCATCTTTAATCGATTTCTTGAGATTTTTTGTTCTTTCTTTTTCTCTCGAGCTATGGCAGATCGAACAGATCCAGCTGTTGTTGAGGAAAATTCAGTAACCCACACTATACAATCTACTAGATCTAAGAAGGATCAATTGTTGCTGCAATCATCTGATAATCCAAGTGTGAGTTTAGTCACTAATCCGTTAATCGCTAACAATTACCGAATATGGAGTCGTGCCATGAGAATTGCATTGAAAGCTAAAAATAAACTCTATTTCATTGATGGCACTAGTCCTAAACCTGATGTTGAGTCTGTGAACTTTGATGATTGGAGTAATGCTGACTCTATGGTTATTTCCTGGATTTTAAGCTTTATGTCTAAAGGTTTAAGTGAAGCATTCATTTATATTCCTACTACCAGAGAGTTATGGATTGAATTGGAAGAGAAATACAGTGAATCTAATGGTCCTCAAGTTTATGAGTTAAAGAGGCAAATTGCTTCAATTAATTAAGGAGTTAGTTCCATTGCTACTTACTCCACCAATTTGAAGAAACTGTGGGATGAGCTAAATTGTTTAGAACTTATTCTGAAATGTAGCTGTAATGGTTGCACTTATGGACTTTCTAAGAAGGTTGAGGCTGCAAATACTTTAGATCGGGTGATGCAATTTCTAATAGGACTTAATGACTCTTTTGACAGTATTAGGAGTCAGATATTAGTGCTAATCCAAGTGTATTATAGGGTGGCTCGAGTGGAGAAGCCAAGACAAGTTCAAGTGAATTTTAATGATGTTGTTGAGTCTAATGCTTTATTGGCAGCCAAGGGTAACGCTCCGCTGGCAATAAACCTAAAGACAATTATAAGAAGAAAGATTCTGCAAAGAAGGGAGACAGATTATGTACCTATTGCAATAATTCTAGGCACACTGAGGATACATGCTTCAAAAAGCATGATTATCTAGACTGGTTCAAGGAACAAAAGAAGCAGAGGCAACAACCTGGAGTCAATGTATGTGCTAATCTGGTTGATAATCCTCTAGATATGCCTAGTGACAATTTTTCTAGTTCCTTTAAGTTGAGTTCCTCTTTGTCAAAGCTTAATCACCAAGAGGTTATGAAAATTATGAAGGGAAAGTCATAGAATAATCTTGATGCTAATCATATGAATACCATTTATTTTGGTGAGTTTGCAAGTACTACTACTTGTTACTCAGTTATTGACAATTCAAGCAGTTCTTGGATAATTGACACAGGCAAATCTAGTCACATGTGTGGGGATTTTTCATTGCTTGTTGCTTCTTTTAAACCTCAGATAAGAAGTGTGGTGCATTTACTTGATGGACATACTAGAAATATAGAAAACATTGGCAGTGTCATTCTACACCAGAGTGTAACTCTTCAAAATGTTCTTCATGTGCCTTCTTTTACCTACAACCTGCTTTCTGTTCGAAAATTTTCTTCTAATTCACACATTATTTTCACTTGTTATCCAAATCATTGTGTTTTACAAGACCTTCACAATAAAAAAGCTCTAGCTGTTGGGATAGTCAAAGCTAATCTCTACATACTAGACAGCAATTCTTTTAAATCTAGTACAATTTTTTATTTCTATACTAATCCTCAATATGTTAACATAGCTGCATCTATTCATTCTTTTTCTTGTAACTCACACAATTATACTGATTTGTCTGTGTGGCACAGTAGACTAGGTCATCCATCTGAGGGTGTCCTTTCTCATTTACCTATTGTATTTCCTAAAACTCTCAATAAAACTTGTCATGTTTTTCCTATGGCTAAGCAAACTAGAGTTTCTTTTCCTTTAAGTTCCATTCAAATTGATATAGCTTTTCAGTTGTTACACATCAATGTATGGGGTCTTTATCGGACTACTTCTTTATCTAGTGCACACTATGTTTTAACCATTGTTGATGATTTTACTAGGTCCACATGGACATACCTAATGCATCATAAGTCGCTGACAATTACAATTTTGTAGAACTTCTTAAAACTTGTGCAGAATCAGTTTGACTCCTGTGTTAAAGTTATTAGAACAGATAATGGCTCAGAGTTTAATTGCAAACTTTGGCAGTTAACATTAACTGAGGCAGGCATTATTCACAATAAGTCATGTGTTTATACCCCACAACAAAACGGTGTTGTTGAGAGGAAGCAAAGACATCTTTTACAAGTTGCTAGGGCCATCATGTTTCAGTCTGGTCTTCCATCTGTGTTCTAGGGTGATGCCATTCTTACTGCTACATAGTTAATCAATAAGACTTCATCTACTCTTTTGTCCTAGAAAAGTCCATCTGAATTGTTTTATAGGAAAGCACCTGATTACTCGTTGTTAAGAAACTTTGGTTGTCTTGCTTTTGCAACTAATGTGGATCCTCATAAGACTAAGTTTGATAAGCGAGCTCACAGCTGTGTTTTCATTGGATACCCTGCTGTAGTCAAGGGTTATAAATTGCTTGCTCTTAATGAGAAGATAGTGTTATTGGCTTGAGACATAGTTTTTCATGAGGAGACATTTCCTCTTTTGGAGAGTGATGTTTTAAAGGATAGTTCTGTAGCCCCAATACCTTATCCTATTGTCGATACTAATTGTGATTGTGATTCTCCTCACATGCCTGAAAATCCTTTACCTCAAACATCTTTTAGTGATGTTACTGTTCCAGTTGATGATGTAGTTGATGATAGTGTTATTGATGCTACCGAGCCTACTGTTCATGAATCTGATATTGGTGTTAGACATAGTACAAGGGTGAAGCATAAACCCAAATGGTTCACAAACTATATGGCATATTCCATTCCTACTTCTTCTCCTTATACTCCACCCTTTTATCTATACATTAAACCCACTTCCTTTTCTAACCCTTATCATATCTAGCCAATATGTCTACAATTTCTGAACCTTACTCTTATAATCAAGCCAAATTTTATGATGAATGGAATAAAGCTATGCAAAGTGAGATTGATGCTCTTGAGAAAAATGAAACATGGGAGATTACAACTTTACCTCCAGGAAAGAAAGCTATTGGTTGTCGGTGGGTTTATAAAACCAAGCTTAGGCCTGATGGACGGGTGGAAAGACACAAGGCAAGGCGTATCGCTAAGGGTTATAATTAGATTGAAGGGATTGATTATAGAGATAGTTTTTCCCTATGGCTAAACCAGATACTGTAAGACTTTTATTAGCATTGACTGTTGCTAAGCATTGGTTTTTACATCAATTGGATGTCAACAATGTATTTTTACATGGTCATATAAAGGAGGATGTTTATATGTTGCCATTTGAAGGGTATGCTAAAGCCCCAGTTGGACAAGTTTGTAAGCTCAAGAAGTCCTTATATGGACTTAAACAAGCTTCAAGCCAATGGAATTTGGAGCTTACATCTAAATTGCAGCAACTTCAATTCAAAAAATCAATGCATGATAATTGTTTGTTTATGAAGACAGTGAATGATATAATGGTAATTTTGCTTGTCTATGTCGATAACGTTTTGGTTGCTAGTAATTCAGCCCAGGAGATACAGTTGGTGAAACATTCCCTTCATGATGCTTTTATTGTTAAGGACATTGGTCCTACTAACTACTTCTTAGGTTTAGAGATTTCTAGATCAAAAAAGGTTACTCATGTTAATAAGAGAAAATATGCCCTTGATTTAATTAATGAGCCAGGGTTAGTCAGTTGTAAACCTATCAGTACACCTCTTCTACGGAATTTGAAGCTTATACAGAATCAAGGACCTACACTTTCAAATCCTGAACCTTATAGAAGACTTGTTAGTAGACTTTTGTACTTAGGCTTTACTAGGCTTGATATCACTTATGTTTCACATCAATTGAGTCAATTTGTTCATGTCCCTTGTCAAGAACGTTGGAAAGCAACGCTTCATGTTCTCCGATATCTCAAAGGGTGTCTTGCCAAAGGTCTTTTCTATTCCACTGATTCCTCACTACATTCGGAAGGTTTTGTGATGCTGACTGGGCTTCGTATGCAGATAGCAGAAAATCTTTGACAGGTTATTGTTTGTTTTTTAGCAGTTCACTTATTTTCTGGAAAACTAAGAAACAAGTCATAGTTTCCATGTGTTCAGCAGAGGCTGAATGCAGGAGTTTGTCTTCGACAGTTTGTGAGATGCAGTGGATTCATTACCTCCTGAAAGATCTTCATGTTTCAATTCCACTACCAGTCAGAATGTGGTGTAGTAGTCAAGCAGCTCTTCACGTTGTGGCAAACCCAATGTTTCATGAAAGAACAAAACACTTGGAGATATATTGTCATTTGGCGAGGGATCAATTTGAAAAGGGATTTGTTCTGCCCAACAAGATTTCCAGCCGAGAACAAGTTGCAAATTTTTTCACCAAATCCCTCCCATATCCTCAGTTCCGGTATCGTTTTTCCAAGTTGGGTTTGGTAGATTTTCACCAACCTCCAACTTGAGGAGAGGATGAAGATTATTTGTTGGTTGTCATTTATTTTTAATCACAGATATTGTAAAGTTAGTTTTTCCTCTTAGTCCATTGACCTTGTATATAAAAACATTTGTGTGTAGTCTTTTACTTCATCAGTTCAGTATCGATCAAAAGCTTCTTAAGCACAATAACCGTTTTCTTCCTTCTTCTTTATAGCTTTTCTAGAACTTTCATGATGATCATTTCTTTGTAGCTGTTTGTACAATATCAAAATTTTTACATGAAAATTAGTAAGAAAATTATCTAAATTTAATTAATTTAGTAAAAAAAGATTCTATATTCTTAACCTATTAAACATGCACCGAAGGATGATAGCTAGAAAAAGCTTGAAACTTTCGTCTCTAAACTTTAAGGTATAATATATAAACTAACTCTGAAAATTTTGTACGAAAGTTTAAATAAATTTAAATTTTTTTAAGTTTATAAATTAACCCTTAACTTAAACATCTATTTACAAATCTTTATCTTTATTGAATATTAACTCTAATATTTTTAAATTTTGCCTTCAAAATGATACCACCGATTACTTTTAGCCTTTAACTTAACGTGAAACATGCAAGCCTTTAATTTCTCCAAATTGTCTTCACATATTCGTTATCATGTCCTAGTTTTGGACACTTTATGGTGATACTTTGTCAGCGGCATTTACTGTCAATTTGGAATCATTCAAATTGTGTTGAAGAAGAAGATGGCCAATTTGAAGTAGGGATCTGGCCGTTGCTGTTGTGGTTTTAGAGCTCCTATTTATTTGCAGGCTAAACATATTTTTCTTATAGCACCATTTGTTAGGAGAAAGATCAATCAATCTATCCCTAGCCCTTTTTTTTTCTTTTGTTTTCTTTCCGCGGTACATGGCCTCCCACTTTTGTCTCTTTTTTTTTTAATTATTCACGAGGTATCTTAGCAATGTCTCAACTTATAGAAAGATACTTTTAAACCATCCACACCTAGGCTTTGATGCCATGATACTCTCTTAGGGCAATATATATGTTGAGTTTGCTTACAAATAAAGATGAAATTGAGATATCTCTAAGAGCAAAGTTTATGCGAAGGAGCATTTAATGGTCAGTAAAGGGAAAACCTTGTAAAAAGGGCTTTGATTGTTTTTAGTGATTTAAAACTAATTGAATTTATAGAAATATTATAAAAATACCTCTTGATTTAAAAAAAAGTATAAGTTAAAGCATATGTATGATGAAACTCTCAGTATAGGTGAATATCACATTAATGCTTTGTGCTTTGACAAACAAATTAAATATTCAAAACTATGAAGTCAAATATAAGAAAGAGGAGCTGGAGCTGAATTAAACATGAATTTGAATTTAGGGTTTTTTTAAAAACTAGTTTGATTTACTTTAATATCTCTTGCTTTTAAAAATTGATGAATTTATTAGTTAATCAATTAATTTTTGTACATTAATAAGTTTTATAAATTAAAATTAATTAATTAATTTTTATTTAACAATATATTTTTATTTAAATTTTAAATGTTTTAATAAATAAGGACAATCTCTTCTAATTATATTTTAAATTCTTTTATTTAATTCAATTATTAGTTGGTTTTATAATAGAATAATATTTTTCCAACCTTAAATTTTTTGTTTTACCAATTTAACTTTCAATTCGATTTCTAAAATATTGGCATTTATATTGTTTGGCCCTGAGGTAACTTCCTGGACAAAGACTGAACCAATTTTGATTTGGTAGTAATTTCATAATGAATCGATATACTCCTACGGAAGGAGTTTCATCTCAAAAACTAATAATGGAAAACTAAAGCAAGTCGTCGGAATTTTTCATGGAAAATCTGCTAATGGTATTATTTAAATTTCATTTATTTTTATAACTAAATAGTTCATTTGACCGGGAGTCTCTCAATTATGAAGAAGTGTTTATTTTAATAGAAAATCACTCAGAATTTTTTATTTTTATGTTTAATTTTAAAATAAGATAATTTAGTTTAAAATTTTATTTTTTTGTTAATATTTTAGTTATATGTCATCTTTTTTAACACGATTTTTTTATATTAAATAAGTGATCACATTTGGAATGGACAATAAAATACTTAAATTATTTTGATGAAATGAAGAGTTATATAACTTTATTAAATATAAGTCTTCATATCAACATGTACTGGAATTAGAGTCGGCTCGATCAGAATTCTATTGATCCAAATAACATTGTTCCTTCCTTTGTATGCTGTTAAGGAATATGCAAGAAAAAGGATTAATTGCTTATAGGAAGTGACTCAAAATAGAAATATCTTGATAAAAAGAAAAGAACAGTTCAAACCTTTGCCGCCATTTCCCATATTAACCGCCGCTGATCTTCAATCATCAAGCGCCTATTGGATGAAGAAAACTTTGCTTAGTTTCTTCCGTCCTCTAGGGGATTGTAGTGGCTGCTCGCGTGATGCTAACGTCTTAACTGTTTCCACTCCACAGAAACCCGGCGGTGCCTTTTCTATCTCTTTTTTTTTTTTTGGTTGAGTCCGAGGGTACTGCCCTAGAATACAAAATGACTAGC
>JANTPM010000246.1:5047796-5062732 GCA_025434745.1 Erythroxylum divaricatum | reverse complement strand
AGCAGTGAAATACTCAACTGATTCTATAGAAAAGTTTTTCTAAAAAAAAATTTACTAACAAAAACTCTACTAGTATAAGGTCATCCAAACAGGCATTAAATCATAAGCTTACATTTTTTTTTTAAATTCCGATTTAATAATTAATATCTTAATTTTTATTTTTCAACTTATTGTGTAGTATTATTTAATTATTACACATTTATTTTCAGACGAATGATTTGTTAGCTTGTCTATGAACGTCCAAGCACAGGAGTTTCAGACGAATGATTCGTTGGCAATGGCATAGGCTAGCCCATGGTCGATTCATTATTATTCATATCCAGTCTATTGTTTCTTCAGCTAGAAATGATAATCGGAAATGGCTTCTTCTTAAGGTACAGGATAAAAAGTTGGGACCAGAACAGGGCGAAACATAAACTTGCAGAGCGATTTCTCAGATGCATGGCTGTATTTACTCATTTTCCTGTTTCTATATACAGTACACTCTCCCAAATATGGAAAAAAAGAGAAAGAAGAAGTTCAGTTAAGAATGATATCAATTCACCTGTGCCTATTTTCGCGTGGATGGATAGGAAGGAGGATAGGTTGGCAGATGCGGGCACAGCCGCCTTGTGCCAATTAAGAAAACTCCAGGCTATGATAAGGATCAAATCTCACTATTAGCCTCCAAAAGTAAAAGAAAATGACTAGTTCGTGTCAAATCAAACCAAAACGTCTGACATATGTAAGCGTTGTGAATACGTAGTCCCATTCAAGATTGTGGATGATTAGCTCACAGACGTAAAAAAGCCTTGTCTTTTTTGACTAATAATACTCTGAAATCTTCAAAAACAAAAATGAAAGAAAATTTCAACGAGTTTGAGAATTCATGGCTAAAAGCAAGATCTGAGACATCAAGCATTTAGCAAATCGAAGACAGAGGAGCCTACTCTGTCATGTTAATCGACTGACTTTTGTTGGAGCAAGAACTCCGGAAGGATCGTCATATTCTGGTTCAATAGATTCGTCCAATGCATGAGATAACAGTTGAGCAATCACTATGATATATTTGCTTAGATTCCAGGCAACCCATGTAGTATAGTCTCGTTGATCAGCACATTTTTTCATTTTATGCTCCGTATCATGGTCGGGCAGACTAGCAGAGAGATTATGAATTCCTTTTAGGATAGTATACTGGTACTGGATATGCGATCCTTGTAGTATGTTGAACCAACGCATAGCCGAGAGACAGCAGCCATGATACAAATTTACTATAGGAGTTCCTTCGGTCGTAAAACGCGATATAACCCCTATTTGCTTAGGCAGGGGAAGAAGCAGAAGCTTTCACCTGATAGAGCCTGCAGGCTAAAACCTCAACGACGTAACCTCATATATTAAGCTGCAGACTAATATTTAGCCACACATGAACATATTGGCCACCGAGAAGTTAGTGACCAAATCCTTACCAAAGGCAAAATGAAATGCAAGTACTGAATAGTTACCCCTTAGCCTTTGAGGTTCATCCTGCAAAAATCTGCTAACAATTCTCCACGAATTCAGCTTCCAGGTATCTGTGAAATCCTCAAATATCCAAATTTCATGAATGTCGTTTTGAGTTCAATCTCCTTCATTGTATTTGAATTTTGTTAGGTGATGAGGAGGAAGAATAGACTTCGCGCAAAGATGAAAGGGGGCATTAGGTTTGAATCGTATGTGCACTATGTGCATAAGTCAAGTCAAATGAAAATAATATAAGGCTCTATATAGGCACTGCAAGGCTAATAAAATCAATTACCATACTAGACAACAACTCATAGTCACAATGACAACACCCCTCCGCAAAGAAAGGAGAAAAATACAGACTATGCAAAGTTTAATGATGTGAATGTATGATATTTGACACAACACAGTGCAGTTTGTGCAACAATGCAGTATGCAAGAAGCAGATACTATCGTGCACTTTCAGACACAGTTAGTACATGTAAATATAGACATTTGTGTTGAAGTATTCAGTCTCACAGACAATGCTCAGTCTAGCGCACTTCTATAGTGAAAGCATCAAATGAAGAGAAAGGAGATCTTACACTTTAGAGGGTGTTTATACCAACACATGCACAAAGACAGAGGTCCAAGTGGCAAACACTTGAATTGTATAGTATTAACTTGCAAATATTTAAACAATCTGAAACAGAAATTGTAAGCTTTATTAACAAAGTCAATAAATTGAACAAACAAACTAGTGTCAGCTGTAGGCAACTGACGTATTGTTGAAACTTGAAGGCTAGGTTCTTATAAGTTTCATGCTTATACTCTACCAAGTCACACCCCCAATAATCAGTCCAATTGGCCTATATACAATCTAACATCTTGATCCAAAACTACCCATGACTTTCACCACTTATGTACTTAACAATTGTACGCTTTGGTCAAATATTAAAGTTAGACTGGATCCTATAACTGTATTCTTACAATAAAGAGACTATCCCTCCAAAGTAATCCATTTCTGTTCCATTTCATTCTTCTGATACATGCAGACAAATCTTCTCAAGTTGTGTTGGCCATTCTTCACCAAGAATGGAGGGGTTAAGCTCCATTGCAACCCGAAAATCCAGCATGGATGCAGCACAAGAGCCACCGGATCTTTTTACATATCTGGAAGGCAACATCCCATTCAAACAAGGGGCACCAAAACTATGTTGTTGACCAATTTGTTTTGGTTCAGACCTTGAACTAGCCAGATCCAAACAAGGCTTCATCAATCTCTTCAGATAAACATCAAGGCTGTGATTCAATAAATTGACAAAATCTTCTGAGACACTTAATCCTTGCTTCTCCAATTTCTGTTCCAATCTTTTCCTTAAAGTGACAGTATCAGGTAGCTGACCACTAATATGACATGTCTCCATGTGAGAGCAAGATGACAAATGATTACATAGTACCTTTCGTGCCCCTTTAGCATTTAGCGAGATGCCAAGTGGAGCTCTAACAGGGCTCCTACTATGAATGCCAGGGCTTCCAGATGCCTGATCAACCTCTTCTCCATCTTCCGAAGAGCCTGGATGTCTGCTACCCAAAGAAAGCAACTCTGTAGCACTCTGTTGCTCTTGATTCCTAGGAACTGAATCTTTAAATGCAATATTGTGGCTCTTTCCATGAGGACCAAGAGGACTGGGACGATCTTTAAACTTCCGGTCACAAACACTGGATGTCCGACCCTTACGTGGAGATTGGGGAAAGTCTCTGAAAAAGGACTGAAGATTACTTCTGTGGTACCCATTAGGTACTTTAACCTTTGATGCACCTTGTAATTTGCTCTCCCTTGTCGGGGGTATCTTAGAATTGCTTGCATTTTTAATAATTGACTTGAGAAGAAGATTATGGAAATGGACATTTTCTCTCCCAATCGTGCCAATGCAAAGTCTGTCGAATTCACATTTGTTAATCTTAAGGCTGAAAAATTTTGTGAGGAGATCAAAATATTTCTCCGCTTTTAGGCGCCCAAGCTTCTTCTCCATACGTGATTTAAGCTCTAATATGTCTATGCGAGAAAAATGCCTAGTTGCCGACATTTTAGTCTCCAAGCCCCTCACTATCAACAGAATGAAATCATCCAGTCACACAAAACTATATTTTAGTACAAATCATAAGAGCACTAGCTGCCATTTAAAATCCCAAGTCAATTCTAGCACAGCAACTACATTGAGAACAAAATAAACAAAACCCAGATAGAAATTTATCCCAAACATACATTCTTTAGCTCAATTGAACTATTACTTCAGTTGAATACGCTATGAACTAAATCAAAGACAAAACTTTAGGATTGAAATTCTCCAAGAATTCTCAGCGCCCAACTTCCATATCAACTAACAACTTTAATAAAAAGCAAAAACTTGCAAAGTTAAAGTGTGAATTCGAGCTTAAAGACAGACCCACTTCAAAATTTGACCAAACAGAAGAGAGAGTTTCTAAATGCAGCGATTCAGGCACGAAACACACTAAAAAAAATGTCAAAAAGAAGAAAGGAGAACAAAATAAGCACCAACCTGCACTCGAACTACCAATTGAATTGCGCTTCAGTTCAACCGTACTATCCACTTCAACTCCTCGATCACGAGCTTAATAATTTCGACACGAAAAAGAAAAGAGTGGAAAGAGAAAGGGAGAGAAAGATTAGGGCTTGTAAGCAACCGAGAGGCTTTCGGCTTTTGTTTTTCTTCAGAAGCTTCTGTTAAGTCATTCGGGTCAATGGAGCACGTGCGTTTTAACTTGTGTAAGTTGCTAAACGCTAAGGTAAGGAAAGGAAAGGACTAAGGAGTAAGGAGCTTCTTTTTGTGTTTTGTGTGTTCAATCATTAACACATTTTAACTAGTTTTTCAAGTCACTCACCTATTCCAAAGAAAATTCTAACACTACCCTAGCTACCAAAATATTTTCTGTTCCTGGAAAGTGGGAGAAAATTAAGTTCACAACAGAGCAAGACTTCCAATGTTCGTGGGTCGGATTTGGACGTGGCTGATGCTCCATGTTTGTTTTCTTTACTGTTTTGGGGTATAACAGTTAACAGAAGCAAAGAAAAGCCTTTGCTCTTTATAGATTTTTCTCATTGTTTAGTATATGATATTAATAAATTATTTAAATAAAATAATACATTTGATCTATCTAAAATTTTAATTATCTCTTTGTTTTCAGTTAATCATTTTTTTAAATTTAAGTAAATTATAACCATATTTAGTAAGAAATTAATGAGTTGTGGTAATATTATGTTTTGAATTACAATATTATATTAAGAGAGTGTAATATTCATTAAAATTTTATCTAAATGAAATAGTTGAACAATAAATAATTAAAGGAGGTTATCTTTATTTATCAAAGAATTTAAAATTTAACTGAAAATTTTGTTAAATAATAATTAGTTGATTTATAAGAACTTATTAATTTATAAAATTGATCGATTAACTAATAAATTGATTAAATTTTAACAACAAAAGTTATTAAAATAAATCAAACCGAAAAGTTAAATAATTTAAACTTTTTACTGTTGATCCATCCAAATTGGTTGGAGTGTTTAATCATTAATTTTGATACATATATTCTTATTTTTCAAATAAAAAGGGATTATTGGCTTAATTAGATGGGTTTAATGTATTTACTAAGTCATTCCCATAGCTATTAAACTTATCAAAATTTTAAAAACAAAAATTATTAAAATAAATCAAACAAAAAAGTTAGATAATTTAAGATTTTTACTATTAAGCCGGCCAAACTAATTGAAGTGTCTAATTTGATTTTGATACGCGTATTCTTATTCTTCCAATAAAAAGGGATTATTGGCTTAATTAGATGGGTTTACTGTATTTGCTAAATCATTTCCATAGCTATTAATTTGATGATCTTTGTGACCATTATAATTAACATAGCACATCAAAAAATAATTTATAACTCACTCTTTCTTCATGCATTCACATCAAAATGACTTATAACCATAAATTTAGTAAAAGCACATGTAAAACTATGCTTAAAATCTTCTGCAAAAATGGACATAGAAGCTTATTCAATTAGTTATCAGATTAAAGTAACATTAGCTGTGTTCCTCTATTGATGTGAACAACACGTAAGTTCCTCGATCTAGCTAATTTTTCTTTTTCTCGGTAAGGTATGGCAAGTAGCTCTAAGAAGTAAAAACTGCGTACTGTAACACTCAGTGAAAGTCTGGATAGTACATTCGTATCTACACATATACATGGAGCCAATGTATGTGCTTTGTCACGTAGTAGTTGTTCTAATAATTATTCTCTCAGTTCTTTTCCCAATACTAAAGCTTGACATAAAAAATGGCAACCTTCAATTCTTTTTTTGTCTCTTCTGTTGATGTTTTTGAGTTTCTCCTCTCTAGGAGAGCAAACTTATATAGTTGGTGTTTTTTTGCATGCTTCCATGTTGCTGCAGAATGGAGTATGGACTACTATAGATCATAATAAGGGGCTAGCTGAACAAAAATGGCATTAGAGATCTTGTGTAGTTTAATATCCTCCTTGGAAAGAAGAACATGGTCTAACTAAACTACACATGAAGATGTCTCCATTAAAGCCTCTAACCAGTACTTGTATCGATCACTTATAGCTCCAAGAACTGCAGAACCAGCCAACACAATTAATGCCACTGAGCTCGTTTATGAAGTTGTACGTAGAAACGATCAGGGAAAGATACAAGACAAAGTTAAATGCCTAACCCTAAAACCAAATCTGATCAGGATTCGGAGAAACGCATCGAGTACTGAAAAGTTAGCTACTGATTAAGCTCGAGGACAGGATTGTAATCATGCATTACATATTTTAATGGATTATCAATGGGACTTATTTCTTTGAGATCTTTTCTTGTTCTCATCCTATATATAGAGGAATGACCATGCCATTGGATTGAAGACCATTTGCTTTTAGAGATTTATCAACTGGTAAAGCACATATATATAATGAGCTGAAAATAGAAAAGAATGGGATTATTCCTCTGCGGGATTGAACAAAAGTTAAAACTTGAAACTTCATCTTAACATGCTTTTTTTTGTTGTTGTTGCATCAATTGATAAAGATAAGATCTAGCCAGATGAAATAAAATGAAGTGGTAATTATATGAATTCGATGGGAAAAAAGAGAGATTTTACGCAGGAATCCAAGCAGTAGCAAATACAACATTATGTCCTTTCCAAGTAAGTACAAGATCATCCTCTTCTTTCTTCAATCCCCACCCAGCCGCATGCTCATCAAGCATGGTCTTAACTTCAGAAAACGCATCTTCACTGAAAGAAATGCCTCGAAAATTGGCGTTCCTCATCCTCTGAACCCACTTGTTCTTGGGCTCAAGCCTCTCAACCCTTTGAAGACCTTCGTGTGCTATAACATTCTCAATTTTCCAACATATATCAGCTTCATACCACTGCCTCTGCTTACTTCCCTTTGGAAGAAATGTATCCACAGTGTCATAAGGTATCCATAGGTAATTAAAAGCCGACCTTAATCTACACACCAAATTGTTTGAAGTTAAATCTGCATCTTCATCTACTAACAGAACTATTGTTGGGTCTAAACTCCTAATTGATTTCAAAAGCAAGGCCCGAACCGATGACATAGATAAGGAAGGGCAAGATGAAGAAGATGATTCGAAAGAGTAAATATTCGAGTTTGTACTAGGAATACCATGAATTGTCTCTTCAGGTATGTAATGAAGCAACATGTGACAATTTATGACCAGTGCTTCACCACTTTCTGCGTACACCACATGTTGCACTCGAAGCTGTTCGATTAGGGACGAGAATCCATCTGCGCAGCTTGAAGAAACTACTCTAAATTCCATCGTAACATGTCGTGACCGAGCAAAGTTGATCAACTTTGAGCCCAGTTCTTCATAGGGAACATCAATGATAGGTGGGATATCTTCGGTCGCTCCAACAACAGTGAGCTTTATCAATGGCGGGATTTCAAATCTATTAGCAATAGCATCAATAAGAGTAGGGATTTGCATGCAACGTGTCAAGCTAAGATCTACAATATGAACCACTGAATACCCTTCTACAGCTTCTAATATGGCGGAATTTGCAGCAGTGAAACCGAACCTATGCCATGGAGTTAAGTCAACGAAACTAGCAAGGTCGATGACCGAGAACTTGTGAGTATCAATAGTAAGGTGAGCGTTAGCCATTGCTGCGAGGAGCTTGCAAGTCCCACTTTTGGCTGCTCGTGCAATGAGGGCCCTGAGGAAGCCGCAAGTTAAGCGCTGATTAGAGTCACCGTCTGGAGGTGCAATGTTGTTGAGGACCCATAGGATCTGTTGAGCTAAAGTTGCATCGTTGTTCTCAATGGCGTTTGCACAGTGAACAAGAAGTTGCTCCATGCAATTGGCATCTCCAAAGCTACCTAAAGCCTTCGAAGTAGGGAAACCAGGCCACGGACGGGTTCTCTGAGTAGGGTTCTTGTTCATGGTGGGGTTCGAGAATTGAGTGATTTGGTGCAAAGGAGGAAGTGGGGTTTCAGTGAATTGCATCATGGAGATAGAAACAGAACAAACAAAAAGAAGCAGGCACAAAATTAAGAGAGAGAGAGATAGAGAGAGCAAAAAGGAAAGAGAAATGGAAATCAGAATTGAGCAGAGAGCAGGAAGATAGAAAGAGACCAGACTAGCAGTGGGTACCTTGGCATTGGGAAAGGATCCAATAGGTTGGTGGTGGTGATGGAGAGAGTATGAGGAGACCCTATTTTCACACTGGAAGAATTCTGCAACTGAATAAAATAAGAATTGACAGTTCAGCTTTATCTGAGGATTTTATTGAAAGGGAAAAAGGGACTGATCAGGAGGAGTTAAGACTCACATCCCCAGAAGAAAATAAACTTAGTTGCAAGTCAAATTGGGCAAAAAAGACTCTTCCTTGCAGTAAAGATCAGGCCTTTTCAGCTTGTCAAGAAATAGGGATGCAAAACAAACTTTTCTCATGGCTACAAAATGGTCTAATCCACTGTATAAACCCTATCTCTCCCTCTGTTCCGCCTTTTTCTTCAGGTATCGAGAGAGATGGAGAGTGACGAGAGAGATGTCATATAAAGCAAGAAGAAGAGAGGGTGGGCTAATGAGTTAGGTTGGTTTTTGGTGGCATGTGAAGTAGCCGGCCAGAGACTTGTCTCTATGTGAGGTGGTGATTTTGTCACCTTTCCAGAGAGGTGGGGTTTGAAGGCAGTTAAGCTTTGGATCTCTTGCTCACGGGCCACCAAATATACATTACATATACATATCTATATTCAGCAACCATCATGCACAAATCATTCCCTTTCTGCAGTTTTTCTCACCATGCATCTTCTCCCACTATATGTGTTTGATTCCTTAGGTGTCCATGTATTTAATTTGTACTAAGTCATCTTTTAGGAATACTATGGTTTAGTTTGCATCCCTTGATCAATTGTGCATCTATGACTTATCTAACTTGTCATGAAAAAATAACTTAACTTAATTATTTATAAACATTATTTAGATTAATAGTCATGCATACCAATAATCTTACTTAGAATTACGACAATATTATCAAAACAATGATCATAAAATGGAAAACAAATCAAATGTCTATCCACAAACACTTACTCCAAGAAGTATGTAGGTGATTGCTTAATTAATGTTCCATATGTTTGTAGCGTATTATGATTTTTATAATCTTAGCATTGATGTCTTATTACAAGTTCGTATCTCCATCTCGGTGGGGTTGTACTAAAGGGACATAATCGTTCACTGATTGAGTTGGAATAATATCGGGACCTTTCATACGGCTCAGATAAGTTAAATCTGCTCATATGCGTGGATTGATAAGACAAAAGATAGTCATTTTCTAAGCCAACCAAGAATTGCTTGATTGATCCCCACCCCTCTCCTGTCTCTCTCCAATACAGACCAAGAAGATTATCATTCCCTCGAATGAAGTAGGGTTAACATATCTTTCAAATCCAAGTCATAATGACTATTTAATACATGATTAGTGGAGGGTCATTACCAAATGCCAAATCATATAATAACATGGTTTAATAGTCTCACAACAGCTAGATACTATCATGAATTTGCTCAAGAAACTAACTACATAAACATAGGGCACGTAATTGTTTCCTTTACTTATTCATTATCTTGTACTATATTTGTCCATTTCTCTTGGTTTTCCCTACACCAGAACTTAAAAGGATATACAGTACACCAATGCCGAGTAATCTGCTGAACTGGCTCTCCAATTCTCAGGCTCTCATCCAATATTAGGTAGGAAAGATATCTTATCCTGGACCAGTGGGTGACATACCCATTTGAAAGAAAACTGTGATGGGTGAACTTAAATAACATGTGAAAGTCGACCCCTTCAAAGCATGTCCTTATATAGTGAATATACATATATAGGGTTACGTGTGTGTGTGTGTGCGCGCTTCATTCCTTAATTAGGGAAAGGGTTGCCTGCACCTTCGCACGTGATATATCTACGTTTTTTTCCTTGCTTCTCTTTCAACTCGCTAGCGAGCCCCACCTTAAATAGACTAGTCAATTTGTCACCCTGTAAAGGGCACACCTCGATCCTTAACCTCCATGTCAGCCTCTCTCTCTCTCTCTCGGTTCAGTTCTGAATTTTGGAGTTTAATGTGTGCGTTCATAATTTGTAGAAGACAACTTAAATGGAAACTCTCTTGTTTTCTTTCACTTACAAGGGACCAAAAATTCCTAATACACGAATGCATATCCCAAGCTAATTAAGACCAACTCGAACTCAAAGCCAAAGCTTCCACCACTTGGCCAAGAGGAGATTGGTAGTGGAAGGAAACATCAATATCACACTATACATTTCGCCTTGTAGATCAAATTTTGTTTCATTTTAACCAACTTGCTTCCTTAATGTTACAAAAACATGATAATTCTGCATAATTTGGAAAGAAAAAGAGCGAATTGTCTGGAATTTTCACCAGGAAAGGAACGAGTTGCAAGTCCACTTGAACTTTCTACTGAATTTTTAAGTATTTTTCGCTTTTCTAAATCAAAAAACAACTTGCTAGGCAATGATCTACTGCCGCATCTTGTTCTTCATGCAACTCATCAATCTTTATACGTTAGCTGAACCGACGAATTGCTTCATGTGATATCAACAGCTGTCGTAGGGCCACATGCATGTTTTAACATTCCCAGGCAATAGTAATATACTACATCTGCAGAAGAAAAAACATCCTGGAAAAGAATAATTACATTAGTTTATGTATCAAAAAAGGTCCTCGAAAACTTTTATTGTTCATCTTTAAAAAGCGGGTCAATTATCTCATGTCCTTCTCTATCGTAGAGTCTCCAAGCTACATAACAGATTTTCACTGTTCCACAAGAAAAAGCAAAGGTACGGGTACTGGCAGGGAGGCAGAGAAAGCTGTTCCCACCTTTTTCTCTCTTTTCTTTTTGTTCACAATCAGAGCAGCAGTATTTTCAATTTCAAATTGGCGTTACCATTTTCAGGATTTCGAAGTGCATGCAGCTAAAGAAGGGTATAAAGAAGAATCCGAGGAGAGCATATGTGGAGAAGCATATAAGTCAAGGGTTTGAAGTTTTTATAACACACTTTGAGAATTTTGAGGAGGATTCCTATAGTTTGAGATACAAGGACTAAGTGACACATACATGGTAGAGCAAAATTAGTTTCCAAGCATGTTTTTGGAGTTTTTCTAAAAGGGAATTCTCTGGCATCTATGCAATCTTTGTCTTTCCCTTCATTAAGACAACATTAGAAACAAAAGTTTGTAAGCATGTAAGTAAGGAATGTAAGCATGTGTTTAAGATACCCATATAGCTAACTCACTTATTGACTTATTATCAAGGTTGTTCTCTTCTAAATCAATGGATGTAATTATGCATACGAGCACAATATACATGCAATCTTTCTTATTAGGGTTAATTATAAAAAAAATCTTTAATTTTACTTTACAAAATAGTACTAACACAGTGCAATTTTTATTTTTTTAACAAAAATAACCAAAATGTTAAATTTTTCATTAATGTGAATAATATAACGAGCTATATCATATTAATATTTTAACTACTTGATTACCACATATTGTATTTATGTCATATATAAACATAGTATTTAATCAATTAAAAATATCAAAAACTCTAAGATAATTATACCCTCTTTCATATATTTGTTACTTTTAATTTTTATATAATAAAATTTATATGTAGTACAAATATAATATGAAATAATCACATGAAAAAAATACTAATCTAATGTTGCTCGCCCCATCATCCGGGTTAAAGAAAAACTTAATATTGAGCTATTTTTATTAAAAATTAAATAAAATTCGCTCTAATATTGTAAAATTGAGTAATATTGTAGATTTTTTTAATAAGTAATCCTTAAATATATTGGAAACTCGTGATTAGTATAGATGTAATTCGTTATGGTTTGGGTTAAATATATAAGAAATTCATGTGATTCAATTTCTTCAATTATATTTCATTGGTTTTTCATATGATTTTTATAAAAAATATTGTAGTATTAAAATTCCTAAGTTTGAATATCGTATTATTTCAATTTATAAATAAACAAAAAATTAATAAAATATGACGAAAGGACTTGTATAATAATTAAATAATCTTGCTAGTTTAATTACTAGTAATGATCTTAAAAATGATATATTACTAGTTCACATCTACCTTTTATGGTTGGTACCACTTAACTATTATGGTTGTTTAAAAAACAAAGGTTGTGCCAAGGAGAATATATACATTGTGGCATCCTCTGACAAGGTATATATCGTGCTTACCAAACTTGGACTTACATTCTTGGTGGAATGTGGATAGTGAATTCCCTAACTTAGAGGCTCTAATTTTTCGTGGCCTAGAAAGCATCAAAGTTACTGAAAAGTATGATAAGCAATGACTTTGAATTTTGAAAACTGGCGTTTTCTTATCGAAGGATCAAAGGAGATAGATTAATTTAATAGTCTTAAGAAGAATTCTTCTTAGTGCCAGATATTAAGTTTGTTTCCTATTTTTACAATGCAACAATCTATCGACACTACAAAATTTAATCATTTAAAAACTTAACCGATTTGACTGATTTAGTCATAAAAATCTTCAAATTTTTAATATTTTGGTTTGATTTATTTTAATAATTTTTGTTGTTAAAAATTGATTAATTTATTAATTCATTGGTCAATATTTATAAATTAATAAGTTTTTATAAACTAAAATAAATCAATTAATTTTAAGTAACAAATTTTTTCAATTAAACTTCAAATTTTTCGATATATAAATGTAATCTCTATCAATCATATTTTAAATTCTTTAATCTTATTCTTTTTTTCAATTTTATGACGATTTAATACTTGTTGAATATTTTAAATCTTAAACTACTTGTCGTTTGGTTTAACTTCCGATCCCATTTTAAAACATTGAACAAAAGGCTTCATGGGTTTTTCTATCCTTTTAAATTCTCGCTCTTTTTTAATTTTTAATTTAATACTTCAGTTTATCACTTGCTAATATTGTCAAATTGTGAGACAAATTACTTTTATGTATGAACTACTTTATTAATGGATATCGATCTCTGATGCAGTCAGCTGATAAAACAACATTGATCCTTCCTCGTTGCTTTAAAATAAAAAATTCAGATCTTAAAGAAAAAGAGAAAAAATCAAACAATACAATTCCAAGGTCTCGTTTGGTTAGCGGGAAATTAAAATAAATTTGAAATCTAATTCATTAAAAAATAAATCTATAGAAAGTAAAGATATTCACATATTTGGATACTTATAAGAAATATAATAGAAAAGTTTAGTGAATTCTTTTTATAATGTTTGGTATGCAACAATATTTCATAGATTGTAACCTAATTTTGACTTATGTTTGTAATTATATCCCTACAAACCGAACAAAAATTAAAATCGTTAAATAAGAAAAATATGAATATGAAGATTGTCGATTAAAACTGAGCAAAAATATTTAAAATCCTACTAACGGGAGAACAATAAGAATAGTTGAAGAGGAGGTACATAGGTTTTATAAAAGAGTTGTCGTAGAGTTCAAAGAGAAGGAAGTGTTGAATTAGCTAGTGTATTCTTTAGATTAAATTTCTGAGTGAAGTAATATAAATACTAAAGGAGTGCTGGGATTTAAAATCCAAGTAAAGTGTTACTACTTTCTGAAAAAGTTTTTACTTTCCTAAATACTAAAAAAATAAACCAAACGAGATAATATAAATTTTAAGAAAATGATTATTTTCTTAAGCAAGAATTCATGCTAACCAAACAAGACCCAAAGGTAAGGCAAAAGATGATGCTACATGACAATGTTGTATAGTTGTATTCAACAAAAAAATATGCTGATTCGGTCCAGAATAACCAATTACGTCAAAAGATGCAGTCAATACAGCAAGAACTACACCTATAATTCAAGTCAATTTACGCGATTTTTAAAGCCACCCTAAGAAAGGCTAGAAAATAGTATTCAATTAAGCCTTATTTGGTTGACATGAATTCTTGCTTGAGTAATCCACTTGGGTGTCAAGGGTTCAGATCTTATAAATTACTTTATCTGTTTTAACCATGTTTTTGCCTCATGATATCATTATTTTAAATGTAAATAAACATAAAATGACATCATTTCGACATATCAATCATAACTTGAAGGAATTAATGGTAGCCCAACAAAAACCCGACTTCTTATACATTTGGGCCCATAGATTAATTACACCAGAACGAACAAGGAAAAAGCCGTAGATCTCATGTGGTTGGTTCACCAGCTGATCACTGCCCCTTCTGACATTCTCCAACTTCAAAGTCATGTCCAAGGGACGAGGAGGAGTGCTTTGAGAGTCTTGCCGCACATAGATTTCGTTTCATCAATACTGCGTCGTTTTGTACACGTGAATGCCTCTTGGTTTCTTCGGAGTCCGTTACTGAAAACAACAATCTATCTTCACGTTTTCTTACTGTTATATTCACCTTTTAATTTCATTTAAGTCCCACCGATGTTGTAGGAAATTGAATTTGTCGCTCACCAAAACTAAACTCTCTCTTCCTTCTTTGCTTCCTAATTTAAGTCCCATCGACCTTCTAGAAAATTGAATTTATCGTTCAATAAACTCTATTTCCTGTTTTGACAGAAACCTTTGAACTTGTCATTATCAAACTGTCGATCGTTGTTTGTAACTAAGACCATAGGCATCCCAAAATGACTCAGTATATTCTTACATACGAAGTTTTCAATTTTCTGTTTAGTAATGGTGGCGACCACTTCTGCTTCTACCCATTTGGTGAAATATTCGACTGCTACTATCAAAAACTTCTTCTTCCCAGGACTGAGAGGAAAAGAACCTAGTATGTCCATTCTCCATTTAGCAAAGGGGATGGGATGACTCACAATTTTCAGCTGCTCGGTCGGTTGATGGGACAAGTTGCTGTTCCTCTGGCAGG
>JANTPM010000246.1:4966513-4979458 GCA_025434745.1 Erythroxylum divaricatum | reverse complement strand
ATATTTATATATAAAAATAATTTTTATTACAAAATAAAATATAGTTAAAATTAAAAGTAATTTTTATTTTTATATTGTTAGTTTACATAAAGGTCTTTTAAAAAATATTGTTTTAAAATGACAGCCAAATAAGCTTTTAAAAAAAAAGTTCTTCTCAGAAAAATTCTACTGACATAAGTTATACTGATATAAGTTTATCCAATTAGACACTAAAACTTATTGCTACTGGGTTTGTTTAAAAGAATTAGGGCTCAGGTCGGCTTAAGCTAAGCTGGCGTCATCCATATTAAAAAATTTTAAGGTGTCGTCTCCAAGCACTTGAACTAAGCTGGAGAGATGCTCACATTACGAGTAGTATATAGATAAGGAAAGGATTGGGTTGTTAATTATCGGTAGTCTTGGGAAGGGAAACTAGTCATAGAACAAGTTTGAGACAAGGTTAGGACATGAGAATCCTGAGTTATGGGACATTTGGCATATAATCCGATACTTGGGACCAGTCAGGAATGGACCATATCCACCTCATTTTTTAAAAAGGCATCTCTAATATCTGTATCTGTATTTGCTTTCCCTTACCTTGAAAACGATCAAAACATAAAACCCTAAAAGATCAGTTGATCCCATGTGAGTTTGAGCAACCAATTCACATGTCAGTCGAAAGCTCAACGACTTCACACACAACCTTAGAAGGATAATTAAAGAGAAAGAACAGGTCCAGAATTAATATATAATAAATTATATAAATGTTAATGCGTGGGCATGTTAGATGCCATGCATGATGATATATACAAACAGTATGGGGATGATGAATGTGAAACTATACGTGATTGGACTGGTGGCTAAAGATTAAAGTTGGTGAATTTGTTCTTATCACGATGAATAGAGTTTGGACAGTACTCCAAATAGTCCCATGCTCTCAGCTTCAGTACTTCTTGTCTTCTCCCATATCTCAGTCGCAGTCACAGTCACACAGACACACACGACCCTGTTTAATTTCTCTGAACATACTTTTCTATTCTTTTTATTTTTGTTTTTGTTTTTGTAGTAATGTCCAAAGTTTTAAAAAAGGGCAATGATCTTGTCTTCTCTTCTCATTGCCTTTTGTATTCTTCTTTTCTTTTATCTCTTACTTTATACAAAAGTAATGCTATTATCTTTTTAGCATTGATTTTATACCCTGGGATAACACTTACCTTAGTGAACGAAAGCTGTAAGTTCGAATCATATATGGAAACCTGAATATCGTAAAATGGAGAGTCTTGAGCTATGAAGTTTACCCTTTATCCTTAAATAACACTTATCTCATATACAAACTTCTTTCTTATTCTTATACCTCAGGCATCACTTATCCTTAATTAGTAATCTGACTAATTCCTAAAACTTTATAAAAGAAACAAAAGTGGATATTTACTTATGTTATCTTCAACCTATAAAAGTGTTACTATAATGGAAACTCCTTTGATTTCACCCTTTTATACTTTAATCTCTATCTATTTTGAAAATTATGATTCACCTCTCTATAATATTATTTATTTATATAAAATTTATTGTTTTTTTAAATATATTTTACAATGTATGTGATAACATATTTATTTGTTTTTTTTTCTTTTCTTTTCTTGATTTTAGATCTTTTATCCTATACTTTATTTTTTAAAAAGTGTTTCAGCTTTTGAGAGCATACGATTCCGAATCAAGTGATGTTGCCAATTCAGTCTTTTTAAGTTTGGCATATATGTATGATACACAGTTAATTACTATGAGAATAGGATTTCTCTTTTCCAGGATAGTGAATCCAACTTCACCAAAATGGCATTGGCATACTTTATTTTGTTAAGCTTTAAATTTCAAAACATGATTTATGTTATGAACCCTCAAATCTGTTTCAATAGTATGGAGATTGTACTTAAAATTTCATTTATGTTAATTAATTACTACTAAGTATATGCTCCATGCTTGACAATACCATATTACTCCTCACACTCTATTCTCATAATTAACCTCATCTCTTGAGAATCCACAGCAATGCACATACATCTAGAGCTTCATAATTGATCCTAACTACTAAAATTCCTAAGACCCTTTTTTTCATTAATTACATACTTATCTGAATTTGAATCACAGCTAATGAAGGGTTCCATCCTAGCTCATTTTGTTAAAGCCAGACAAAGCAAGTATATCTCTGATATAACTAAAACGTTAACACAACCGACGAATTCTAAATATGAAAACCAAGATTCGAATTCTTAAAGCACCTTTCTGACTCAGTTGTTTTGACTCAGGCTTTTATGGTGACCTCTCCATCATCATATATGTTTTATTAGCTTGTTTGTCGTCTACTTTCTACAATCTGTGTGGTGTTTTCTTTATCTGCTGCTAAAATGTTATACATATAGCTCGCATATTTTAGTTAGAACTAACCTAGAATTGCCCAACTAGGGTTAACAATTTCATTTCCTAGTAATGACAGGTAAGTTTCCAGCTATACACAACTATATATATGCATATGAATATACAGATAACGATCATGTTGTAATAAAAAACTGGGATCGTTAATAGTGTAAAAATTTGCATGCAGTCCAGATGGCGTTACTACGTGATACATAATGAAATGTCATTTCAAAGGGGCAAGTAATGAACAGCAGGAAAGGAAGAGACATGGGATGCATAATCTTGGGGATTCGACTGAGCCAGAGACCGCACCCCAGTGTCGGTCTCTTAGTGTACAAAAATGTCTCATAACACAACAAAATTATCAATTTAAGAGGAAATGACAGCTCCTCAAGACTCAAAGTACACTCCCCCTGAGCTGCCTATCAAATCCCAATTCAACCTGGATTACTTCTACAGTACTGATCAATCTCAATAAATCAATTCAAAACCCCCATCTCTCTGCTCTCTGTCTCCCTAGCTACCTTCTCTGTCAATTACCCCTCCAACATTCAAAGCTGTACTCCATCTAAACAGTCATCCAATTCGATATATAGTAAACACTTTTTTTTTTTCAAATGACTTTACTTACACGATACCATCTTATTTTATTGAATTTATTGGTTCAGGTAGATTGATTAGTTAAGATAAACCCTATTTTATTCATAATTTATAGATATATTTAATGGTTTATTCAATTTAAATTTATAAATAATTACAAGATCTACCCTAAATTTTTAAAAATTATTTTTATACGTAAACGCATTGTTTCTGGCTTTAGGGTTAAGGAGTGAGCTAAGCATTATTCATTTATTCTAATAATTGTGATAACTCTTGCATGGGTATTATAATTTAATGTTCATATATATATATATATATGCATGTATTGGTCATGATTGGACGTCGAGGAACGAGTGGTCAAAGTTACAATTATGTCAACGACCCTAAGCTCGTGTAACGAGAAGGGAACAAGATATGGGTTCTTAATCCGTTGCTTAGGGTTTGAAATTAGGGTTTAACGCCTTCTTAGTGCATATAATATTTTGCAAGGCTCGTGAATTTTAAGGTCTCGATGCTAAAAGGAATCTAGGTGGAGCATTAGGTTTATGCTCACTACAAAACCTATCAATGGAAGGACTAAGAAATTAGAAAACTCTTTAACTGGTTCCATTACCATTTCAAAACCCTAGTTCAGTCTTCGAGTGTAAATGATTTTTTAAATCACTCTCCCATTATCAAACAACAACCTTGTATCTCCTAGTTGGCCACTACTAGACAATACAGTTTGCTAATATGAACATGTTTTCTAGTTGTAGAGTTTCAACTGATTGCTCCGATTGTCATGTTGATGTTGCCACACTAAAAAAAAAAAAGAAGAAGAAGAAGAAGAGGGGGTTCCGAAATCTTGCACAGGTCATCTCTTAATTTCATAATCTTCTACATTTTTTCTCTGCATGCTCGTGATTTCCGAGAAGAGACATAACCTAATGTGAGGATTTAATGTTTCATACTGGCCCTACAACGTTAGGCTGTGCTTTGAAACCATTATTCAAAAAGGCCTGTACGGATCATTACAAAAAAACTGGGGAACAGAATCTCTAGCTGCCATGATTACTTCGAGGCATTTGTCTTGGCATTTGTCTGTAACAGTTTGGCTGTCTGTGTAATTTATCATCTAGGTGAAACATGCTAACATGATACGTGTCGAGGACCCATGTTCTTCTTCTCGGCTTAATCGACATTATTATAATAAATCTTACGTTAAACGCCATGAACATGGCCTCTTGATATTAGGGTTTCTGTTCACTGAAGTTTGTGTGGTCCTAACACAAAAACCCTAACGACACTTTTGACCGTTTCAGTTGCAGTTGATGGGTGGACCTTAGAACAAAACCCCATGGGAATAAGCATTACTTGCTTAAACAATCTTTCTTTACTGTTATAAAGCTTGATCACTAAAGAAAATGGAGTCTGAAACTGAAACAAAAGCCAAAAACTTCGCAAGAATCATGTGTTTTTATTATGAATGTCGCGCCCCCATCATCTCTTCCGTCATCAAATCACCTTGGTTTCGATTTGTTCGAAGACTCTTTAATTAGTATAATTAGTCTTAATTAAGATAGATTCTGAACCAAATCTTGAACAGGGAACATTAGTATATAGCTATCCCCAAGAGCTTTCATTGGTAGAAGCTGGTCAAATAGACCAAGTCCTTCACCTTTTTTGCCATTACAGAAATCGACATCATCATCATCATCATCAAATATCTCGATTCCAAATCTAATGGTTCCTCGACAATCGTCTAGACAGAGAATAATATGATCTTGTGGATTCTTAGTATCATCTAAAGCAATGTAAGGATTGTTTAATGACGTGTAAGAATCTCATCCGTCAGTTCTTTATTTCATTATCCCTTTATTCTAATCCCACTATTATCAAAGACAAGCATATTCCCCCTATTTTGACTGCCAGTGGCTTAGAATATATACAATAAAAGTTAATATTTTAAAAACTATAATGAAAATTAAACCGATATGACGTCAAATTTAAGGTTTAAAAAGTTCAAACGATGTCAAATCGTCATAAAATCGATGACAGATTGAATAAAGTTAAAAAAATTGAATTATAATTACAAAAATTATTCTTACCCGTCAAATAATTTAAAATTTAATCGACAAATTTGTTAGATAAAAATTACTTTAAGTTATAAGAGCTTATTAATTTATAAAAATTGATCGAATAATTAATAAACTGATCGATTTTTAATTAAATCAAAAAGTTGAAAATTATAACAAAAAATTATATATATAATTTAAGATTTTTACAACTAAACTGATCCAAACAATTAAGTTTTTTACTTGTTAATAAAGACGTAAGATCATTCTTCAAATAATAATTAATCAAAGTTTTTTTTTTCTAGTAGTCATTTTCGTGGCCATCATTGTTCTCGACATTACTATCATCGTCAATCATCAAATATTTTCTTTTTTCATCGAAATACTTGAGAGTTGTGACATCATCTGCATATGTCCATTCACTAAAAATTAACAACTTCCATACATATGATTTTTTGGACTGTCCAACGAACAGGACAACATGGAAATTTCCTTAAATGTTATTATCTTTCTTGTCTAGTGTTTTTGCGGGTGAAACTCGACCAAGCAACATCAACATAAATTATGAAACGAGAAAAATAACTACACATGTTTGGACAACCTCCCCAATCTCCATCAGGTTTTTTAACTTTTAAAGACGTTTATGTAATTAAAAAAAAAGTAAGATTGTGTATTATGGAGTGCTGTATATTCCATGTGAATAAAGGTAATTATATTCATGTTTATGGAGTGCTGTATATTTTGTTAATTTCTAATTTATTAGAAGATAAATAATAATATACTGGGTAGGAAAAATGATTCAAAAACTAAATTCGATTCGGCTTGTTTAATTATAAAATTTTTGAACCGAATATTTTTTTTATTTCGACTTACCTTAATAATCATTATTATTAAAAGTTTACTAATTTAAAAACTAGAAGAAATCAATTAAGTTTTAACTTATTTGACAAATAATGATATTATTCCACTTCAATTTTATTTTGAATTCTTCAATTTTATTCAATATTTAATTTCATAACATCAATTAAATTTTTTAACTTTAAATCTCTTATCTTAGCTATTTAATTTAATACAATTTTAAAAAACATTCTGTAGGATATTAAATACTAAATTAAAGTAATAAAAAACTATTCCTGACTAAAAAATGTCTAATCAATTATTTAAAAATTAACCAATTTGACGGGTTAAATAGTAAAAATCTCGAGCCTTTCAATTTAAATTTTCTATTCGATTTTTAACTTTTCAGTTTTATTACTTTAATAATTCTTATTGTTAAAAACTTCCCAGTTTATTAATTAATTGGTCAATTTTCGTAAATTGATAAATTCTTATACACTAAAATAAATTTGTTTTTAACAATATTTTCTTAATTAAACATCAAATTTTTAGATAGATAAGTAATCTATTTCAATCATTTTTTAAATTCTTTAATTTTAATCAACATGAATTTTTTAAACCTTAAATTTCTTGTCTTACCGGCTTATTTCGAATATTAAAATTGGAAAATACAACAGCGTAAAAAGATAAATTGCGATTAGTCACGTTAGTAATGTGAAGATTTTTTTGAACAAAATACAAAGAAAATTTGGTTAGTTTCTATAAATTTATGCTTACTATTTAACAACAACCGCAGGGATGCACTAACTGAATATTTTATTTTCATGGGTTGGCTTATTGTCCAACATGATAGGAATAGGTTACTTATAATCTCCCACTAATTTATGCTTAACATATCTATGTCTACATCCTTTAATCTTAATTAGCACACGGTAACCATACTTCTTAGATCCACTCTTCAAATCTATGTACTTTAGGATATAATTAATATATTGAAACCAAACTTAATAGGCTTTAATACTGACATCTTGTGACTTGTCATAGGCTTCCATCTTTCAATGAAAGCTATGTTAATGGTAATGACTTAGGTTAGTTTGTATAAGTGATCATTTTCAAGTAGGACCACCTATATGATCTAACCCACTAATTAAACACTTACTTGCAAATGGTAGGGTAATGAAAGATTAGTTAATAATAATCAAAACGCAAGTTATAATTATTGTCGTGTTATGCTTCATATAAAAAGACCATTATTAAAGCTTGAAAAAGATAGACCCAATTGGCATCTACTTAGTTAAATAATTAGCTAGTGATGTCTAATTCCATCTTCAAATACGAAAGTGGGATGATAACGATAAAATGAAATGTTTAAATTTTAAAGTTATAATCAGTATTAGATAAAATTAAAATTTTTTAAATATAATCGAAGTATATTGTTATTAAATTTGAAATTTAATTGAAAATAAAATTATTAATTAAATTAACCTATTAATTAATAAATTTTCAATTTTTAATAATAAAAAGTATTAAAATAATCAAACTGAAAAATTAAAAATCGCACTAAAATGCTAATATTTCTGTCGGTTGGATTTTTTAATCATTAATAATCAAAATTTAAGAGTTGATAAGTCGAGATAAAATTAAATAATCAAAATTTTAAAAAATTATTTAATTTACCTCTATTTTAAATGCGAATAAATATTATAATTTATACTGTGCACTCAACATTAATGATTAAAAAATTCAATCAATTCAAACCTTATGTCGTTAAATTTTTCAATTCAGTTTTTAAATTTTTAGTATAATTTACTTTAGTAATACAATTTTTTAATAATATTTCAATTTATTTAATTTTAATTAATCTTTAACCGATTTTATTAAGGATGACAATAGATTGACCTATGAGTCAGTCTCACTAATTTTTTTTAAAATTAAATGTATAAAATATCATCTTTTTTAATTAAATCTAGGTCTGAACTACTCATATCTAAGCCTATTCGAACCCTAACTCTTTTAAGCAAAACGATGTTTGTTTTGCTTAGAAAAGTTGAGTTTTGGATTGGTATGAGTTTAATTTGAGCTATAAATCAACTCAACAAAAAGACATAAATTTAGGCTCATGGGAAAATTTATTATTGTCTTTAAATTTATAACAATTTAATATATTTGAATATTTTAATTCTTAAATTCATCCTCATATCAATTTAACTTTTTTTAATACAAAAAAACGAGACCTAAACAGAGAACCTTGGAGTTAAGACCCCAGATGCATCATCAGAAAAGATTTCAAGGCATCCGAAAAGGGCATGGGATAAAGAAGTAAATCTAGGGCGTATAATTTTGTATTAGAAGCCAACCAATTAGCGCATCAATTTTTTTCGTGAAATACATGACAAATTCGAACCATCCAAGATTGCGCCAGCAGGGTGTAGATAGTCTACTCTACACCAAAGAAGAATTCATGAGTGGGTGCGATGTAGACAATGAAAGGATGTTGATAACCTCTAAAGAATCGACCTCCAAGTCCCGCTAACGAGAACAATGAAGAAGCAGCTTATCACCTTTTTTATCGTGGAAGGCCACTTTTGTAGGCCACTATCGAATCAACGGCCGAAATTTCTGGGAGCTGCTGCCCCATTTTGCCCATTTCTGGGTTTTGAGTTAAATTTGTTTTTGCGCCTTTTGATTTTTTAATATTTGTTTTATATAATTATTTGTGATAAAAATAATTATTGCATATTATTTCAATAATGCACCAAAAGGAACAATACCATATCACACATGAGACACGAGGAGGGTGGAGACATAAAGTGGCTAGTGGTGGGGAGATAATGATGAGTATGATGATTGATACATGTATGTATATGCATGTATGTACTGAGTTAGGAGACTTAAAAAGGCAACCCAGTTTAAAAGGCAATGATTACGAATGGGGTCATGATGGGAACGCCTCCTTTCCATACAAATTAATCATTAATGAGAGGGCACCATCGTCTACATCCCACAAGACTGCGCAGTCATAGCCGCCATTCTTTTTTTTCTCTTGAAACAAAATAATTAATATTCCTTTTTCTCCACTAATCACAATATGATTGTAACAGTTAAACTCTTTTATGTACTGTAATTATTGAATTAATCAGTATTAAGATGTGTATTATTAGCATTTAGAGAGAGAGATGATGTAGAGACAGAGAGAAGATAAGTTAGTAAGGAATTTTTTTTTAATTTAAGCGAGGTCGTAGATTTGAACTGTTCTCGTATGTGTGGTCATTTAAAATTTAAAATTAAAGCTTAATTTTTTGTAAAAAATTTACAAATTAATCAATTTGAGCGAAGATTAGTCTAAAAATAAATAGATTAAAGATGCTTTCCCGTAACTAGAAAACTCAAGTAAAAATGGTAAACTAGAAAAACAAATGGAAGGCGAGGCGATTCTGGAGAGAGAATGAAAAGAGAACAGGAAGGAAACACCCCCAAGGGCCCAACCCCAAGCCTCCATGTATATATAAAAGGCACCATAATAAGCACTTGTAACTCTGCGATGATCAACTAACTCGCTACCTGAGAAACTATCAGTGAAAGCAACTACTGCTCTCCGTAGAAAAGAGGGGAGTAAAAAGCAATTCGTGAAACGTCTCCGTACCCATCTTCTTCTTGTTACTTTTTTTTTTTTCTGGTTTCTCTAATACCGGTGTCTTGCATAAGCCCTTAGTTAGTTCACACGTTAGAGAAGCCATCTTGGCATTTTTAACCACTGTCTTGCACTTGGGCAATCATATTAAGTTGTGATCTGGGAAATTTGAGTTTATCCGGGTACATTTGTGTTCTGGGGTGTGTCTGGTTGATTTTTACATATAGCGATCTCGTTAGAGTAATAATAGTGAGTAATATGGAGGAAGAGCGATCATCATCATCAACAGGAAGAGTGATGATAGTGGTGAGAGAATTTGATCCAAAAAAAGATCGAGTGGGTGTGGAAGAAGTGGAGAGAAGATGTGAGGTCGGTCCCAGTGGGAAGCTCTCTCTCTTCACCGACCTCCTGGGTGACCCAATTTGCAGGGTCCGCCACTCGCCTGCTTTTCTCATGCTGGTAAAGCACAGAGACTTCCACTCAGTGCACTAATACCAGTACTTTGCTCTCGTTTGTCCTTCCTACATAAACAACCAATCCCCATGTTTTCATCTCTTTGTTTTTCATTTACAAACTTAACATGGCCAATCCATTTCTTCTTCTTTTTTTTAACTTTTCTTGTTCGTATGGGATAGGTCGCTGAGTTGGGTGGAGCAATAGTGGGGATGGTGAGAGGTTGCATCAAAACCGTTACATGCGGGAAAAAGCTCTCTAGAAACGTCAAAGCCAACAGTCTCAACCATCCTAACGCCGCCGCCGCGGCCACCACCACCAGACCTCTCCCTGTTTACACCAAAGCTGCTTATATCTTAGGCCTACGCGTCTCTCCTTCTCATCGGTGAGTTTCCTTTCTTCTTTCTCTCATGAATCATCGATCTTCCTTTCTTTGTTTTCCCCGACGTCGTTTTTTATCTGTTACGTCATGATTAGCATTAAATTAATTATGTTTTTTCTTCATTAATTATTTATTAACAGGAGGATGGGGATAGGCCTAAAGCTGGTACACGAGATCGAGGGGTGGTTTCGCGAAAACGGCGCCGAGTATTCCTACATGGCAACTGAAAACGACAACGTCGCGTCCGTTAAACTCTTCACCGATAAATGCGGCTACTCCAAGTTCCGCACTCCTTCAGTCCTGGTCAACCCGGTTTTTGCCCACCGAGTACCCGTCTCAAACCGAGTCGCCATCGTTGAACTCGCTCCTCACGACGCTGAGCTTCTGTACCAACGCCGTTTTTCCACCACCGAGTTTTTCCCCCGCGACATTGGCTCGGTTCTTAACAACAAACTCAGCTTGGGGACATTTCTGGCTCTGCCACGTGGAACTTACGGGCCCGGTTTGTGGCCTGGGTCGGTTGAGTTCTTGGCCAACCCGCCCGATTCTTGGGCCGTTCTGAGCGTGTGGAACTGTAAGGACGTGTTTACGCTCCAGGTGCGCGGCGCGTCGCGAGTGAAGAGGACGTTCGTTAAGACGACGAGAATGTTGGACAAGGCGCTGCCGTTTCTGAGGCTACCGTCGGTGCCCGACGTGTTCAGGCCGTTTGGGCTCCATTTCTTGTATGGTCTGGGAGGCGAAGGACAACGCTCGGAGAAAATGATGAGGGCGTTGTGCGGGCACGCGCACAACTTGGCTAAAAAGCGAGGATGTGCGGTGGTGGCTACGGAGGTTTCAAGCCGCGACCCGCTGAGGCTAGCAATTCCGCACTGGAAAATGCTATCTTGCGCCGAGGACTTGTGGTGCATCAAGAGGCTAGGGGAAGACTACAGTGACGGGTCCGTCGGTGACTGGACGAAATCAGCCCCTGATTCGTCCATTTTTGTTGACCCTAGAGAGTTTTAGCTTGGTACTAGTTAAATGACTTACCTAAGAGGATAATCCTATAGCTCTAGTTAGAAAATGAAAAGGGTCTTGGGATTTTAGGGTTTTAGATTTTTCTTCAGGTCCTTTTAACAAATGGAGAATAGGTAAAAGAGAAGATATGGGAATGGGATATTGTCAATGAACAGAATATCCCCCATCTTTAGTTTTTTCTCCAACTTTTTGTAAATGGATTTGGCTTTTTAGATCCTTTCTCAGCCAAAAACACCTTTTCCACTTCCAATGGTGATCTTGACTTTTAATTTTATATTCCAAAATCTTTTAATTAGAAATAACACTCGGTATAAATTTCGCTGATACGAAAAAATTTGAAAGACAATATACATTCTTATTTTTAATTAATAAACAAACCTAAATTAAGACTTTTTCTTGATTTTATAAATTATCTTAATCTCTACTTTTCGTTGCAAATTTGGTATATTCCCAATCAACGATCATGGACGTCAAATGATAAAAGGCCTCAATCCTTTACAGCACATTGGACATTGACAATGAATCATGATTATCCTGGAGAAGGGTCAAAGATGTGCTTGCTTCAAGTTGCTTAGAAAGTACGTGGTAACGTAACAATTGATGGATGGAAGAGAACAGAGGGGTGCATGCTTGGAATCGGAGGATTCTCTGTTTTTGCTTTTTATAATATGACATAATTAACTTGACTGAAGATTCGGCTTTTAGCTGTGGCCCTTCAACACAAAAGTAAGTACTTAGTGGGTAGGGTGATGTGGTACTTTGGTTCTTGTCCTTTTCCTTCACAGGGTCTCCGCAAATTTTCACCATGGTTTAGCCTCGTTTGGTTCAGCTTTTGACTTTTGGAGGGTTTAAAAGTATTTTTATTTACAGTAAAAATTGTTTTAAGAAAAAAGTAAGTATTTGGTGGAAAATTTTAAAAGTGATTTTATAATAGAAACAGCTTTTTTAAAAGCCAAAATACAACTTTTTAAGAAGCTAAAATTTGAAGCTTTTCAGAAAAACCCCAAATTTTAGCTTCTTCGGGTAGATAAAATTGCGTCACATACGTTTATAACAAATTTTTACACGTCTTTATGTTTCATTGCTTTTCTTCTTCATTCACTCATAGACGACTCATCTTTTCTCACAACATATGCGATACCCAAGATTTGTTCCTCCTTCGGCTGTTGGTGGGAGTTTGACGCAGATGAACGTCTGTGTGAATGTCTGTGTTGTTCACGCAGACTTCTGCGTTAAGTCTGCGTTACACAAACGTCTCTGCGTGTGACATCTGCATTTAACGTAGACGAGTCTGCGTTGGTTTAACGCAGACGTTGCTTTATTTTATTATTAATAAATTTTTTTATGTAATCATATTGTAATTTCATTATGCAGAATATTATAAATACTCTTGGTGCATAAATATTATTTAACTTTTTTACATATTTTAATATTTATTTTTCATATTAATTTTATTTCTTATAAAAAACGAGACATCCCTTTAAATTATTTCTTACAAGATGGTTGTCTAAAATTTCTTACAATATAGTACTTTACATATTGTTTAGTATACTTTAAAAATTATTTAGCATAAATAATTTTAT
>JANTPM010000246.1:4955080-4966413 GCA_025434745.1 Erythroxylum divaricatum | reverse complement strand
CTGTTTTTTTAATTGACAGCTAAATAGTCAACTGATTTTTAAAAAAAGCTCTTCTCAGAAAAACTCTACTGACAAAGGCTTTACTAATAAAAGCTCTACTAATAAAAGCTTAACTAAACAGGCACCGAAAGCCCTGAAATTGTGACATCTTTGAAACCGAAAGCCCTGAGATTGTGACATCTTTGAAACCCCGTTATAAGATAAGCCACAGTT
Organism: Erythroxylum divaricatum; assembly: GCA_025434745.1. NCBI lineage: Eukaryota > Viridiplantae > Streptophyta > Magnoliopsida > Malpighiales > Erythroxylaceae > Erythroxylum > Erythroxylum divaricatum. Next base: position 4,966,200 of record JANTPM010000246.1, on the reverse strand, counting down.
AATCGTTATAAATGTTTATAAGATGTTTAAAGGGCGGATTTAATAAGAAAATGGAAATTGCGAGTGAGTTCGTGAGTGAGTGAGTTCCTGTATGAATGGCAGGTTAAGCACGTAAAAGACGTTTGTTTTTTGGTATCTGATTTAGAAACCCTTCACAGGGATTTTGCACTGAAGAGTCATGAGAAGTATGCATTGAAGTAACAAATGAATGTGACTGCTCATGTTGCTGGATAGCCTTCAGGGGTTCTGACAAGGAAATGCACTCTCAGTCATTACCAGCTGCTGTTCTGTTGACCACAAGATGTCAAATTCAGCAACCAAACTCCTGACAAGGTTGGATATTTCCTTTTTTCTTGCTCTATAAATAATCTCTAAAATTAGCTAAATATGCCCTTGGAACTTATATAGTTTCGTGGACTACTAAGAAAAGCGCAGGCAATTCATGCGCAACTTACCAATGACTAAAGTCTTCTAAACAATGCAGTTCATGGAATAGACAACGTAAGATAATGTGGTCGGTAAATGAAGAGTAGGAAAGCTCAGAACTTTCCATTTGGCCGACTTTGTATATGTTTAACATATTGCATTCACATAACATGATGTAGTCATATTCCTAAAGGGGTTGAGATAGTTTTTTGAGTTAGGCTTAGCAGTTAGGTGAAGATGAGAAAGTGTTAGGCAAATTCGGGTTTGGAAGCTCAGTTTTCAAAGTACTGCTAAACATGTAATTAACAAGCTTATCTTGACTCTTGCGTTCTGTCATCTTTTATGCTTGGTCTGAGCTGAAAAGTGTGGGAGCGGTTTAGGTAAATTAAACGGTTGGAGAGATTCTATCTGGTAATTTAGTATTTATTAGTCAAGAGTGGACGGCATTTTCTTTTGCTTCCGTTCCTTCCTTATCTTGTTAGTCTCTTCTTTGCAGGTCAATCGCTCAAATGGTCTTTCTTTACTGGTTCTGTCTATGTCAAGACAGAGGGAGGAAGTTGATGGAAGAATATTCAAATTTGCGTGTTTTGTTTTCGGAGTGACTAACTTATGAACATTGATAGATCATGACGTTTCAAACTTTTTTTTCTGCTGAATCACAAGACTAATTCTTTAGAGAAAAGGACAATGATTCCTTTCCAATCAGCATAACATCAAAAACTTAGTAGTTATGAATTGATCTGATAAATAGGAACAGCAACAATGCCACATTATGTATTTCCATTTCATGAAGCCAAAACTTGACATAAACATTCCCTAGAAATCTGTCATGCATCTCTTCCGCGTGAAAGATCCCAATGGAGGGAGAATCAGCAAGGAAAATGTCAGGGAGTTTCTAATATCCTAATAGTCAATTTCGAGCGATCATATTACAAGCCAAAAAAGCATGTTAGCCCATGCCTGCGACTTAAGATATAGAACGCCTTCTGCTTCTGGAAGGGGTAGATTTCATCTCCTCGGCAACGACAGAACCAGGACTCCGGCTCTCGGACGTATCAGAGCTACTGATATCACCATTCCTCTCTTTGTTCGACCACAGCTTTGAAAATATCTTTGACATGAGTAAACCTTTCATGTTACTTGCTGCAACTCTTTCGGTATCATTCTTGGCTCCACCGTTGAGATTTCTATCGCTTCCACTACTCCCTAAACGAAGAGTTGCAATTTCTCCTTTCAAAGCTTTGATATCTTCAGATGTTGGCACAGCATCCCAGTCCTCTTCCGTGTTTGTCGCAGTGGACCTTGAGCTCCCATTAGAACCAACTGGAATCAATGCTCTGATCGACGCGGGTAGTTCCGATGAGCTGTTGCCAGCAGATGATGTCGCTTGCCTGACCTGCTCAAAGAAGAGGATTTGCACAACCACACGCAGAGGTAGTCTCTCGTTTTGCACCGCATGCATGCATGCATCCACTGACAGCTTCCTGCAGTCCATCAATTTGCATATTCTCTTCCTCTCACTCTTGCTTATTCCACCGTGTTCCTATACAGAAAATGACAATCAGTTAAGAGAGCACAAGAGATTAAAGAACTACTACTTTAAGCCTATATTGACTTGAGAAGTTGGATTGTGATTTTAAGTCTCAACTGAATGGACTACAAATGAACAAATGTACCTTGTGTTTTGTTGGGAATCAACAATTCTATGCATCTCTAACTTCGATAAGGACAAACTTACAGTCAAACACAATCACATCAAGAAGGAAAGATAACGATATAGTTGAACAAAAACAATCCATATGGACAACAACTTCCTCAAATCTTCATTTTACATCTAGTGACTCTCAATAATACAGCATCATCATAACTATACACATGAAAGTCAATGTTACACAAAATCATAATGGTAAAATTCAATCAACTCACCTTAAGATACATATCGATGGCCCGATAAAGTCCATCATGTGATGGCCTTTGAAAACTTGAAACCATCTCGGCAAGACTAACAAACTTTGAGACAGGCAAATTTGGATCTCGAGCTATCTCAGTAAGATAGCCCTCTACCAGCTTAGCAACCTTGACCTTTGGAGCATCTGATCCAAAATGTGGGCTTTTACACTCCTGGAATTCAGTTTCCAACGGAAAAGCGGTCTGAGTGCTTCGTTCATGTGTCACAAATTTCTCAACAAGGCTTTGCACTATATCGACATCATACATTGTTGTTTCCTCAGCTGGGGCTCGAATTAATAGGTCAGCCACTGTAGCCTCCTCAAGCTGCTGGCCAATTTGTCTCATCAGTTCATTCCTTTCTTTCTCTCCGCATTCCAACAAAATTGAGGCTTTTAACAACCTAAGCAGGAAACTACAAGGAACACTACCTTTCTCAGTAGGTAGTAGCCAGAATATGGTTTCTGCAAGTGATTTATACTGGAGTATATCACCACTCTGTACCATACCCTTGTTAAAACTTGGCAATCTTCTCAGGGCATATGCATGCAATGCTTCTCCAATTATATTATCAGAGACTCTTTCTTTTGCCTTAATTGTTGTAATCACCCTCTTATATAAATCTACCTGCAACTCACAGAGATCTTCCACCCACCAATCTTTAGGAACTGTAAGGGATTTTCGCCTACCATTCCAAAGAGGATCCTTTCCGTTCTCTGATGGAAGCTTTTTCCTATTATAGGTGTATGACCAGTCAACTTTGGAAGTATCAATGCATGCCTTCGAAGCTATGGAATCAAGGCAGCGACTGACCAATTTTAATTCTTCTGACTGTGGAAGAAGAGACTTCATGGTCTGAAGGACAATAATTGAATCTTTCCAACTGCGAAAGATGCTAGAATTGAGAAACACTTCAATCTTGTAGATGAGATTCCCTTTCTCAATAGTTTCATACATTTCAAGATATTCTGCTGCACACCGGGCTGCAACGACATTGTACGCATTCAGAGTTACCGTCATCCCATAACAAAATTTTGCACATATCTCAAAAGCAGCAGGTCCACCAGGAATATCCTGGATGTTAATTTCATCATTGTTCTCATCGCTTGTAGTTGCCACCAGCTTCTGAAGACGCGCACTTTTGGACAGCAACGGAAACTGCAAAATCATTCTAAAATTTAGAGCAAAGATTATAGTTTTGATAACCAAATACTCTGACAAATTTCAATAATCAATTATGTTCCATGCTAGTTCCAAAAAAGTATGTGACGAACATTAAAGTCTTAGCATTATCCATGATTGCCTGTGATGTATCAGCAAAGCCAATGTGGAGAGAAATGGCAGATAAATTCACCATATTTGACCCGACAGAATTATGAAATTACATATACTCGTCTAAAACTAGAATAGGAGATAAACCTTTTACCTTTTCCACACAATCTGTGGGGCATATGCAATTAGTTACCAAAATTGAACCATATCCAATCATGGAATTCATACCTTGTGCAAATAGAATTTCACATTGCCAACATCAACTATTATGTCGGTTGCCAACTCAGTTGCCATATACCTACAAGATAGAGAGCCTCCAATTATATTTCCATCAAAACTAATATACTTTAGGTCAACTTTGAGGAAAAAGAAAAAGGGAAGAGGAACATATTAGATTTAACAAATAGAGAGCAATGCCAATTGTTAAATTAAGTTGATCAGTCCAGAATAGTCTGATAGAGACACAAAAAGAAGCATATTATAGCATGTTCTCTTCTTTTAATGAAAAGATTAGAACAAGTGCCAACATATAACTTGAGAATCAACGGCACTTGATAGCGCAGACTAACCTATTCAAGGTTCACGTTTCATGAATGACATTTAATGCAATAGACAATAGCCATTGCATAAACATCAAAGTGGAGCCAATGGAGAGTTACAAGAAGCTGTTCTTGCATAATATAGGCATCATTTGAAATGCTCATTATCATTTGAAGCCCCCCCGCGCATACAGCCCAATCCCAATAGGCCACTACCAAAACATTATTTGGCCTGTAGATTCTCAAATCTACAGACGAAAACGATGTCAATTTGTGGTGGGGGCTCGGACTGGTGAGACCTTTTGGGCCGGCCTCCGAGGCTCGAGCCCAATCAACCTATACCGGGCTAAAGATGCCATACCTAATCTCTAGACAGATTGCTCCTTCACAGAAACCAGTAAAACATACCCGATAACTCTCATGTATAATCCATAAAGGGCAGATGAAGTAAAACAAATGCATGTCTCAGCCAGTAACAATCACTACAAAAGCACCTTAAACTGTTGGCTGAGAAGAAAATCTCAAACTGGTTTTCTGCTCCAACATATCAAAGCTATTAAGAAATTCCAGAGGCACGAAGCCTACCCAAAAAGTAATAAGGGTCTCTAAATGCGGGTACATAAAATATGAGAGGTAAACTGAAGAAGGAAAAAACAGAACTGGTAACCATTGAAGGATATATCTATAGTACCATTAAAACATGGACAAGGAACACAACCAGAAAAGAATTTAACAAAAAAGCTTGTAAACAGAAAAATTAGGTATTAAAAAGCAAAAAGGAAAAATAAACAGGGACTAAATAAATAATAAAATAAATAAATTTATACAATTACTAACTGGCTGAATACAGATCTCAAACTCACCTAATATTGTCCCCATCAGTCTGAAACGAATCAAGCTTAGATCCAAGTTTCATAAACTTCATCTTTCCCAGTATCAGCTCCCTTCAGTTCCTATTAAATGCCCTAATCCTAACTTTTGTCAACCAATATTCCCAGAAAGCAATTGAAGGCCTAACTTCTGGCAACGATGTTGTTTTCAAGAAGAAGAAGAGTTTCTTTGTCTGACCGAATCTTGCACACAAAACTAGGCCAGAATAGAGGAAGATAGCAAATGAGAAACTAAAGTGAAGTAGTTGCTTCTTTAGTTGGTAACAGCGTCCATGGACCGCGGAGAGAGGAGGTTAACTATGTAGATATTGCTTAAAAACTCTGTCAAACATTTGTATAAACTATAAAGAGAGCACCCCCACTTGCTGAGAACTGACACCACCACCTTTGTTCATTTGTTTATGTTTCCATCGCTTTTCTTATGCCAATGGTTTCACATAGAAACACACAAACAAGAAACCGTTTGCAGGTAGATCAAATGTCAATAACCAAACCCCAGAATCCACATTCCTTTCATGAATCAAATTCCCTGTTCAATGTAGGCTGCATCACCTGCAAACGAGACGACATGACATCTCGGTATCAGCTAAGAAACCAACAAAAGAGTAGACAAGAAGCATCAAACTTGAAGGTATTTCCAAAAGAAACATTGGACAAGGAGCATGATATCCGACAAATTTGTTCTACAAGTGGTGGTAAATAACAGAACACTTTTATTTTCTTAATAAATAAAGTGGAGCTTAAACAGTAAGTATAGGAATCAGAGTCAAGAACATGACGCACAAATCAGCACAGACCGCACTTAACTTTTCTACGAACAAAAAAGAACCAAAACCTCACTACCCAACACTGTTTTTCTTGTGTCATTTGATAACCAACTTCAAGAATTGGAAAACATGCAATAGAAATGGTATCGGTAAATTCTGAAGAGTTTTGTTGGATTTGTGCAGAAGAAGTTACGAAGGAGAAGACACGTAACCAAAACCCAAGTCAGATTGAAGCAGAACAAGGTCTATTGATTACATTTGATTGAAAATCTCGCCAAATCTGCTGTGACAGACATTAAAAGAAGCGTTGAAAGCATGTCGATAGAAATTATAATACTTCACCTTAGAGATATTAATCCAGAAGCGACCGAAGGATGCCTTACAAGTAAGAACCTTCTCAATCTTATCACTTTGAACAAGCAAAGGGGGAATCAAATAAGCATCGCAAGAGACAACTCGCAAGTAACAGAACAATAAGAGAAGACAACACAACACAACGTTCGGTGCATGAGAAGCGCTATTACCTGCAGGACAAAACCCAAATGGAGGTAACCCCACAAACTACAAATAACACCCAACAAATCCAAAAAACTTCACATCAAAAGGGTGGGCTATTTCTCATCCTTGACAGCCACCAATGCCTCTAGACCCACAGAAAGCCAAATCTCAGAATGTTCCCTCAGTCCCTCTATCTATATCTCTCCCAACTCCTTTGAATCAGCACCGGCCTACAACCAATATCACCACCAGCACCAACACTAAAACCACTAAACCACCACCTATCCTCTCATTCCTTTCACCAAAAACTCACAAAGATCAAAACTTTGTAATTGCGTATCAACAAAGGCGATCTTTTTATGTTTCACTTTAACAGCAACGAAACAAAACACCTTTACTTTCGTTACTAGAAAGTAAAAGCAGTGAGGTTTCTTTCAACAGACAAAGACAGAACCCAAAAACCAAGAGACCCCACACGCCCCTCAGCACTACTTTGACCTCTACAAAGGGTCTCTCTCTCCCAATGTAATGCACGCCAATCTGACATGCACAACATTGGTGTTTCCCTTATCATGTACAAAACTGACTCGTAAGACTTTATCTTTTGGTTTTTTAAAGCTTTTTGTTGTATAAGTTTTTAAAGCATTTCGTAGTGACAGAGAGTGGGAGCGCGAGAGTTCCAGGAACAGCCCCTTGTTTACGAGAAAACCATCCATTCATCCCCCTTTACCATTCATCGCCCTTTACCTCTGGTCTAATATAAATCTCTGTTTAATATTATACTTTCTTATTATATTTAGTAAATTTTAAATATTTATTTATGTGAATCTTATATAAGTCTTACATAAATTTTACGTGGATCTTTCAAAATAAATAATTAAAATTTTATGAAACAAGATAAGACAATATAATATTAGGAAGAAGATCTTGTTCCTTTTACCTGTGCATCTACTCTCGTATAACTTTTTTTAAATAACCATCCGTGCATCTCATTTATTTTCTTTTTAACATTTTAACTAATTTTAAAAAATCTTTATCTCAATAATAAATTTTATTTTTTAAAATAATTTCTCTTATATTTCAATTAAATTAATAATAATAAAATTAACATTATACATACCAACAATATAATAAATATCCTACTGACTCTAACAGAAACGTTTTCAAGTCGAATTTTAATAATTTAGATTAAGTTTAAATTTTAAATTGAATTATTTTGTCATAAATATTTGATTACTTTACGATTTAAGGTTGCATGTTATTGAACTTATCAAGGAGATTTTTATTAGGCTATTGTTGTTGTATTATTTTTTATGAAAATTTAATAATTTTCTAAAAAATGAGAAAAAAACCTTAAAATTTGTCTTTTTATAATGTTAAAGATTAAAAAAATTTCAAAAAAACATAAATTATGTCTTTTATTTTTTATAGTGAGAAAATAATAATTATAAATTTATTTTAAAAAAACTAATTATCAAAAAAACCTCAAACTTTCGTGAAATTTTCAATTATAGATCGAATTTTAAAAAATATTAATAAAATATTAAAATTTGCAATTTTTTAATTCTAGCTTAAATTTTAAAAATAGCAATAAAATATTTAAACTTTCAATTTTTTTCAATTCTATCATAATGTTAGTGTTTCCGTTAAGTTTGTTGATGTAACTTGCCACGTATTTTATGAAATTTAACTATTAAAACATGTAAATTAAAATTAACACAACAAATAAAAATTAATGAAACAACGTCATTTAATCACATAATTAAAACGACGTCGTTGTTCAAAAATGGCTTAAATCATATTACGTAGTCTCGATAACCTTATGATTTGATTTCGTTTTTCTCTTCGTTTTCTATTTATTCTCTCGATGCCTTCACTCTTTAATTTTCAAATTACACAACCCCGATGCCTTCACATTACGGATATCATTAAAACAAACTAAAGATGAAAAGCTTACTTATGCAGTACGTTGTAATGCGAGAGTATATTGAGACCTCAAAAGAACAAACAAAAAATATAAAAGTTGAAAGTATCAGGAGAACAACAAATAATGTCATGTTAGAATTGAAAATTTTTGAAAATTATAGTAGTCTATTACCACTTTTTTAAGTTTAGGGTACAATTGAAAAAATTAAAAGTTTGAACATTTTATTAATATTTTTTAAAGTTCAGATTATAATTGAAAATTTAACTAAATTTTGAGCTTTTTTTAGTAATTAACCCTAAAAACAAATACTAAACAATTTCTAATAAATTACTTTTAAGTTTGTATGTTTTTAAATTTGAGAAAGAAGCAGAGGCAACACAAATAATTGAAAATGTCAGCTCATGGATTGCTTATAAATAGCTATATTCGTCCATCTCATTGACAAAAACACCTTTAATCTTGAACTAGTGGACAACCCTCTTTTTTTTTATTATCCAATCTTATATATTATATTCCCTTCACCTCACATGCAACTGGTCCGATCTATTGCTATCCCATGCATATGCCCATCTAATATTACATCAGTGCCGTTATTAATATTTTATAAACTCTGAGTAAAGTAAAAAAGTTTTTATTTTTGCTCATTTTTAGGCTCTCGTATAAAATAAAATAAAATAAAATGTAGATACTTTTTGTTGTTTTTTACGAGATTAAAAGTAGGCATTATTTTGTTTCGTTTTATTTTTTATAAAGATAAAAATAGGTTCTATTTTATCATTTATAAAGATAGGCTCTAGGTAGCTGCCCACCTTGTCCTTACCTAGAGCCGGCCTTGTATTATATACAAGTATTTGGAATTTTGTAATGCCTATAAATTAAATATAACATTTTGTGCAATCAAAATTTAGTAATAATGTCAAGAGTTTATTTATATCAAAAAGTTAACAATATTATTAAATGTTTGAATAAGGACTATTTTGTGAAGAAATACTAACATAAGGATTAACTTATAAATCTAAAAAATTTATGGTCTCTTCAAAATAAAAGCTAGACAGAAATTTGGGTCACAATCTTTTGAAGGATCCCTTCCACGAGCATTGGTCGGTCGGGGGCAAGTCATGGTTTTTAATGTTAGATATCAAAGGTCAAAGGATTAATTAAATTATGACACAACCAACATTAGTAACAATTCATGTGAATGTGGTTGTGGAAACTCAGAACCTCCTCCTACATTGTCGTTAAGTGGGACCTTTCTAAGGTCAATACTTACCAAACCTACATTATCATTAATAAGTAGGGTCTAAACCTCTTAAGTTCATGCATGGAGAAGTGTTTCAATTGAGTATTTTGGTAAGTTAAAAGTGTATTCATGTTGGAGTTTGCAGAATAAAATAAGATAGACTCTAATATTTAAATTAGATATTAAGTGGACGAGAAATTTATCGAAATTAACTTCTTGTCAATTAAACGTCACGTTAATATTGATATAGTATTTTTATTTTTAAAATAAAAATTAGATCTTGCTCCCTGCATAATAAAGTGAGACTTACTGTCTAAAATGTATAAATATGAGCTTATTATCATGGACAAATCCACATTGAGGGCAAGTGGGGGCACTTGCCCACGCTGTCTCCAAAAAATTTTATATAAAAAATTATTATTTTAAGTTTTGATCTATAAAAAAATAAAAATTTGCTCCCATTAAAATTTTGGCTCCACTAAAAATAAAATTTTATTCCATTAAAATTTTTTCCTCACTCAAAAGAATTTTAAATCCGTCCCTGCATATTACTATATATAAATAGCAAATCACGAACTTTAGATGTATAGTCAATTCATAACCTAAATTAAATATCCTCAGTATGTTACATGTATTAGATGCATTTTAAGGGTGGTAACGGGCATAGACCCAATTTAATTGAGTCGTCCCTACTTGACAGTAAGACTTACTTTTTAGTTAATTTAAAAAATTAATTATGTGATAATATAACTTAATTTTCATTTAAAAATATAAAAATAATACCATGTCGATATTGATATAACACTTAATTTAAAACAGTGAGTTTAAGAATAAAAATATCAAGTACTTTATGCGAACTTAGTGCCTGTTTGGTTGAGTTTTTGGAGGGTAAATAAATACTTTTTTTTTACTGCAAAAGTTGTTTTAAAGAAAAATAAGTGTTTGACTGTAAAATAAAAAGGTAAATTTTTAATAGATTTAGCTTTTTTATTAGCTAAAATATAGCTTTTTAAGAAGTTCAAATTTGAAACTTCTCAAAAAAGTACTTTTTCAGTTAAAATTTTCATATTAATTAATGAGCCTATTTTTAGTCTCTTTTGTCATTATATTTTATACATAATTTCCACAATATCCACAAACACATCTTTACGTTTATTTTGAGATTTATATAATATTATTTGATTATATATATATATATATATATATATTATTCGTTTTACTTATGTTATAATGTATATAAAAGATTTGGTTATATATATTTTTATTTATGTTTCATATGGTTTAAAAACATATAATAATTAATATATTGTACTTTGCATATAGGGATGGCAACAAGCCCCGTCCCGATGGGGATCTGATCCCGTCCCGATGGGGATCTGATATTCTCCGACCCGAACGGGGCGGGTATGGGGGCACATTTTATCCCGAATAAACGGGGTAGGGGATGAGGATTTTTCCCCATTTATATTCGGGGCGGGGATGGAGATTATAGTCCCCATCCTCGATGGGGACCCGACCCGACCCGACCCGACTCGTATAGTTTTAATTAACCCTAAAAATCTACCCCCCGAAGGCCCACGTCCATCTCCGTCTAACTCTCGCCTCTCTCTTCTC
>JANTPM010000246.1:4904147-4916330 GCA_025434745.1 Erythroxylum divaricatum | reverse complement strand
GGAGAGCCACACTCAAAAGCTAGCTTATGAAGGCAGAGAGCCCAAAGTTCTTATAAATCTCATATCAACTTTGTATTTAATAGATATGAGATTCAAGTCTCATACCTTGCAATTAGATCAAACCGTAACAGTGTTCATATCATGTTTCATTAAATATTGTCAACATATTTATATAGATCCTATGTAAATGTATAGATGATATTTTATAGAATAGAGTTATCTTTTTGTTCAGGTTAAAATGATTATATCATGTTTCATTAAATCTTATCAACACATTTATATAGATCCTATATAAATATATAAATGATATTTAATGACACAGAAATTAGAATAGAGTAATTGGAATAAATTAAACAAAAGATTTAATTTAATAACTAATTTTCTAATTTCATATACATTAAGTTTATTTTTTTTGAGATATTTTAATTGGTAGGTATTTATATAATATTTATTGAGCATGTTATATTAAAAAAATAAAGTTTTAATTTAATTCATACAAAATTTAAAAATAATTATTAAATTTATAAGATTTAAAATGCGTCATGTTATATTATTTCTTAAAACTAATCGAATGATTATTATTTTGAAATTATTCATTAAAAGTATTTGATTTTATAAAATAATGTTTTCGTTATAATAATATTTCAGTGATAGAGAATTATTAGATATGGGTAATTGTAAATAAAAATAAAAATTGTTTTTCTAATAATAATAATCCTTATTAAAAACTACTAAATAGTCATCGTGTAATTAATTTTAAATTGGATAGAGGAGGAGCGTCTGGTTTCTTTTTAACGATATATATATAATGGTGCTGGGACTGGGAGTGAGTATTGACTACTGAGTGGTCCAGCCTTTTCACACGTGAAGACGCTCCCGGCCTGCAAATAATATAATTTAAAGTCACGTGTGATCTCACCGCCACCATCAATTCTTTCTTGGACCATTGGACCCCACAAGTAGGCCTTCCGCTTTTCACCCCCTTCCTCCAAATCTCTCGCTCAACATTTTTTTTTGGATACAATCAATATTTTAAAAATAGGATAATAATTAAATCAATAAAATAAAAATCAAGGTTTAAAAAATTAAAATAATTAATAAATTTGAAAAGTTGAAAACCGTATCGAAAAGTTTGACTATTCAAAATTTTTACGATTGAACCGACAGGACGGTTAAATTTTTTCAATCATAATTGTTAACAATTTTTAAATGTTTAACTTATTTTTTATTATTTATAATATTAACTTTAAATTACAAAATTAACAGTTTTAATATATAAATCATAAATTTAATTTATATTACATTATAATTAGACAATTTAAACTTATCAAATCTTAAAAATATTTTTAAAATATTCTCATTATGCAATGTATTTACATAAACAATAATATTATGATTAAATTTGATAGTTAATTCACCAAAAAGTCATAATATTAAATACAATTGTCAACTAATTAATTAATTATATGATTATTGGAGCTAAATTATACCGCTCAATCAAGCAGATCTTAGACTCTGTAATCTTGATTGGATTTATTTTATTCGTGTTCATCTTGATTGGATTCAAATTTTTGGTTTAATAATAATTATTATTAAAATTCGATTAATTTATTAATTAGTCAACCAACTTTTTTAAATTAATTAATTTTTATAAATCAAATTAAATTAATTATTTAAACTTTAATTTTTAATATTTTTCAATTATTTATCAAAAGTTTAATATTATTTAAACTTTAATTTAATTCAATGAATATTTTAAAATCTTAAATTTTTTCAAATAAAAATAGATTAAGTTTCTATAGGCCAATGGTATTCTAACCGAAAAATATTATCATTGTACAAAACATTTAAGATATGTGAGGATTAGGAAGAGAATCCAGCTTTTTATTTGGTATTTAAACTTTAATTCTATCCGATTAAAAAAAAAAACATCATCCTTAAAAGAAAAAAGAGTTTCGAGCTCCGGCTCCCTAACATTTGGAGACAATTTTGGCTATGTTTGAGACCGTATGTTTCCACTTACGTTGTACCTTCGACTGAATACTGTATGTATGTACGCGGGAAGTAACCGCTTAATAGCGCCTCTTTATATCTCTTCCTCTAATTTTGGCGGCACCAAAACCGCTACACTCCATTACTCACTCACCCTGATTCTACTCTCTATCCCCTCCTCTTTAGATTTGCACAATCTGGGCAACGTGGATTAAGCAGTTTAATCCTACGGAATGTCAAATACCCATGTTCCAGTTTGAGCTGTTGAGGTTATAGTTATTATAGTGTCCATGGGAGGCTTTGAAAGTGGTGTGCATCTTTCTGCTCTGTTGTGTGAAGAAAATGAAGCTTCTTGTTACGGTGAAAACGGGAATGGTGACGGTACTTGTAGCTTTGATGACCACGAAACTTGTGTTGTTTTGGGAAGTGAGGAAATCGAGTACGTGGAGAATCTAATTCAGAGAGAGACCAGTTTTGGATTCGGATGTTGCATCTCTTCTGGTGGTTGCTCAAGAACCAGCAGTGGATGGTTAAAGTCTGCTCGCTTGGATGCCATTGAGTGGATTTTTCATGTTCGTAAATGATTCTTTTACTGTATTATGAAACATTTCCCATTTTTTCAGGTCTGTTTCTTGAGTCTAAAACCTTGTGTGTTGTCTTGTTCACAGACTCGGGCAGTCTTTGGGTTCCAATTGCTCACAGCTTATCTTTCTGTGACTTACTTCGACCGGCTGCTTTCGAAGAGATCGATAGATGTAACTAACAAGTTCTGTGTTGGCCTTAATGTCTTATCACGTTTGGTCTTTGGCAATGATAATGGTTTGATGCTGGTTTTTCGCAGGAGGGGAAGTTGTGGGCCGTTCAGTTGTTGTCCGTGGCGTGTTTGTCAATAGCAGCGAAGATGGTGGAGTGTAGAGTACCAGTCTTATCAGAGTTCCCAGTTAAAGATTATTGCTTCGAGAACAAGTCGATTCAGAGAATGGAGTTATTTGTGTTAACCACCTTGGAGTGGAAAATGAGTACAATCACCCCTTTGATCTATCTACGATACTTTGTTGCTAAAATTTGTGGTGAATCTAAAACAAAAGAACTAATATCTAAAGCTGCAGAACTCATAATGGCAATGGTGAAAGGTAAGCTTTTAAAAGTCCAACTTGAACCTTTTTTAAGTCCAAGTTCTTTGCCTAACTTGAATCTTTTTCTCTACTCAGATGAGAATTCCTTGGATCATCGACCATCTGCTATTGCTGCTGCCGCAGTATTAGCTGCATATAATAGCCAGTTCACAAGGAAAGAACTGGAGCTCAAGATGAATATGATTTCCCCGTGGAATTCTCAGGAAAATGTTAGTTTCTTCATATTAAAACACAGTTCATTTTCTCAACTTATGGACATAACATGTTGTATCAATTATTTTTTCCTTCAGCAGGAACACATATTGTCCTGTTTTATTGCAATGCAGTGTAAGGAAATGGAAAAGTTGAAGACACCCGAGCCTATGATTACCCCCGTCTCATCCTCAGTTCTTTCGAACTCAATAGATGTTGAAGAGAACTCTCTGTGCGCCTTAGGAGCTGGCATTAAAAGAAGATTGACATATGAAGACTGTGATGAAAACTCTCCTGGGAGGAAAATTTATCGTCAGTATCAAGATAAATTGATACCCTTTAAGGAGTAATTGGCTTCATTAGTTGTTTAAACAGCAAATACCTTTCCCAGAGAACAACAGTCATTATTTGCAAAAGGTTGGTTTTACAGGCTAAGTAAGTGCTCTGTGCCATTTTATGGTGTGGTTTGAGTAGATGATTGGGGAGTTCAGTTTTCCAGAACCAAGCAAGGACTTGGTTAATTTGACAGCTGGAGCATGTGATATAGAAAAGGGAGAATATATGTATAAAGTATAGGTTTAACATACTTTAACATGTAAGAATCTGACTCAAAAAGTCCAAAAGCCAAATAAGGTGGAAGAGGGACATGGAGAGAGCCAGAGGGCCATTGAAGACCTGTTTAATAGCATTCATTGTACTGTTTGCTTTTTCATGAACCCTACTACTGGTCACCAAACTTTTAGTTTGTTTCTATCCCTTTTTCACTTATTTATCAGTTTTACTTTTATGTATTTGGAGAAGAGAATTATGTACATCACTTGAGTCATTTGATGGGTTCTTGGGATGCTTCCTATGTCTTTCAAAAGGCTGAAAGCCATGAGGAATGAAGGCATTGTTTTTGTTTGATTTGATACATTTGTGCTGCATTTGGGCCATTGTAAAAGTTTATGAACTGTGACAAGATTTGCTTGGAATGTTGGGGTTCTTAGTAGTGAGTGGGATGTTTCCTTTTTTCGTTTGAGAGTACAGTGTTTGCTAGGTATGGTGCTACCAGTAGTTGATAGATGATTCTTATCCTCTTTAATGCCAATCAGCAATTTGTCGCCAAGAAAGTTTATTTACTCTCACAGGTAAGTGGAGTACTTATTTGAAGAATGGTCACTTTGAATAGGTTGAGATTAGAGAGCATCCTTTCTCAAAGTTGGCACCTAAGGTCCCATAAGGCCATAGTTTTCACCAATACATGTGAATGCTTATATTGCTTCCTTTGATGGTGGTTGTAGGACCCAACTCATCATCATGAAGTTAGAGACCTTTGTTTCTGGGGTGTATTGGGAGAGTTAGGGGTATAAGTTTAATGCAAAATGATGTCAGAGGCTCCACCTCCACAGGGGTTTCCTAGGATGTTCCAGTCTGGCAATGCCCAGAAATTTTGTTCTACTTCACAGAATAGGAAGACAGTTTGCTGCTAATAGTACATATGGTCCTGTTCAAGTCCATGTTCATGTGCCCACTGTACTACAACGTCTTGGCTGAATTCCTAGTCAAAACAATAAGGTCATTAATGCTATATGTTTTCTTATCCATGGCTTGTGAAGAAACAATCAGACAGACATGTATGTTTTTGATGTAGGATCCTATTGTCCAACATTTCTATCTTGTTCAAAGCCTAGGAGGTGAGTTCTTGAGTGTTTCTGGCATTTGAGGTTCTGGTTAGTAATTTATTGGCTGTAGATTCTCTCGTTACCAAAAGATAACAACATTTCTTGTTCAAGTTGGTGTTATTTGAATTGAATGAGAAGTAAATCTGCATGGAAAATCAAGAAGTGATGATGTGCCTGTGACAGAACCTGCAAGTCTGCAACTTCAAGTTCTGTTCTTCAAGTTGGAGTTTTCCATTTAAGCTCTTGGTGCGTACAGATGTTAGTGGCTCGCATCAAAGCCCACACCAAATGGTAACAAAGAGGTTACTTTGTTTGCATCCACTCCACTCCTCACCTACTATATGAAGTGCCTATTTGGATGAGCTTATATTAGTAGAATTTTTATCAGTAGAGCTTTTCTGAAAAGAGTTTTTTTAAAAAGCTAGTTAACTGCTTGGTTGTCAATTAAAAAAACAGCTTTTTAAAAAGAGCTTCATGCAGTAGATTGTTTGGTAACATACAAATTAAAAATACTTTTATTAATTTTAATTATATTTTATTTTATAATAAAATTATTTATGTATATAAATAATATTCAAAGTATACTAAACAATATATAAATTAAGTAAAATATATTATATTTACGAATACTTATTTCTTGGATAACTATTTTGTAGGAAATTATAGATAACCATCTTATAGGAAATTATTTAAAGAGATGTCTCATTTTTTTTAGGAAATAAAATTAGTATGAAAAATAAATATTAAAACATGTATAAAATTCAAATAATATTATAATCTAAAAATAAATATTCAAGCTGAGTAAATAGTTAAATATATAATAAACTATGCGGATTGATTCTTTTGGGCTATTTCTATTTGTCGGTTATTTGTCCTTTCCTCACAGCCCAAATATTTATAGCATTCCCAACATAATAGGCCCGAAGCCTAAACGAAATAAAGAAAAAGGAAAAGTTTAAAAAGAAATTGAAAACCAACCAACTCTCTCTGTTTCCCTCCGAAACCAACAATTTGAAATGGAGAAGAAACTCCGGTACTCTCTCCGTTCCTCCTCGGCGGAGGAATTCCTCTCCGCCGCCCTGAAACTGGGCCTGAATTCCTCCACCAAGTCCACTCTCAAGTCCCTAATCCACTCTATACCTCCATCTTCTCCGCTCTCCACCTCTCTTCCTCTCTCCCTCCGCAACTCCATCTCCACCTCCCTCCTGTCCTTCCACAACCTTCCAGAACATTCCCCGCCCTCCAAACGCCCCCGTCACCGAGATGATCACTCCAGAGAGGATGCGTCCCGGTTTCTTTCCGAACTCCGAGTTCTCGCTCATGTTACTTTCCTGTGCGTGTCTCATCCCAAGAAGCCGTTTTCGTCCTCCGATTTGCTGTCCGCGGCTCAGTTACTGCACGATAACTTGGTTCTTTTCGATCCGAATTCGAGCTTGTCGTCAGAGGTTGCGAGTTTGTGTGAGAATTGCTGGAAATTGGATTTTGACGGACGAGAGACCCTGATTTCTCAATCTTTGCCGTTTCTGGTTTCGAGATCGCTGATGTTGAAGAAGAAAGTCGACGTGCATAGGGTTTATGCGCTGCGTGAGGCCTTCACTTTGCTTGATTTTGAAGATGAAAGTATAGAGGACTTGAAGTTGCTGTTAATTCGGTGTGTGATTGCCCCTCTGTATTTGAAGACAGAGGAAGGGCGGCGCTTTTTAGCGTTCGTGTTTGGATTGAGTGCCCAGTTGTTGAAGGAAGCATTGGCTATGATAAAGTCGCAGATTGCTTTCGGAAGGAAGTCTATTTTGGAGGCCTATGGAGAAATATTATTTAGGGCGTGGAAAGATGTGGATGGGGACTTGAAGAATGAGTTCGAAAATGGATTTTTGCAGAGTTTGACTGAGGGTGCTATATACGCGAGCTCGCTGGGGCTTTCAGCTTCGATTAGGAGAGTATTGGGTGGGTTTATCACCCAAAGGGTTACTGATGGGGTTGAGAAATTGCTCTTCCGGCTGGCTGAGCCTGTGATATTCAGATCATTGCAAGTAAGACATTTGTTGTCAAAAGTTAATTGTTGAAATAGTATTTGCGTGGGTTGTTTTTGGCTATGGTGAAACACGTTGACATAATACTAAATCATTTTCATTTGTTGCATGTTGTTAAGTTATTTCCAAATGCCATTGTTGGGGACAGACCTTCCCCAGGTAAACTAGCATATCAACATAATAATTGTACTGATGTATGTGTTCTCAGTGAAATTCCTAACTGATAACTGTTTTCAAAATTAGGCGAATAAGATAAAAAATTTGGAAAATTTTGACATTTACCTGATCTAGGTCTTCTAGGGTCCAATTTTTGACGTGGGATAATGACAGTGTTGTTATATTCTTATTTTACTGGGATACTTGCTAGTATTTGTATATGAGCATCTACTGTGTATATTTTGACAGGTAGCAAATTCAAACGTCCGGCTTAATGCTTTGCACTTACTTCTAGATTTGTTCCCTCTTGAAGATCCTGATGCAACAAAGGAAGATAAAGATATAGTTCTTGACAAAGAGTTCTTTTTACTGGAAAAGTTGCTCATGGATGATTGCCCAGATGTGAGAGTTGTTGCGGTGGAAGGTTGTTGCCGGGTACTTCATTTATTCTGGGAGATTATTCCTTCATCAACCATTACAAAAATACTTACAAAAATTTTTGATGACATGTCGAATGATATATGCAATGAGGTCAGACTTTCCACATTGAACGGCATTGTTTATTTGCTTGGAAATCCAATATCTCATGGAGTACTTATAGTGCTTTTACCAAGACTTGGCCATTTAATCTTGGATAATGTTCATTCAATTCGTGTTGCTGTTTTGGAGCTCCTCCTCCTTATAAGGGATATAAGAACATTCCAGTTTAACAAGGTATAGATAACTCTCCAAAATGCTGCTTTATTATGTAACTGTTTTCAAAAAATGTTCTAGAGTTGTTTCTTTGTGTTTTCTGATTGTCTTTGCACGATGTCACACCAGGTGGTTACTTTAGAAGTGTTACTATCCACCCTTGCAAATGATCAACCTCAGGTTGCTCAGAAGGTAACAAAACTGCTTATACCATCCTATTTTCCCTCAAAGTTATCCATTGAACAAGCATGCGAGCGTTGTATCACTATCATAAAACGATCCCCCATGGCTGGTGCAAGATTTTGTGAATACTTGGCGTCAGAAGGGGCTTCTCTTAAGTCCCTCATGGAACTACTTAAATTGCTAATCAGTTTAGTTTTATCACATGCTGAACTAGAAGAAAATCAGATTGAGGGTTTACTTGCTGCTGCTGCCCACCTCTGCAATAATCTATTGAGTGAACCATGTTTTAAGAGTGCCCTCAAAGAGTTCCTAGTTGGCGGAAAAGTAAAGTGCTTGTTTGCTGCTGCACCTACTTTGCGTGCTCAATCAGCTGTACTTGACATGTGTTCTGCTGTCTCTCCAGATGATGCTGATGAACTTGTTGAAGAGTGTATGGGTCTAGTCACTAATTGTACCGGATTACCAGACAATGTTGACATGCAAAATGAAGTCAGGTGTGCCCACAAATTACTTATGTCCTGTGACTACTTTGACCAAATGTTGGAGGCTCAGACAGCACTTTTACAGAAGACAGCATATCGTTGCCATGTTAAATTTGGAACTGAGATACCAAAGCAAAGAGTTTCTCCAGGAAAAAGGAAAAAATGCAAGCCCTCTGTCAAAGTTGCGGCTAAGTGGAAACATGTAAAAGGAAAGAGAGTTTCCACTCTTGAAGAGGATTATTCAGTTGCTGTTGGGATAGCCTGGCAAATAAAAGATTTGCTAGCATGTGAGGACACTAGGAGGCAAGTCTTAAGTTCTCTAACTCCAGAACTACCATTAGATGCTTTGAAAATTATTTCAGAGGTCAGTGTTGTGCAATGTATCAACTACATGTACATGGATATATCTCCTATCTTGGCATATACTGCCCTCGCCTTACACATGACTCTACAAAATATAAACACAAGCACAAATGTTCGTGGTTCCGAGGAAATTCACTCAGCATCAATTCAGAAGCAAGTACTGTACCTTCTCTGTCACTTATTGTTCATTCTTTTTGTGTTTGAATTGTTTGTGACATGTCATTGCACATTAAATTTAGCTTTATCTACAATTTTCGAACATGGCTACTTTTTTTTTCTCTCTCATCGTACCTGTTCCTCAGTTCTGGAAGCTAGAAGAGAAGTTTGTTGGTTGTGTTTTTCGGTCACAAAGTGGAGCGACTTTCATATAGACCAACAACTTTTTATCGTGATAATATCCTTGAGGAAACAAAATAACCAAGAAAACAAAAGCTCATACGTGCAATTCATGCTGCTAAACTTGATAGGAGCAAACTGAAATTTCAATTGCCCTTAGATGAGTCTTAGTTGAGGCTTGAAAAGACCACTTTATCTGTAGAGATAGTCAGTTTCCTAAGAATTGTATGCTTGTAACTTGACCGCCACAAGAACACGTCACATTGTGAATTAAATGCAGCTAACCATCCTTAACCTATACAAAATTTCCAATTTCAGATATTTTCCGTTGCCATTATATTTATGTCGTCAGTATTAATATTATGATCTTTGGTCAAAAAAATTATTTGTTGATTGTAGTTTGAGGTCAAGAGCTGTCTTATTGTTAAAGTATAAATTATTGTCGATGATCCATTTTCAGTTTTTTCCAAAATTTTCCATTTCAGCTGACTGTGCTGGATTCGGCAGCAGATCACCTGGTTAACTGTGCGGAGAAGTTGTTGGGAACAGGTGAGGCTGGAGAATCTTTGACAGTTAAAATGAACCTTACTGGAGAAAAACATAAATGTCAAGTAGATTCTTCTTGCTCAAATGATGCTGGTAAGGCATCTACAATTGTCAAGGAGCCATGATTTTCACACAGCTAATTTTTGTATTATGATAGTGGTTTCTGAAAAAAAAATGATTAGTTTCAATAACCAGGTTATTTATTAATTAATGTGTCAGATTTTAATTTGCTTTAAAATATTTTTCTAACAGCTTGTGAACTTTCATTAGGATCTCATTATACCTCAGAATGGAGAATGCGCAATATGGTGAAGATGCTAACTGCAATTCTCAAATTCATTGTTGAGTCTCGATCAATGGGCTTTCTTTCTCGTATTCATGGAAGGTGCCTAAACTATTCATCAGCATACATAAAATGTATAATCTTGGCTTTTGGGCAACAATGTAGAGGAAATTTGAACTTGAAGGAGGATGAGTTGAAAGAAATTGTTGCGTGTCTGAGGAGCTCCTTCAGTTATGCAGCTAAGTTACTCAATCTGATCCTTAGAGACACAAGTGAAGCTTTACCACCTCCAGCAGAAGCTTTTGCTCTTGTCAATGATATGCTTGATCTAATTGTCTTGACTGAAATGTATCAGGGCTCTAGTGTTGCAGCACGTCTTACTGCCCCAGCTAAGTTTTGGCTGCCTGATTTAGTTCTAGCTTTGGGATCTTGGTGCGTGCTTGAACAGACCGATAAAGAAAGCGCTCATTTGACTGTCTTCAACAGAATGAAACTGAATTTCCCATCATGGACTTCAACTTTGGCAAAGAATGAGCTCAGTGAAATGGATGAAGTCAGCCCACAGGAGGACGATGTTTCTGAATCACAAGAATTTCGTGTATTTAAGAGGTTTGTGGAAATGATAATTTCGCTTTCGAAAGGCAACTCCAACATTTTGGATGCAATAGGGGTGATTTTCTTAACTGGCTCTATTCTTGGCCTGGAAAGAAAGGACTTGGAATTGGTATTGGGACTCCTACACTTCGTCTGTGCAAAGCTAGTCGGTCCGGAAGACAGAGAATGGAGTAAACTTGATATGATGTTGACATTATTGCCGGACATATACCCAGTAATTGAAAGACAAATAGAGGAATCAAATCCTGGAGACGAATGTCAGAAACTGCAGAGAGCCAGGGCACTGCTTGAACCTGTTTGGTTGTATCACCTTTACGAAACCGGGAGGTTTTCTTCGATGGAAGAATAGACTGTTATGCTATCCTTTAACACTTCAGGTGTACAGATATTCCAGGCATCCAAGTCTCATACCTGAACCGGAATACATCCCCTTTTTTTCATTAACTGGAAAGCAAAACAAACTGGAATATATTCCTTGTAGTTGATGTATTCATTAAATAATGAGCTCGATTTTGTATATAATGTTGATGTTATTGGATCATAAATTTGACCCCTACGGTTGTCAACCTTATTATTACCCTTTAACAGTTAAAATGTTTATCCATTATTATGCTCCGACTTTTATTTCTCCTATTGCCAAAGTATAGATTTTCTGTTATGCTCAATAATGAGATCGTTGAATACTGCTCATTCTCTCTATTTTTCTTTACTCACGCATCTTTATTTGCTTCATTTAATTCAAGCATTTTCTTTTATATACAAACATCTTATAAACATATTTTCTCTTACGTACAAATTCTTGTATTTATCTGCCTCCCTTTAATTTCGGAGACAAATCATATTTCACCTTTTAGAGTGCACCAAAGCTGGTGAAAAAGATGTTAACCCTGGGGTCGGATCTTATTATCCTGTTGCACTGTAGAAGGGAAATTTTTAACTTAGAGTAGTGATTTTTCACGACGCCTTACATTTCATATAAGCCATTCCATTTTAATTATTATTGCTACTTTAACTAACAATCTAAGTTGAAAAATTATTGTGTTGCTATCATTTGTTACAAATTACTGTGATTTTGATGCTGTGTATTTAATTTGGTGGAAGTCAGAATATGATGTTTTTTTTCGTATTGTTTGATTATTTCCTATGAGGCATTTATGCTTTTGGAACTTAATATGTCGTCTATAAATGAGATTAAAGTAGGTTCTACACTTACTGTTCCCTATATAGATTCAGCTCCTATCACCATAGCCCCAAAAGTTATGCTTGATCTAATTAGATTAGAGCCTTTAGATGAGAGAAATTTTAAACGATAGTCTGAGAAAATTCTATTTTACTTTCAACAATACAAAATAGATTATATACTATTTCAAAAGATTCCTAGCGACAATACTGACCCTAAGACTACTAAGGATAACCGTACCGCTAGGGACTGTTACTTAACCATATGATTAATCATTTGTTTGATATTTACTGAATATACAAATCTGCTAAGAAAATTTGAGATGCTTTAGA
>JANTPM010000246.1:4881661-4895900 GCA_025434745.1 Erythroxylum divaricatum | reverse complement strand
ATCTTAATATTGTCCGACTCAATCCGAAAATTTATTTTACCAATGTACCCGGAAATACCATGAATGCCTGCCAAAATATCAAAAAGACATAACCTAAATCGGACTAAATTTGCTTAATATGCTAACCCCTAATTTGGGGCGTTACACCATCACCAGCTTTGTTCCATTTCCATGACTCCTGTTGACATGTAAGATTTTCCTTTGACCTCATCCTGAGTATTATCTTCAACGTTGTAAGTAGAAAATTTATTCTTATCCTCCAAGTTAATGCAGGAAAAGAGATTGACTTTTGCATCATATAGAATAGTTAATGCAGGAAAAGAGATTGACTTTTGCATCATATAGAATAGGCTTTGCCGTGGCAACGTCATTAACAAGCTTCTTTAGCACAAAATCCACCATTTCTACGCAGGAATCAAACCTCATGTTGGGATTCGGCCTCCCGTCATGGGTTCTCATGAAAGAAATGGGATTTGCTCGATTCGACCACACTTGACTTTCTTGTCTTATTAGATGGGTTGTTCTTAAGTGGAAAACGTTTCAAATTCAGCTTCAGTTTCAAAGAAGTTAGTGAACCTTTAATTCTTTTTCGGGATTCTGAACTTCAATTTAAGTATTATGATGCTTGATCCTGTAAGCACAATATAACCCAAGCTTTGCAAGCTTGTATGAGCAATGTTAAATCTTCATGGCTTGGTTGAATGAATCAAGTTCAATCACATGATTCCCGATTTTGAAGGACATTTCAAGTTACACAATTTCTGCATGAGGAGCACCCTTGTATAGGTCCTTGAACTAGAACCAATGAGCAAAGAAGTTCGGGAGCTTCTGAATACTTGTCAGAAATCAATTATCTACTGAACCATGGATGTCTTCTACATCGTCAGAGATTCTTGGCAATCTTAACAGGTGTGTGCAATTTTGTCAGATCGAAAGGAATGTGCAACAATGCAAAAGAAATGTCAGGATTCTACAAAGATTTGGTTTGGCAAGCAGATTTTTATTGATATCAACAATCAAGAATCTTTCCTGAGGAAAAAAAAAAAAGCAATACCTTCTAAAAATTCCCATGCAAATGAAGGAGCCAAACGTCTAGACGCTACCTCAAATGCAATTCACACTTGAACCATCTTTAAGGCAGCAGAGATCGGCATGCCTAAGAACCCGATGAATATGCTAACAAGCCACTGCGACAATGTAAGAGGCGTTGTATTTGCAAATGTACCGAGGAATTCAACAATTACGAATTGGAAAATAGCCGTGCAGCTAAGGACGGCAATGAAAACGTTGTTGTCAAGTATGCCTTTGAAAACGTTTATCCGTTCCATATCGCGAGAGCTAATCTCATTGAAGACCTGTAGAAAGAAGTAAGGGTTAACTGAGAATTTGAGACGGAAATACGTCTTATGTAGAATCTACAAATTTCTTGGCAGTGAAGAAAATGTAACATTTTGCAATATTTGTAGTGGTATCAGCAAAGGAAAAGGTCAAATACTCTTTTGGTTAATACTCATCAGAACAAACTTGGCTGACGGACAGAAGTATTTGCTAACAGTATAAGAAAGGAAGATGTGAATAGGGAAATGCAGGCAATGGCTTCAGGTTTTACACAGGAGGCATATAGTTTCCAGTTATGATGTTGATGAACGTATGCTTCTTGGATAAAGTAAAAGATTGGGTTGCCAAGGAAACCTTACCTGACAGAAGACGAAGGAGTTGAATATAAGTGTATTCAAGACTAGATCAGAATCTGGGCCATTGAGGTTAAACTTAGATTTCCCTTTTGCCTGAAGATACCATATCACCATAAACTGATACAAAGATTGACCCAAGATATTCCTCCACATCACATTGCTGATAAAGTTTCCTTTCCGACCAACTGGTGAACGCTTCATAAGTTCATTATTTGGAGGCTCAGTTGCAAGTGCAAGGGCTCCTAGAGTATCCATTATCATATTAACCTACAAAAGTTGAACAGCAGTGAGGGGAGCAGTCCCTGAAAGAATGAATGATTTGATAAAGAAGAGTCAGCAGAGAAGTAAAAACAAAAAAACAAAAACTTATTTTCACTGAAAAGAACTATGCAGCAGGTTTGCAAAACATAACATGTACTTTGCAGGAATTCTTACCTGTTATACAAGCTGAAGAGAAGTTCACAATTAATGCAACCACATTGACGGTGAGCTGGAACTGTACAAATTTTTGAATGTTAATGTAGACTGATCGTCCCCATTTGGCTACTGTCACAATAGTAGAGAAATTATCATCCAGAATGACAACATCGGCGCTCTCTTTAGCCACCTGAAATCAAGAATGATAACATCATCCAGAATTATAACATCAGCACTCTCTTTACCATGTCAAATTGCAGCACAGATCAATTTTCCATGAATGAAGCACGGAAAAAAAATATATCAACCTCTGTTCCAGCAATGCCCATTGCTAGACCAATATCTGCTTCATGAAGTGCTGGGGCGTCATTTGTGCCATCACCAGTTACTGCCACAACATCGCGAAACGTAGTTCGCAACTGTGTCACTAGTTTGTGCTTGTCAAGAGGTGAAGATCGAGCCATCACCTGCAAATTCATTCACATTTGAGTCTAACAGACTAAAATCATGGTTACCATTCAGAAACTAAGTGATCTGTAGGATGTTTTTAAGCAGGAATGTTCAAAACTACCTGAAGTTGAGGAATGATTTTCATTAACTCTTCATGATTCTTTTCTCTGAAAACTGGCCCTTCGATGGCTATGCCATCATCAGTAAGAATGCCACATTCCCTAGCAATAGCCTTGGCAGTGTTAATATTGTCCCCTGTAACCATCCGTACAGTGATACCTGCTGCACGACAAACTGCCACAGATTCCTTGACACCAGGACGAACAGGATCCTTAATTCCCACTATTCCTATGCACGTGTACCCAGAAACTGGAATAGGACTATCAGGTGAAAAATCGCCTTCCAGCTCCTTATATGCAAGGCACAAAGTCCTGAGAGCCTCATTAGCGAACTGCTCAATAATAGCTTTAAGATGGTTGAGTGATGCTTCATCTAGAGGAGCAATTTCACCATTTGCCTTGATTACTTTATCACATCCAGCCAAAACAATCTCTGAAGCACCTTTGCAATGGGCTTGAATGCCTTGTTCAGGATCCTTTAACACTACAGACATCCGCTTCTTTGTAGAGTTGAAAGGCTCAACTTTGATCACTTCAACTGCTTGTCTCTCTGCATGGAAATCTCCACCCAGAGACAAGCCAAACTCCAATATAGCAGTCTCAGTAGGTGTTCCCAATATCTCTACCTTGCCATCCTTGTTACGAACGACTTCACCTGCTGTGTTATTGAATATTGATTGCTGCAGGAGTTTTACTGCAGAATCAGGGATCCCAGAGCGTAAACTACGTGCATTACATGGTTTCCCAACTTCCTTGACATTCATGGAAATGCATGCTTTGACGACAGTCATATGATTAGTAGTGAGTGTTCCAGTTTTATCGCTGCAGATAGTTGTGGCTGATCCCATAGTCTCACAAGCTGCTAGATGACGCACAAGTGCCTTATCATTCATCATCTTTTTCATAGCAAAGGCCAAGCTCAATGTGACTGCCAGTGGCAACCCCTCTGGAACTGCAACAACAACAATTGTAATTGCAACTGCAAAGTACTCCAACATTTCCAATGCATCATCTGCAGTCCAAGTCAAGTGAGTTCCTTGTTGCCACTTACGGCTAACTAATCCCTGTACTAAGACTGAAAAAGTTAACACTGCAAAGAAAAGACCTATCTTTCCGATCATGGTCGCCACTCCATTTAATTTGACCTGCAAGGGAGTTTCATCAACTCCTCCTTCACTGAGAGTGGCCATCAGTTTACCCCATTGTGTTCTCATTCCTACAGTAGTAACCAACATCTTGCACGATCCATCCTGGACCTTAGTTCCAGAAAGCAAATAAGGGTTATCAGAATTGACCATCGCAGGTTCACTTTCCCCTGTTAAACTTGACTCATCGATTGACACTGAAAATCCTGAAATGAAAAGACCATCTGCAGGGACTTGATCTCCAATGGCAAGATGTACAATATCCCCTGGAAGCAGATCATATATCGACAATTTCTGTCTGTACCCACTTCTTGTGACGTGAATGGAGATCTTCTTTTTCTCTCTGTCTAAATCCCTGAACTGTAGTGATTGACGGTAATCACTACCTGCTGTAACAAACACAACCAACAAGATGCTTGCAACAATTCCAAGACCATCATGGGCTCCCTTTGGCCATCCTTCAGTTGCAATGCCAACTAATAAAGACACAAAAGCACAAACGCCAAGCATAATCAGAGTCATGTCCTGAAGAGCTTCCCATACGAACGCCCAGAAACCCCGACCTTCACTCTCAGCAAATTTATTGATTCCAAATATCTCTCGTCTGGAACTGAGCAGATCACTATCAGTAGGAAGCCCGTTAGTGGTTGATGTGGAGAGCTTTTCTGCAATACCAGATACTCCACCGTGAAACTTTAACTTCTTAGTGTCGTGACCTTCGACAATAGATCCTAACTCGTCACCACAAATGCCAAATCCTGCAGCTTTGACTTTTTCAGGTATAACATATTCCCTTGGGGATGCACCTGCATATATTCCATCAAGGCAAGGGATTTATATATCAACTGTTAGGAAGTTTTCAAGTTTATACTTCTGAAGAAATTCACCTTGGGCGAATTGAATTGCAGCTTTGGAAACGAGGACAGCAATCCTGAACTTTTCCTGACATGTAAGATACATAAAAAGAGGTAAGCTTTCTGTTTTAGACTACATGTTTAGAGCTTTCTGATGGTCTACTTCATTATACCAAGTTCAGAGGTGATAATTCAGGAACAGAACTGGTGAAAAATAGAAAAGAAGTGAACCCATACAGAACAAAACAAGAAAAACTGTGGAAGTTGATTCAAGATGCAAATCAGGATGTAGGTAATCCATCCTTCTACAAACACTAGTGAGACAAGCAACTCAGACAGAAGCCTGAATACAAGTGTGAAACAATTAAGAATGGCAGAGCAATGTTTTTCACTAGAAAAGAGAAGGCCACCTAGAAACATAGTGGGAATGATATAAGACCGAATCAGCTAAACACAAAGCAATCAGAACACAGAAAGGTACAATCTTTAAAACGCTAACCTGGTTGGTTCGTCGCATAGCATCAGCTTCCTGTCGCTTGGGGAGATTGGCGGTAAAGCGAAACCTTCGCTTTGGATTCTTCACCAGAACACACATCTCTCTCCATTTTTTCAACTTCTGCTCCGACGAGTGCTTCGATTTCACGTCAAACTCAGTCAAACGACTCTCCATTTTTCCCTCACTAAGTAAAACTACGTCCTTCAAACAAACCAGAAAATCCCCAGTTAAATAAGAAGAAGAGGAAGTCACCCCAAGCACAAAGGCAGAAGTTTCAAGGTCATTGCTTTGAAAAGTGTGTAAAACGTGGATGATGACGTTAGGTGTTGAAATGAAGATGGAAAAGGGAAAGGGAAGCTTCCTGTACAGTTTGTGATGCCTCTGAGCAAGAAAATAGATATAACGAGGAAGGAGACATGGCAATGGCGCGGGTGTTACTGGGAACTTGTAACGGTATTACTTCATTATTTCCTGGTCTTTGGGATCATCTTAAATGACTGCTGTTTTCTAACCTCAGTATTTTCGCTTTTTGAAGAACTATTATGAGTATTACTGTTACAATGTACCGACTAAGTTAATGCCACATTGGTCAGACTCTTTATAATTAGACTGCTCAGTATGAAAACAATTGGTAGTGATAGGCGTAGCACCCAAGTTTGACGCTTTTTCTTGGCTCGCGTTGGAAGGAATTTTCCAGGAAAAAAGTATGTGAAACGTCAGAAGGGTGACGTTAAACTGTATGACAAAAGGATGGAATAATAAAATTTGTTAAAATTTAAAATATAATTAAAAGATAATCTTCAAAATTTTCATTCATTTTAATTAAAAATTTATTTATTTATTTATATTTATAAAAATTAACTAATTAATTAATTAATTTTTTAGAACAAGAGTTATTACAATAAACCAAACTGTAAATTTAAATCCTAAATCGAAAAATTAAAAAGTTTAAAATTTTTACGATTGAACCCGTCAAATAATATCACAGGAGTTTTTAGAATTATTATACTAGCTAATATTGGCAAATTTGATTCGATTTAAAATTAATAAATTAAATTAAATTACAAAGAGATAGAAAACAATTTTAAAAACTAATTTGAAAGGCTCGTAAAACAATATTTTTAATATAAATTATTAAAATTATAATATTTTAATATTTAATTTTTATTTAAGATAAAAATTAACAGGTCATTTGATTCTACTTATATTTTTTATTTTTCAATTTTCGTTTTGTTCCTGTTTTTATTTCAAATAAAAACAAGTTTTTAATATTAATGTAGTTATATTTTTATCTCTATAGTAATTATATATCGGAAAAAACTTAAAGATAAATTATTTTATTAAAATAAATTAATTAAAATAATCTTTTTTAATAAATTAATATTAATTTATATATTTTAATTATTAAATAAAATTTTATTTGAAATTTATATTTTGAATTTATTTAAATTAATTATATTTATTAATAATTATTAAATTGAAGTTATTTAATTTAATTATAAAAATTAAATTAAATTAAATTAATAATAATTTAATTAATATTTTATTTTATTTAATTAAATATATAATATTAAATTAGTTTATGATTACTAGTGATATTACGATGAAGATGATTATTATATATTTTTATTATTTTTTAATTTTTTCCTTATGTGAATTATTTAAAAACAGTCTCTCTTATTTAGGTGTAATATTGCGTACTACTGTAGATCTCGAGTTGCGTTCCTATCCGTTGCCACTCTCTTCTCTCCCCTTCACCACAACAACTCCGCTCTCCGCCACCATGACCAACGGCCCGGGACTCTTCTCAGATATCGGCAAGAAACCCAGAGGTTCTTCCTTAACGCTTATGTGTATAATTGATTCGTATATGACGTGAGGCAGTTGTTTTGATTTTCAAAGATGGAATCTTTGAATGTTTCCTTGACTCGTATTTCTAGATCTCTTGACTAGAGACTACGGCTCGGATCACAAATTCAGCGTCTACACCTTCAGCAGTGCCGGTGTGGTACGTCACGTCTAATGCTGTATATGCATGGTCAATTCAATTAGTTCAAACCGAAGCTTTTACTTTTAATTTCAGTTTTTCTTGATTAGCGTGAACTGGCATTGGACGAATTAAGTGAATGAACATGTGGTGAATTGTAAAGATTCGCGTGTCTGGTTTCTGTGATCTTGTTTAATTTGAGATTCATGGTGACTCATGACTGCCTTCCCATTTTGTGATGGTGCTGCGTATGACTGAATTTCTTGATTGGGTCAGTTGTCTAGTTTTCTTATTGAAATGTTCTGCAGTATGCTGGATTTACTATTTCTGGTGGGGTTTTCTTTTCAGTGTCGGGAATTGTTATAGTTCTTATTCATCCTCCATGTGTAAATGGGTTTCCTTTTATTTTTCTCCTCTCCTTATTGTAATTGTTCTATCTGAAATTAATCTTGCCTGTGATTTCTTTCAACATGCGCACAAAGACCAAAAGGTGTGCCAAGAAGAGTAAAGTGTAGCTTCTGTTAAATGAAATTTTAGTGGATTCTGCTGTCATAGTGATATCCATTTCTACCCTAAGGTTTATGTTGATGTCTGAAAAATTATCGGCTTTGATCGGTTTTGAGTTTGTCCAAAGGCGGATGTTCTTTTAAACAACTTGATCATCTTCTATCTACTCTTTAGGTTATTATTCAAGCTTCCACTCTTTCAGTTTATCAAAAAGCTAATGTTCTTCAAAAGAACTGTATCATCTCATTTTTACTCCTTTCTGTATGATTTTTCAGGCCCTCACATCAACAGCTGTGAAGAAAGGAAGTCTTTCCACTGGGGATGTGGCAGCACTTTACCAGTACAAAAAAACTTTCTTCAATGTTAAAGTTGATACGGAATCTAATGTATGTTGTTTCTTTTCTTTGTTTGTATGGTCGCCCGCAATCGGCTTCAGAAGGTTAGGATTTGACATTCATCGTCTCTGCAGATCTTGACAACCATAACGTTTACTGATCTCCTACCGTCCACAAATGCCATTGCCTCTTTCAAAGTACCTGATTATAACTCAGGGAAGGTAAGAAGTCCTCGTTCCTATTAGGCTAGAATTTTGCAGTAAAGCAATTTCATAAGAGATGCTAATTTAGGTACTTGATAAATAACTATTACTTTTGCTGACGTTAAGTGATCCTAAAGTATAAGACAGTCTTGGTGGCTTCAACGAATCGCTTAGGTGGAGCTGACAAGAACTTTGCGATCGTGTTGCTAAAGTAATCGTGTGTGTGTGACGGAAACATTGGTTTCGAGTTTTGACAATATGTTTTTGCAGTTGGAAATCCAGTACTTCCATGACCATGCAACATTCACTGCTGCTATTGCACTATCTCGGTCACCTGGAATTGATTTTACTGGCGCTATAGGTACTCCTACAATAGCTTTTGGTGCCGAGGCGGGTTACGATACTTCTTCTGGTGATTTCTCAAAATACACCGCAGGAATTAGTGTGACAAAACCAGATGCTTACGCTTCAGTTATTCTGTAAGTCATCAAATCTATTCCAAAATCTTCACATTTAGTCGAATTAACAAAACGAGAAAGTAATAGTTTTGTGTCTATCTGTTTTCACACGTTCTTTTCCTTAGAAGTGACAAAGGAGACACCATACAGGGATCATATATTCATTATTTAGATGAGTTGAAAACGAGTGCTGCTGTGGCAGATATCACTAGGAGGTTTTCAACAAACGAGAACACATTTACTCTTGGGGGTTCCTATGCTATTGATCCTTTGACAACGGTGAAAGGAAAATTAAATAATCATGGGAAACTAGGGGCTTTGCTACAACATGAGGTTATACCCAAGTCCCTAGTAACCATCTCTGGTGAGGTGGACATCAAAGCTTTGGACAAAACACCAAGGTTTGGGCTAGCAGTAGCTCTCAAACCTTGATTGCTATCAGCCAATTATTTGAAGCACTGTTTGAAACGAATACAACAGTGCAGTAAAGGGCTGCTAGTAAGTAGTTGCCCAACAGTGCAGGTTACTCAGATTTGCAGTCACCGTGGATGGATATATTTCCTGCCACGACCTTGACATTGTATTTTTATGGGTTTTGTTTTTACTTATCGACCACTTCCCAATTTGCATGCTTCTCTACTCACCTTATATTAAGAATTGTTCGATACTGCACTAATAAACACATCAAATGAAAGCTTGCCCTTCTGCAATACTCGGAATTAGCTTGACTAAATGACTGCAGAAGGACATAAAACAAGTTGATAAGCATGTAGTAAGTAAATGACATCATAGGTGGGTTTAAGGTCGTTTACCACAGAGTGATGAGAGGTCTCATATAGTGCCTTGTGCATCCCATCCGATTAATCAGAACCGCAGAAGGTAGATTCAAAAGCGTAGCAGAAGATAAACTTATAAGAAATAACCATGCATGACTGGTATATTTTTAATAGACAAAATTTGTAAAATTTCAATTCTCTGATCACCATTACTAACACCATAAAACTTTCTCCAATTTGGAAAAGTGCATGTCTCTAGGTGGCTGCAAAGTTAAATCATAATTCACTGCTATCATTCACAAGGAGGCATTTTCCAACGTCCTCCTCTCAACATGGAGTCTCACATATCCAGTGATCTGGAGGCATGTAGTTTGGTACTTAGAGATGTCAAGTATCAGGAAAATACTAACAATTGATAAGAGAAAACTTGTCAGCCCTTCCTTTGACCGCTATAAAAATTGTATGTACAAAAAATGACCTAAAATTACAGCACAAGCAACATGCACAATGAAATTCTTATCCCTATCTAGCTTGATTCGAGAAATTAAGATTCAAAAGGACTAAGACAAACAAGAAAGGTCAAACAAAATTAAGAACACTCTGCATAACGAAGAAAGACAAGGTAACTCATCACTATAAAATGTGCAAGTGCAAGTGATTATAATAAAACACCAACTCGAATGTCTATAGGAATAAGGATACATTGCAAGTGCTATTTGCCTATCTCATTTAGAACCATTAACAAAAAAAGTCAAATACTTTAACTGGAAATCTGTGATAAAGTATTAGAATACTAGAGGGTTTGTTTCTTGCAAGTTGCGTAAAAACATCTCTACAAGTAAAGAACACAATTGCATAATGTTCCACAACAAATCATATGTACAAATTTCTAAGAAGCGAAAAAAGAACTAAGATTTGAGGAACATCGTTCCTTCACACCTGCGGAGAGCGAATGAATCTAATACAGATTCTAGCTCATGCATGATCCTGATACATGAGCATTTCGTTTACATTAAATAAGCAAATTATACACAGAAAGTATAAATGACAGGAGTATGCATACATCTAAATCTCTAAGCACGCGCTGTTTGTTGACACAGAAATTAAGGTCCACTTCAAAGTCCAGAAGGGACTATTGACAAATTAAAC
Source organism: Erythroxylum divaricatum (assembly GCA_025434745.1). NCBI lineage: Eukaryota > Viridiplantae > Streptophyta > Magnoliopsida > Malpighiales > Erythroxylaceae > Erythroxylum > Erythroxylum divaricatum. The sequence goes on along the minus strand of JANTPM010000246.1, from coordinate 4,885,310 downwards.
TACAAGACAACTACAAGACAAGCCGAAAAGAACTTCCAATTTCACAAGCTCACAGATAAGGATTTGGATAGAAAACCAAAATCGAATGTGGATACGAAGCATAAACAACGCAAATTATTAGGCAAAAATCGGAAAAGATATGAGATTTAACCATAACAAAAAATAAGTTCATATGAAGATTCTTAAGTACTCCACAGATCCAAAATGTCATTCTCATACGACACAAAAACAGCTTATCATTAAACTCGAACATATATGAGCAAAGGTCTTCCCTTTCCTCAGTCAACGTTCTGCATGATATCCTCGGCAGTGAACTTAGTGCCCTTATCCTTATCAGCGGCGGCGCGTCCCTTGGCCTTGCGATCGAGAAGCGACTTGCGGTCCTTGTCCAGGCGGAGCTTGGTGATGACCACCTTGGAGGGGTTGATGCCGACGTTGACGGTGGAGCCGTTAACCTTCTCCCTCGTAATGCGCTCAATGTGGATCACCCACTTGCGTCGGTACACCTGCACGACTTTACCTTCTCGGCCTTTGTAGGTCCCGCGCACCACAAGGACCTCGTCGTCCTTGCGCACCGGCATGGATCGGACGTTGTACTTCTGGCGGAGGTCGCCGGACAGCGGTGCGCTCATCAAGATACGGCGGACAGACGACGGGGCCGTAAAGTGAGCCTTCCGATTCTTACGGCGGGAGGAGGAAACCCTAGGATTGTACTTCATTGTTGTGTGTGTGTGTGTGTGGTGCCGGTGGCTAGCTTTTAGGAGAAGAGAGCTACCGCGGAAATGAGAAAGCGGAAGGAAGGGCACTTTGATTTTGTTGTTTATAAATAGGGTGAAGGATTAGGGTTTTATGTGGGCTTTGGTTTTCTGGGCATAGACTATCATGCTCTGCGTTTTGGGCTCTAATCTTATCCTCTCTTTTTATATATATATACTTTATTAGATCTGGAAAAAGGAATTATTTGAAAAAATAACATCAAATAACAGCATTATCGAATTTTTTTCAAAATAATTTTATAAAAAGGTTTTATTAAAAAGTTAGAAAATAGTGAGAATTTATGGAATTATACTTAAAGAATAGGAGAAGAAAATATAAAAATAGTCTTAATTAATTGAATAGGATCAAGATAACATCATTTTTTAGCTAAGTCAATGGTCAATTCTAATTCGATCTAAAATTTAGTTAATTAACGTTTGGAACATTGATTAATCTAAGTTCAAGCTAAATTATCATCTATAAAAAGATAGACCTCTTTTATGAGGGTGAGAAAGATGATACAAGAAGAATCGATAACAACAATCTTCTTAATCTCCTAAAAGTTCCGCCTTATAGAACTCTTATCAATGCTTTTATGTAATTTAGGGTTACATGCAAGAAGTTTAAGTACAGTGAAATGTTATCTCATAAAAGTCTAAGATCACATAAATTCTATTTCTATATATAAAACTTTATTTTCAAGTATCTTCACGAATCATGTCATTAGTTTTATATCTATCTCACACTTGACACCGTCACTAGTTTGCTTCTGATTTGCAAATTTCTCTAACCAATACAAAACGGGTACTAAGAATCCCAAGATCGCTAAAACTATATTTTTACATATGTCTAATGATACTAAAAAGTTATTTCCTCGTATCCTCGAAAATTATTTCACAATTTTGGCATATGAAACTTTGACATTGTCGTCTATTTGCTTCTAACGTAGAAATCTCTCTAACTAATAAGAGACCAGGATTGACCCATATCCTTATCTAAATTTGACTTAAAGTTTCATTATTTATCAATAATATAAGGTTATCTTACAATTCTCTATCTTGACTTGAATTCTCTAATGTCTAACCACTAATCATTTCATATAATACCTACCCCTAATAGCTTCAAGCTATGTGAGAATTCTTCAAATCCAAGTTATTATTAAGCTTTTTTAAAGACAATGACTTTATAAACATGTTAGTTGCATCTATTGAAGTGTGAACCTTTTTTAATAAGAGTTGACCACATACAATTAATTTCTTGATCTTGTAAAACATAATGTCCTCACTATATTCATCATCTATCTATCTTTCTAACTTTCTTTAGTTCCAGCAAAGATAATTGTAGCCTCATCATTGATGGTAAGAGTATATATCACTAAGCATATCTCCTTAACTGCCTAACGATCCACCTCGTTTTATACTTAGTTATACTTGTGTAGAGAATTTTTAGAATAGAAGTTCCTATAAATCAGGGATATACATTAGTTCATAATATTTGGAAGATTAGTACAATATATTATGTAATTATCCCTTCTTATTTAGTCTCTCTAATCGTTAGCATGTATAGGCTATATAATCCCTATATTTGTATCTCTGGAAAAAGTGTGAATGAAATAGAAACATTAATACATATACTCTTGAATTCTTCATAGTATCAGAGCTAGGTTCAGATCCATTGAAGGCCAGAACAAAGAAACAAAAATAATGGGATCTAACAGTGAAGTCAAATCGGTGGTGATTTAATCCAAAAGAACCTTCAATGCTGGAATCATACTTGATGAAAAGAACTACAGTGAATGATCTCAAATTATTGAGATGCACATAGCTGAAAAGCAGAAACTCTCATTCATCTTGGGCAAGTCTCAACACCCTGAAAAGACATATAATGGCTATGAAAAATGGTATGTTGACAACTAAAAAGTAAAAAGGTGACTTTTGATCTCCATGAAGAAGGAGATAATGAAAAGATACATGAGACTAGCAACAGCACGGATGATTTGGGATGCGCTAGCTATTGCCTTCTACAAAGGAAGTGATGAACTACAAACATTCATCCTACACTAAAGAGCATTCAAAGCCAAACTGAGAGAAAGTTCACTCTCTGAATACTACGGTGAGTTAGCAGAAATATTCATGGAACTTGATCATCGTGACAAGGTGGTCATGAAAGATCCAAAAAATGTAAAATCTTACCACGATTATGTGGAAAGACTGAGAGTGTACATTCCTTGTTGGACTGGATGAGGTGTTTGAACAAGTGTGTGGAGAGATACTGCATAAAGATCAACTTCCTAGCTTGGAGGAATGTTTTGTACTTATACGCAGATAAGCAATGAGGCGTGAAACATGGAAAGCTGAAATTGAAAATTATGAGGCAACAGTTATGATGACTAGAAACCAACCAAGAGATTCCAGACGCCAAGACAAAGGTACTATGCGTTATGCTCAATGCAACAAAAATGATCATACAAAAGATCGGTGCTATGAGATTATTGGTTATCCTGAATGGTGGGATCATTCCAGGGCAGCAAAGAAGAGGGATTCAAGGAGAAATGCTACTGCAGCTGCTATGATAGCTGATGAAGGAGAAAACAAGAGTACTGCTCTTGCATCTGTGTCAGGTAACCAGGGTAAGGCACTACTTAGTTCATCTATTGTTTTGAAAAATGCATGGATAATTGATTCCGCTTGCACTGATCATGTTACATTTGATTCTGAAAACCTTGCAACTATGAAATTATTTGCATAAAAACACATAACTAAAGCAAATGGAAGTGAATCAAAGGTCATAGGGGTAGGACCTATTTCTCTCACAAGTGACTTGAGCCTAGATACTGTCCTAGTTGTTCCTTTCTTGAACCATAATTTATTATTTGTATCTTAAATTACAAAAG
>JANTPM010000246.1:4857209-4870056 GCA_025434745.1 Erythroxylum divaricatum | reverse complement strand
TGACGTAATAATTATGCAATAATTATATTTAATTATATATAATATTAAAAATATTTAAAAAATTCAAAAAAAATAAAAAAAATAAAAAAATTGTCGAACCAGTCCAACCGGTTCATACTGGATCAATTGAAAACTGATTTTAGGACATAAATCGGACCAGATCACCGACCGATCACTGGTCAGACCGGTCGGTCCGGTCCAAGTTTCAAAACAATGATTGAAGGTATGTGTGTGTTTTGGGATGGTGACACACGATTGATTGATTTTTGGTTGAAACATGTGTTTTTTGTGCCGTATGTAGTGATTGGAAGTTCTTAGTGTTAAAAGCTTGCATGTGAAATAATTGGTGATGTGTGTTGCGAGTTGTTAATTAATCGCGTGAGAGTGAAGTCTTGATGTTCACAATTTGGTATTGAGTTGTTGGAGCAACTCACAGTAGGACAGCTTTTGAGTATTACGTGCGCTTTTTCTGGCTTGGGAGTTTATCAATTTTGCATTGAGTTGTCTGGGAGATATTCATGTTGAACGTTCATCTTCTTGAGTGTTTCACAGCTGGGCTGTCTTTGAAGATCGGGTGTGTCTTCTATTGTGAACTACTTGTTAACTGAGCAGTTGCAACCTGATTCTAAAGTTGGTATGAATTAGCCTAATAAGTGGATAATTATTCAGATATATTTCGAGAGAATATGTTGGGAAATCCTTCTTTTATTTCAAGTATATTATTATTCTTTTCTTAATCAGATGATCATTTGAGCTATTTTTATTAATTATCTTTCATTAAGAGTAGTTGAGAAAAATCCTTTCTTGAAATTAATATGAATCGGTGGTGTTATCAGCGATATTGCAGATAATATTAAGGATCGAGTGATGTTGACTCAGTTAAATTTTGTGAATTTATTATATTTATGTGAAAGTAATTAAGTTAAGTGAGAACTCTGCAGTCGTATACAAAGTGCGTCGAATTACGTTAATAAATATGACTATTGATTTTTTTATTTTTTTAAATTTTTCATATTTTTTTTGTGTTTGCTAAATATGAATTGGATTGTTTACCAAAAGATCATCTCTTCAATTTTCAGATGCTTTACGGTTTTGTTCTGTCTCTTGGCGCAGGAACACGGTAGCAAGATTACTGAAGATCAAAGAGCAGAGATATGCAACTTCGTAGATTGCGACAAGCTCTCACAACCCCTTCTCTTGCACGCAGTACAGAACCCTAGACTGCCGCTGAGATTCGTAGTCCGAGCCATGTTGATGGAGCAGCTAAACACCCGCCGTACGATCAGCACAACTGCGGCGAACAGCCACCACGTCCATAAGCGGAACCACCACCATCTAAACGTATTCGGAGGAGATTCATCAATGACCTTAGGCTCTATCCTCCGACGGGACGCAGCCACGAGAGAAGCTGTTCAACTCAAAGCAGAAATGGAGGCCACAAACTCGCGCATACAGAGCTTGGAGAAGGAGCTAGCTAGCATGAAAAAGCTCTTGCAGAAGTCTGAGAAGGAGAGAAATTTAATGGAGAAGAAGTTGGTCAAGTCGGAGAAGGAAACTAGGGTTTTGGAATGTGGTTTACGAGAGACTGCTATGCGTGAGCTTGAGAGGGAAGGGAGGAGTGTAATGGAGTCGCCTAGGTCTGCAAGTTTCCACTACGGTCCGAGGGAGGCAAAGGTAGAGAGGGGTCAAACCGGGTCTACATCTTTTGCTAGTACCTTCAGGTTCGGTTTGAAAGGACAAGCTAGCATCGCAGAAGTCTCTACAACGACATCAAAGCCTTCTTGCGATAATAGAAAGCATAAAGGATGGATTAGCAGATTAAAGAAAACATTAGGGATGCCAAAATCTTCTTCCAGATTCAGTAAAGAGGATGCAAATGAGACGATGAGAAATTTAAATGAAGTCCTTGTTGCTGATTCCAGTTCTCAGAATTCGGCTCACTCTTAAGCATGGATTCTTCTTTTCTATTTTGCATTTCGCTTCATGGGTTTTGATAAGTCTAGCTTGCTTTACTTTGTAATTGAATAACCAGCGATTTTTCTTATTAACGGGGGAGTGTGGAGAGTTGAAGAACGATCTAATACTATGTAACTAAATGCTTTAGCGTATAAGTCGTGTTTGCTCTAGTTATATTAGTACTGGTTATTGTCTTCATTAGATAGGCACAACAGTTTTGAGTTCGTCTAATTTAGTCGTCATTAGGTTAAGTAAAATGTGATTAATGTTTTATATATTATTGTAAAAGTTAAATTTTTATTTAAAAATAATTTATAGAAATTGTACTTTAAAATTGATTCATAAATTATTTATATTTCATATAGTCATTTGGAAACGTATTAATTAATTTAAAATTTTATAATTAATTAAATTTAAATTTGAAAATGATGCTGAGACATGTCATGGAGCACTTGATAAGGGGACAGAATATTCTGTTTAATATTATGATGTCTTATTCTATTTCATAAATTTCAATCATTTATTTATGCGAGTCTCACGTTCATTTATTCGGGATTTACATAAGATACATTTAAATGAATGACTGAGATTAATAGGACTGAATAAAACATTATAAAATTAGACAAATAATTCGAACTCCTTGATAAGTCCCCTACCTCAACTCATCGTAATGGTCGCCATATCACACCAAGCGTAAGTACAAATCAGATTTCCTAAATTTAATCAGAGGATGCCCTTGCAACTCCGCAAAATAATGCACGATCAAAGCAGATGTGATTGTGATTAACCTCAAAGATTAAGAAAGGCGACTCATTATGATTCCGATAATTTTATTAAAAAGTAAAATAAAAAGTAATAAATTATTTTTTATTAAATAAAAGTCAATACATCATGTGCATAAGATTTCCACTTTATAAAGGTTTGAAGAAGGTCTGTAACCTTATATTCACAAAAAAAAAAACTTCATGAGGTACTCTAATATTTACCTTCAAATTTTATTAATAAAATTAACGTATTCAACGGCTCCTCATTTTGTCATGATTTAGGAAGAGTTATAATATATTTAATATTCCTTTTGTATTTTTTTAAATATTATTTCTGTTATTTTAATATGTTATAAAAAATAACTTAACCTATTATTTATTAATAGAAAATTTTATTAATAAATAAAGCAAAATTGAATCAAAACTTGCAAGTATGCGCACGTGATTTAAGTTGGACTAATCAATTAGTAATCATTTTGTAACGATTCTAAAGGGTATCCCAAAAAAGTAATATTCTATTCAATATATTTATTTACGCTAAATTTTAAATTTAATTTTCGGTCGAGATGGACAAAATATAATTTTATCATGACAATTAATCTTTTTCTACACCCTAAATGGGATATCATGCGGTACTCGTGTTTGGTGCCAGTGTCTAGTTGTCATTTTCTACACAATCTTGGCCTCATTGTCGTTTCACTGCGCACGGCTTTTTCTTTTGATTGGTCCAAGCTTTTTAGTACACTGTAGTGCCATCACGGCAAAGCGAGTACACATCTGATATTATAGTATTTTATTATTTTTAATAAATTTTAATTATTTATTTATATAAATTTCATATAAATCTTGATAAATTTTATATGAATTTTATAAAATAAATAATTAAAATTTTATAAAATAAAATAAGACAGAATAATATTTAAAAAATCGAAAGCATGCCCAATAGCTTCGCACTCAACACACGCGCCAATTGTGGATATATAAGGTGGGCTCCACAGGAAAAGCAGTACGGCCTCTTAGGTGAGCTGATATCGCCCGACGCCCGGGATCGAACCACAACGCCACTCTCCAGTTTCGCCTGTGGTCGGAGACGATTTATTAATTCGCTTCCTCTTATAAAAATGTAGTTGAAAATGACGCAAGTCCACTCTACGCAAAATGTGCTCGTCTGTGTTTTCTTGCTCCCTCTGGCGTGGTTTCGAGACGGTTATCGAAGCGGTTTTCGCAAAACGGCTATTTGCTTGCTTGAATTTATATATTCTCTTATTGGCTATTGCGCGTCGCTTTTCGCGGGATAGTGGAAATGGCAACAAAGCAAGGAACAGTGCCGATGATTTTCGGCTTTCCATCTCCGTCTAAGGAAGGAATTTTCAGATCGACTACGCCCGCGAATTTGAAGTTCTGGCTGGCGAACGCTTTCCTTAACTTGACTTCACGCCGCGATGAGGCTAGTGTGAAATGTTTGTCGCCGATTAAAGCTAAGGAGGAGTCCTCCACGTCTTGCTTTTCAGGTAGAACTTGCTTTAAACTTTTTCAGAATTTATCTTTCTTTAAGAGAGTAGTATATTACCGTTTGACTCTGATTGTCAAGGATTATTCAAGTTCGATGCAGGAGTTGTCCTATTCAGTATCTAGTTTAATCAATCCCTTTAGAATGAGTTTATAATCGCAGAAATATTCCATCAGTCATCATCCAAAGTCATTGTCCTCTAGGCTCCAGCGTGAAGGGTATTGCGGAAAAGCCTAACCAATGAGATTTTGACAGAGGGATGAGCCTCCTGTTGTCGTCTCGTGTGTTAGGCTCTGCTTATGTTGTACACATGTCACATGTGCTCTAAAGTGTACTGTATTTGTACGTGTCAATATGTAGTTGATTATTGACAGTATTCTCTATATTTTTTAATATAATTAATTCAGTGATTTTTGGAAAATATCTGAACTAGAGCTAATATGATTTTAATAGTGTTGTGAATAGGAACAGACATTAGAAGCGTTGTGAAATGGATGTGTTGAGTAAGCGAAGCATGTTAAAATGATTGAATCGTAGAAAAAGATCTTCGTTTTCACCATCATTCTTTTGTTGAGTAAGTGGTGGATGTTAAAATGATTGAATGTAGAAAAGATCTTTTGGTTTTCATTATCATTCTTTTCTTCATTTATATGTCTTTTCTTTTATTACAAAACTTGGAAGCTAACCTTGTTTATTTTGTTAGATTTAAAAGTAATTTTTATTTCAACATTTTAAATATGTTATGATGAACATAATTACTCCTAATACAAATATAATAAATAACAAAATGTAAGCTATTATGGTTTGTTATAATCAATTTGTTTTCCAAATAAGAAAAATATACTATGAACATGTGATGCGACTACCCTTTATAAGAAAGTTGCCAGTGTTTGATATTAAAAACTACTTCGAAAGTCGAACAGTCCAATATATACAAATGAACTAATAAGGAAGGTGCCTGCAAGTAATTAATTGTCGTTTATGTGTATTATTTAGGACATAGAAAAGCATAATATAAGTACATGATTCATGCTCCGAAGGATATCAATATATGATTATCCTTAAAAATCATTGTATGCTTCGAGTAGCAACCACAGCGGAGATTTTTCTCTCCGTCCTTCGGAGGCTATCCGAGTAGATGAGGCAAGGTATATTCATGTCCCCTTCCTAGCCTGACTACTGATCCTTTTCATTGTTGTCCAAGATTCATTTTTGGTGCTGTCTCCGGTTTTAAGTTTAATTATTACCTATGAGCAGACAAGAACCGGAATCTGATGGAAGGCACTGGAAAGTCAACAAACATTATTTGGCACAAGTTTTCAGTTGAGAGACTTGACAGGCAGGAGTTGCTCCAGCAGAAAGGTTGTGTCATATGGATCACCGGTCTCAGTGGTTCAGGTTAGTTCTAGCAGTCAAGCTTTTCGATTGATTTTGTGCTTGCTTACTAAAAACTCGCCATTTAGGAATTCGAATATATGTGTGTTTTCATCTAAAGTTGAACTTAAAATTTACTATAAATTCAGGGAAAAGCACTTTGGCTTGTGCACTGAGTCGGGGTTTGCATGTGAGGGCGAAGTTGACTTACATTCTTGACGGTGACAATGTCCGCCATGGTCTGAACCGTAATCTGAGTTTCCAAGCAGAAGATCGGGCGGAAAACATAAGAAGGATTGGTAAATGTTCTTGAATCTTATGTCTCTTTTTTGGAATTTGATTTTGTGTCCGAATTCTTCTTTCTTGACATCTGCCTGAAGATTGAGGATATGGAAATCTCACGATCCACAGGGGAGGTGGCAAAGCTTTTCGCAGATGCTGGTGTCATTTGCATTGTTAGTGTGATTTCTCCTTACCGAAAGGACAGAGATGGGTGTCGAGCTCTATTGCCAGATGGAGATTTCATTGAGGTAGGTGTACTGCTTTTGGCAATCTGACATGTGAAGGATAGTTCTGCTTTCCTGGAAGGAGAGCCTTTGAATTAGACAAAACGATGTGTTGCTGATAAAAATTTCTGGATTGGCTTTGATTATAGGTGTTCATGAATATTCCGCTGGAAGTGTGCGAGGGAAGGGATCCGAAGGGCCTGTACAAACTTGCACGAGCAGGAAAGATCAGAGGTAGGCTTCAGATCTATTAATCGTTAGCCTAGATTTACTGCCTATTTGTCTGCATTGGGATTGCGATAACAGTATTATGAATATTAATTGAATGTTTACTTACATGGCTCTTTGCAGGTTTTACTGGGATTGATGATCCATATGAACCACCACCAAAAAGTGAGGTGTGTGCTTACCTTAATAGAATTTTGTAAATGTCAGAATTTTGTAAATGTCACTGAAGGCTTCAATTTGCATGTCTTCATATATATAGTGTTAGGCGTTGGTATCCTAAAACAAATGGAAGTTTTCTGATTGCACTCGTAATTCCCAAAATTTGCATAAAGAAAATTATTAATGCATTATAATCTCTCAAATCGTGCCAGCCTTCCATTAATGTTATTCCAGTTTTAGCACAAGGGCGTGGTAAACATGTGCTTTCTTGCCTTCCAGGCCAGTAACTTGGATCATCTTAACTCATGTTTGATGGGGAAATTCTGTTCTTAGTTGCCAAGCATGGCCATATTCACTTCTGCTCCCACGATTTCTCTTCTTTTCCACTCATTACACCAGTTAGGGTAACAATCTCAATTGTTACATTTTGCAGATAACATTAGAGCACAAGGAAAATGTTTCTCCTGATGATCACGCTGCTGAAGTAATTGCTTACTTGGAAAAGAAAGGTAAACTCCAAGCATGATACCCTCAAATTGAAGGACGTCCATCTCGTAGTCACTTAAGTTTACTTCCACCTAAATAAAGCTAATGAGCGGAAACTTGGTTGTTTCCGAAAACCGCAAGTATCTTCTTGTTATACGACGCATTAAGGAAACATCTCGTTTCCTTATTGCCTCGTGTTCATTCTTTCATTGTGTTTGGTGGAATTTTACTTTCTGAACAATAATAAAAGCAGCGAATCCCGTAGCAAAGCATCAGCGCATGATCCCTTAATCCTGGAAATATCATGTGCATGTAGAAAACTCATCTGGGTTCTTTCCTGCATCATTGTCTTTGGAAACTTGCAATTGCAGATTTGTATGATGACTCGTCATGAAATAAGCTAGATTTCTGTTGATGTACATTTGAGTTTCTTGTATGGAAGAGAAAATTGTTATTGTCTGTTCACCAGAGCCTGGTTTTATATAGCTTTCAATGTCATTTGGTATGTTGGTTTTCTTATTTCTGCTGCAAGAGGCCACTGCGTACAGTATATTCAATTACAGAACAAGAACTTCTTACAGATACGTTTAATTCTACTCCTACATCAATGAAATTAAAGACCTCAAAAGAGAGAACCCAAGATGTACACTTGCCCTGATGATTAGGTTGTAGGATAGACCATTGCTGGGCAAATTAGTTAAAGTAGTAGGCATGTCTCCTGTCCTGTAGTATTGGGCAAAGTCTCTGCTACACGTTTTCCCGAACACAAGAGCTAAATGCTCTCCATCCGCAGGACTTCCAGTTTCCTGGAATATTTCTACTGGTCGTACGTAGCTGATGCATGCCCATAAATTCCGAAAATCTGTAAAATATTTTACCATGTACTCATAACACATTTGAAATCTAAAAGAATGTAGAGATGCTAGAAGTTGAATACTAAGAAATTTTAGACATCACGATTACATTTACACACCGGAGAAGAACAAGGATTGGGTGAAAGCAAGACCTGTTCATGATGACCTCGGGGTCTTCTAATGGAGGAAAAGCAGAAAAGCAATGCATTGGCGACAAACACCACACCAGAGCTCACAGCATCAAAAACTATTGTGAACCGATGCTCCTGAAGGCCCCATAGCGTGCTAACACACCTAAACAAGCCGCCTACTGCTCTTGCCACTATGGTAATTGCCATCTTCCTGGAAGGAAAAACAGAGCTTCAATGGCTTCTTCTTTCTGTTTCCATGAATGAAGTTTGGAGACAAATGAAAGTAATTTGAGATTCCCTATTTTGAGGTCTTGGATTTGAAGAAAAGGCAAGTTGAAGATGCCAAAGAACGTAATATTTGTTGTTTCAAGGTTAAGCAACTTGCAGATATTCATAAAGAAATAGCCCATCACTCCGGCGTTACGTCCATATTTATTCATATTTCCACGAAATCCAACTTCCAAGAGTCAAAAATGACACAGTAACAAGAAAGGAGCACCAAACTTAAAGGCACTGTTAATTTAACCCCGTGTTGGGAATCGGTTCTTTTGGCTTAAGCGAGGTCGTAGATTCAAACCGTCCTTATGTATACAATCGTTTAAAATTTAGAGTCAGAGTTTTGACTCCCAGAAAGGACCTATCTAACTCAAGCAGAGATTAGTCTGACAATAAATAACTTAAAGGTATCTTCGTATGGTTAGAATTTTCTTAAAATATCTGGCGAAAAATTTGGAGCCCATAATTTAGTGTGAGTCTAATTATTCCTCTTTTATATAATATAATTATTTTCTTATACTATGAATCGAAAGGTTAATTCAAAATTTTATTGGATTTGATTACATTTAATTTTTAAAAAATTTTAAAATAATATTTTTTTTCCCTAAAATAACATCGTTTTGAATGAAAATTTTAAACTTATGATTGGATAACTCAAATTTAAGCCCAACTCAAAACCTAAAATTTCAAACAAAAAAAAACCCAAAGCCTAATCAACTCGAATTCAACCCGATGACTTCAGGCCAAACCGGGCAACTTTTTTGCCACAATCAAAATGTTAAGAGCTTGCCATTTTGAAATAATTAGGCTTTTATTAGTTGCGGATTTCTACTCGGGATGCAACACTAAAGATTGTTAAGAGACACTTCCAGCAAAATCTTCTTTTGCTGTATCATCTAGTTCAGTTTCAGACTTTCAGCCATACCAAAGCAATTCCAATTGTCATAAAAGCTTCCGGCTCAGCTCAACCGACCAGAAAGAAAAAAAGGCAACCTTTATTGTAAGTGAATCAGAAATGAATTAAGATACACGATGCTTAAGCCTATTGGGAGTAAACCAATGTTAATAGTGTATAAAATCAAACCAGAAACAGTGAATCATAGGAGCATATGCTGATAATCTACCATAGTTCGAAGAAAACAATGGATCTTTCATTCAGCTTTGACCTGCTCGCTGCATTTCCTTAGCAATAGAGGGCAACCATCTTTCCCCCCTGATCTTCTTCAATTCTGAAACTCGTTCCTCCTCCTTTTTGGCCTTTGCTTTCCTCTCTTCCTCTTTAGCTTCTAATCTAGCTAATGCTTTTTGAGACTTGATCCTTGCTGCAGCAATTATGCCCGTGCTGTCCACAGCTATAGATTGGAGTTTTCTTCTAAACTGCATGACGCCGTAAAAATTAAACTGATGACAAATGAGCAATGGGGAGAATGAAGAGGGAGAAGATATGTGGACCTTCCTTGAATTCTGATCAATATCTAGTCCAGGAAGGATTCTCGGTCTCTTGGTAGGCCGTTGAATTTCATCTGGTGGCACAAACACAACCTTGAGTATTTAGATACAATGAAGCAGAGGGTAACGCAGAATGCTTTACCAAAGCATCAGGAAGTGTAACCTTTCAACAGTTCATACACTTTTTATAGTAGACTGTCTATAAATTGAATACTGTGAATCATTGAAATCTATCTTACTTTAATCCGTTCAATGGACTAAGGCGATTATTATTCATTAATCTGTTCAAGCAAATGATGTTTTGAGATTTTCTTTCGGGTGCTCGAAAGTACAAACTCAATAACATAATCCCATGAAACTAAGCAACTTCCAAGTAAAATCAGACATGTCCATGGAAAATAGCTTAAAAGTCGAAGCAAACTACAAGTTATTTAGCTTTAGATCGTAAATTTGCATATGATCATAACTAGCCATTAAGAAATCAAGAAACAAGTCACCATGCACCTTTGAGTACACTGAACATCATTAGTCTGAACCTACTGATAAGAACTTGCTCATCACAAACGAAAAAAACACGAGCAGATGAGGTTACCTTTATGGTCAAACACTATTCCTGCGGAAGAATTCTTGAACAATCGAACACCCTCGTCATTTGTTGCAGCACCAGTAGTAACAGCAGTGTCATCATTGGAATCTTTTACCACCATTAATGTCTTTTCCAAGATCTGGTCCAAAAGCTTTTGTGCCTGTAATTCAGATACGAAAGAACTTGTAAGAGATATTTGAACCACAAATTCTCATGACAATGGAGTTTAAACTGCCAAGTTTCAAAGACCTCTTTGACAGACTAAAGTTCAAAAACCCAAAATTGGAATCCAAGGATTCACCAACTCTGATCAAACCCAGAAATTTCCCGCCACATAAACCAAGCAAAAATCTCCAAAATCTCAGTTGTTTAAACTCAAAACCAATCCCAAACCATAAAGTAGTGGCCTTTACACGGAAAATTACTGACCTTGATCTGATAATGCTTAACCTTTTGCGCATTCTGACCGTTCTCTCCACCAGGTTCAGCCTCCAGAGCCACGGCACGTGACTTAGAGCCATTACAGACAGTCCCAGAAGCTTGGAGGCCAAAAACAGTGGTAGAGGCTATCGACTTGATTGCTGCTTTCCAGTTCTCATCTTCCTCGCTGCTACTTCCACTGCTCGTCGGACCTCCCATAAAACCCTTGTCACGAGCTCGCCGGAAAACTCGTCTCCAAACCCCAAGATGTACACTTTGATTGGGCTCCTTCTTGAGCTAATGAGACTAAATTCTGTGCAATTGGGTTGGTCTTAAAAAGTCTTTAGAGGACGTCGGCCCAAGAGAGGCTCTTAACCAAAAATCTGTTAGCGGGTGATTAGAGAAGACGACGTGAACATGAGAACTGGACGGACGTTAATTAAGCAATACGCAACGTTTAAATAATAAGGAATCCATAGTAATAGGCTAGGTGAGTTGTAGGGGAATGTAGTAGCTGGCTTAAAGCCGAATGTGGGAGGGGCGCGAGAAGCATGTGTGTGTGTACTCTCTCTCTCTGCGAATAGATTGTGATTCCTTCTGATATTGTGTATTTCTCTCTCTTAATTGCTTCTCTCCTTCTGACAATTCTAGGCCGTATGCGTTAATTCCGTTAGGATTGCATTTTTTCGTAACAACTTGATATCAAAGAATCGATTCTGTGAACATTCTGCATGGCAGAAAACACGAGGAGCGCGGAACTTCGAAGGTTGGAAGAAGGTTTGAAGGCTTCAATGGAAAAATGCTTTTGGAAATCCAAAGCAGAACAGAGAAGGTGGAGGAGAAGGTGGAGAGGGAGATATCGGATTTACGAGCTCTTATCTTACAGGGTCTTCCGAGATCCAGTGATGTTGGCATAACAGAGACAACGCCACAAGGTAGTTCGGTGGCGCAGGAACGTTTCTTTCACGTGAATGAGCAGGATCGAATTCCCACCGTTCGACGGGGAGAACGTCAAAATGTGGCTATATAGATGTGAGCAGTACTTTAATCTTGATCAGACCCCGGAGAACGCAAGAGTGAGTATAGTTGTTCTGCACATGGACGAAAGAGCTCAGGAGTGGTATCGGCTGTACGTGAGGAATCGTCAGCTCACAAAAGCAGTGGGGTGGGAGGAGTTCACTAAGGCGTTGAAATAGCGGTTCGATGCTGAAATGTTTGATGACCCGGTTAGAGAATTCAAGGAGCTTAGACAACACGGATCAATGCTGGAGTATTGTGCGCAGTTCAACCACCACTCCAACAGGTTATTACTGTCCGAAGAATATTTGGTGGGCTTCTTTGTGAAAGGGCTGAAACCGGAAAAAGGGGTAACCGTGAAACTTCATGAACCTCACTCATTGTATCAAGCCTACACTTTAGCCAAGAAGCAGGAGGTCATTCTGGACTCCACAAAAGGTATGACAGGAAGACAAGAGGCATTGATGAAGAGCACTAACGAATATGGCAAAGTTTTACAGGGGGAGCTCGTGTCACAACCAGTAGTTAGTATGCGCAGGTCACCATCGGATGGCATACTGCCCACTCCCACTCCCATACCGTCAGTGTGATCTTCTTCGATGGGAGGGGGATCACCGAAAAATCAGAGACGTTTCAGTAGTAGAGATTTCGACGAGAAACGGGCTAAAGGCCTCTGTTTCTGGTGTGATGAAAAATATCATGTGGGCCATCAGTGTAAGAAACGCCAGCTTCAGTTTTACGTGGTAATGGGCGAAGATGACAATGGGGGAATGTCACTGAAGATTGAATAGGAGGAGTTAGAGCTTAACATCACTGAAAAGAACCAATCGATAGTATCCATGCAAGCCATGTTGGGTCTGTCAGGGAACACCGAATACAAACAAATGAGGGTGGTGGGAGAGTATCAGCGGAAGAAGATCTATATATTGATTGATAACGGAAGCACACATAATTTCTTCGACCCATCGGTTTTTTGCAAAGGTGAGGGTCAACTTCAAGAAATGGAACCCATCTTCATTACGGTGGGAGGAGGACTGCAATTGAAGTGTCATCAGTATTGTGAATGGTTTAAGTGGACTATGCAGGGTATCCAATTCACGATGGATGCACTGGTTCTGGCCTTGGGAGGAT